>JAKGSA010000069.1:38947-65927 GCA_033558755.1 Philaethria dido | reverse complement strand
ATATATATATTCCCTTCCTCTTACTTTACTCTAGGTGACGATTATGCATCGATGTTTCCTACATGCATGCAAAAATAAGTATACTTGGTAAAATAATTATCCAAGATATGTATAATTTACAGTGATGAATGTACAAATGTTGTCAATGAGCGTTGATCCTGAATTCAGAGCTGACCACCCGTTTCTATGTTTGATAACGTGCAGAAAAGTGATGGTGTTTTGGCTCACATATGCACCTTTAAAGGGACAATGTTAAATATCTAGACATTGTAACTTACCTAGAATATTACTTAAAGTAAGTAATATTTTAACTCAGTAAGATTTAATAAAACAAGACGATATAAGTATATTTTATATTCACTAAATATACCTGTACTGATAAGTATATATTACTTTCGTAGCAATATTTCTTATGAAAATTGAGGATAGTTGATCTAATAGTCTTGACTCTACAAGGCATGGAAAATAAACAAAACATATAGATTACTCCTTTTTATGATAGCATAAAATGGAGTAAAAACATTTTATAATTCACTGAAAATCACGCTAGTACGTGTAATAACCTTTTTTACTTGTCAGTAGTGCTTTAAAATATTTTTATGATCTTCCGATCCAGGCACCTAACTACATAATATAAAATAAGAAGCTTTCACAATTTTAAGCTTTTTAAAATTCTATAATTGTAATTAATGACATTATTACAATTACTATAAATTTAAAATGTATTAAGTAGGTATTTTATTTTGTTACGGCGGATACACACGATATAATGCCGTTCAACCATGTCTAAGTGTAAATAGTGTGTTAACATTGTATAAGTAAGATTTCATTATAATCATTGTCGATTTATACCGTGCGTAATAATATTTAGTATCAATCTCAATAGGACATACTCTCTGTGAGCAAACCTTCAACTAACAGTTTTATAATAGTTCTCAGTTAACGCAGAAGTGAAATATGTTGTATCTTGAAATAGAGACTTTCTAAATTATTTTTAATTATTGCTTGATTTGAAGAATTGAAGTTTGACCAGCATCAGTTATGATAAAGTTGTACAATTTAGTGTTCATTTTAGGGATATGTACTGGATATATTTATTTAGGGTTAAGTGCCAAACCGTGTACATTAAAAAAATTGTGTCAAAATTGTACTTTTCTTCAAAAAGGGGCTATAGCTACGGATAAATATCCTAAATATAATACCAAAGGAGGAAAATTGTCACCATTACCGTGTAGTTCAGGTTTCCTTAAAGTTGTTAAAAAATCCACCGGTGAGGAAATATTTAGTTTAATTCGACCGCACTGGACTTATTATGTTAATCCAAAGGTATATGATGTTATAAAGATTAAAATACCTGTGTATCTAACTAACCCAAAAATAAAGCGTAAAGACCAGCACAAGGAAAACAAAACTTCAAAAGTAAAACAAAATTACTCTAAAAGCAAGGATACATCGAAAATATTTCTAAAAGACACATTTGCAACATCTTTACTCAGATTTGAGAATCTGTTTTATCAGGTAAGATTAGATCTGATTGTTTAATTTGTTTTATACAACATTCATTGTGAATCATTTCGTTTTAGTATTTTTAATTTAGTGTTAATGACAACTTGTATATAAATATCTAATGATGTCTAATGACTAATCAAATATCTAATGATGTGTTCCGGTTCGATGGCATGTAAGCCAGATTTTCCACTTTTCCCACCCATCCTTTCCCCAAAATGTGGTGGTTCTGATAGCGGACTACTACATTGTCCCCCCTTCCATCAGTATCCTCTAGGTCGGCAACGCATCTACAACATCTCTGGTGTTGTAGATGTCTATGGGCGAAGGTAACCACTTACCATCAGGTGGTCCTTCTGCTCGTTTGCCGTCCGTTATCAATAAAAAAAAAAAAAAAACTTGTATATACGTAGGTACCAGGCATGAATAAATTAATAAATCGATAATGAAACTTTATTAGGGGTATTTTTAAGTTAAAGATTTATTTAAAAATTCTGTTTTTATGTTATTTAAATCATTTTTTACCTGAAAGCTTTAGATTTTGTGGAAGTTTATTGGATTAATTATTAACATTTTAAACAAATGTAATGAAATCGACTTATCAACATATTCACGCTTAGTACGGACATATGTTTGTAGGACAGGCAGAGTAAATTTAGTCCCTCTATTTTACCTTCCTTCCATTTAGTAACAATGCACAGCGAACAGCGTATCGCAGAGCCAATACCGCATTATGTTTATACCTACAAATTCTCCCGAAATGCGTCCGGAATTTTAAACTTACTAAATATTGTATATTTAAGGGCTATCCCTTAGTAATTAAGACATTTTTGTGACATTTATTTATTTATTTTTAGACAAACTTTGACAAACTGACTTCAAAAAGTACACCAAATCGAAAAGTGAATGGCATCAGTTTCGTTCAGTCGGGACTTTTTATGTACTTGGTTCTAATAGCCTTATCCACAGAAGTAGATCCAGCTACTAAAACAGAAATCGATAACGTTTTAGACATTAAGGAGGAAACTATGGTAACAAAATTACTATGTATTTTATATAAGACCGATAAAACACGGTACGTCATGTATAGCGAGACTGATTGGACGTTATCAGTGATTTCTTCCATCATAAATGTAAGCTTATGCAATAGAATTGTCAAACGTACATTTTAAATCACATATATACTATATATATTTTTTTTTTTTTTTTTTTTTTCGACTGTGTAGTATGCTGTTGGCCCTATTGGCCTCGACAGCGTCACCGGGTTTTGTGGGGGGCCGAGCTTGAAGAGCTCTGACCCTGGCTTGGCCTCCTCGGGAGGAGGAGCATCAATTTAGAACTGCAGTGTCACAGGAGCGCCTCCTGCGAGGCCATATACTATATGAAATTAAACTTAGGTGGAAAAGCGACACTCTTCTCTAATATATATTAGCATAGTGTAACGCTGACATAAATATATGCAATAAATATACTTTTTATAAAAATCTTATATTTTTCTATACGAACGGAAGTATTGTCTTAATTTTGTTAAATATTTTTTTTTTATTAGGAAAAAGTAAGAATGTTAAAAAATATTATATCGCGCCTCCCAATTTCAAATGAATCCTTGAAGTTTCGATGGGGAACACGTTTATTGACGAATGTGACGCTTCCGATTAGCCGCTACTTCGAAGAAGGCGCCGCAAAAACTGTGAACCTGAACGTAACGCGACTAACAGGAACTGAGACATGGGAACATTTGAGTTCTACTTTGAACAGAATGGTAGTAAATATTTATAGACAATATTTATCACAGATATTGAAATATTATTTTAAAATGACTTATTTTTTTACATTTGGCCAAATATATACGTGTATAAAAAATATTTTTAAAATATATCTTTTATTTTAAATGAAATTGCTATGTTTTTTAAAAATGTCAGTTTTAACGAATTAGGTAGAAAACGATTCGGGAGGAACTTTGCGTAACACTTTTGAGGAAGATGATTTAAATGATGCTGTGTGTTCAATTTTGGTAACCACGGTGAATATTCGGGCTAGATGGCGCTCAGCGCCCACAGTACTCAATGGAACTAGGAATTTTTTTGATACAAAAGATATCACACGTCCCGTTCGCATGATCAGGATAAACGATGTTATGCGATACGCTAACCTCGCCGAGTGGGATGCTCAGGTAACTTCTATAATACATGCCTTTAGTTAAGATATATTTGTAATAATTCTATTAAAAACATTATATTCCATTTATTTGCTGCATACACTCAAAAACAATACAATACATCAAATGTTGTTTTAATAAAGTAAGTGTTAAGAGTCTCTAGGTATATAATTAGTGATCAAAATTAGATACACAAAACATATTATTATGAACACAAAAGTATTAATGATATTAGCAAATTGTATCCAGTCGATTGAAATGCGTGATTTATCTTTATTACTACTAGAAGCGTCGTCAGTATTGTTTTCTTCAATCAATTCATTTGGATCAAATTCTGTAAATATCACATACTTTCCTGGGCTAGAACTTATAATGCGATTTGCGGCCACAATCCATCCTGGAGCAGGCTCTGCGCGTCTTCTTAATGACATCAATAGGAGTGTAATTAAAATCCCGGCCAGCGTTACTACCATCGAATCGCGGATGAACAACAAGATAATAGGCGTATCTGAACTAAATTTAGGTATAATATATCCGATTTCAGTTATTAAAACGAAATGTGCAAATAAACTAAAACAGACCAGCATTAGTCTGGTGTTATCCTTAATTTCCAAGAGCATACCCGTTATTGTTAACAATACGATGACAATAGCTGGAACTACCACCAGGGCCGCAGGGCCAGCTTCTTCTCGTCGTAATGTAAAAGTGTATTTCAACATAGGGTAGGTACTATTCGGACAACAGCTATACTTTCCTGGTAATCTTTCGTTATAAACATGTAAAAGCCTCCAACCTGGTCCATTCTGGTAATCGTCGAGAACGATAGGCTTGTTGTTATAAAACGTAAAATTCACCTGCTCGCCGGTATGCATCCATGAACCAAAATACAAAGTACAGTTCTGTACGTCGTAAGGCCAGCTGCTGAGCGATGTGCGGCAAATTCCTGAGTGCGTAAGGTGCGGCACGCAAGTGACCGTCCCGCTCGAGTTTACTAAACAAGTTGTATAAAATGAATCGCTGGGGTACGTTGTCGCATCTGCGTTGAACAAAGCCATGTGCGGTGTCCATATTTCGTGGCTCTCAATTTGTATTTCTCCTATGCCGCCGTAATCACTGGGGATCCAATTCAAATGTTCGTCTTTCCAGTTTAAAGCCACCCAACTGTGGAGTGTGAATGTTTCTTCTAAGGCATCAAAGCTAAAATATTTCAAGGCGAAGCGTACTTTCACGTTTACTGTATTTTTGTGATCTTTCACGGGACGGTAATCGGATTCGTAACTAAGCAATAAGTCATGGTGGAGTTTAGCTTCACTATGTGTCACCTGCGTTCCTTCTGATGGAGTATCAGCCCAAACAACTAGTATGTTAGAGAGAATTATTATTGGGCAAAAAATACCACCGTAGCGCAACATCGCTTCAGATACAATGAAACAATACCACACACACGCCCCTCATTTGCAAAAACAGAAAATACGATACAGAATACCGCCCCTTAATGATAATAATTAAATGTATCAGCCTAGTTATTCGATATTTGAGATATCTATGTGACGAAGCATTTTAATTTAACGTGAATTTATTTTTAAATCCGTTATATGTCTTAACAGTAAGAATAAGTATAATAAATAAAGTTGAGGCCTGTGGTGGCGCAGAGACTGTAAACGCGACAGGTTGTGGGTTCGATTCTCACGCCAGGAAATGAAAATATTAAATAACATTTGTAGTTTCATTACCTTGTTCTGTTAACAAAGCAAAGCACGCAATGCCTTAATTCGGCGTAAAATGGTGTCTAGTTCCCTCTACCTACCCTGCTATATGGTGCTACGTAGAATACAGCGTGAAGCTTACAAAAAAATTAACAAATGTATGTCGTAAATAAACCAAGAAACTTAAAGGTATGTAAAACCTTAAAACATATTATATGTATACCAATGAAAATTAATTAACATTTTCTTAGTTAGACTATCAAATCGTATAATAGCTTTAACAATCGCTACGCTAGATTTGATAAAGCATTTTTTATAGGCCATAGAAATTAATTACGCTACACCAGGTTTAACGCTTCTTCTGCTAATGCCTAATAGAACTAATTTAAGGCCGTTAGTGGCTATGATGTCGAAGACAAACCTACAGGAGATATCTGCCGAGATGAGAACAATGAGGATTTCTGCAATTCTACCACTTTTTACCCTTCGTATGACATTGTTGTTGCCGGAGAAACTACGATCGGTTAGTCAAAGGTTTTAGTATGCTTGTGAAAATAGATTTTAATCAATATTAATTTTGTGAGATGTATGTTAATTAGTATTTCAAAAAATCTACTCCGATTCGAAACAGATGTCCTGTAACTAACCACTAAAAAAATGTAAGTTTTTTTAGCGTTCTTTGTGGTTGAGAATTGTTAACTTATTCAAGATAATTGTGGGTTCGAATCCCACCCGTTTTTGATTAACGTATATATATATATATATATATATATATATATATATATATATATATTTTTTTTTTTTATATATATATATATATATATATATATATATATATATATATATATTTAAGAACGTGATCTTATTCTCCTGGTCTAGACAGTTTGTTTCCAAATTGTATAAAACATAATGCTTACATGTAATGTTTACATCTAAATTCCATCATATAAGCGTTATATAGGTTCAAAATATATACTATTTTACATACAGATGGGAATAACCCGTTTGTTCGATAGTGGAAACGACAGCACCTGCGACAGGTTGTCTCTGTCACATGCTGTCCAACGACTTATGTTTTGGTCGGAAGCGGGACGCTACGCTTTCAAGGATGACGGTATAGTAATCAAATTTTCATTTGTTTTATCCAACTTTTTATTGCGCTCTTGGGTCACCACTTTAGATACATAGGATACATATGAACCAGCCAACTCCATGTATGTAAACTAAATAGCAGAAAGATTTTTTTAGCTGCACGCATATAGCAGGGTAGGCAGAGGGAATCAGGGAGAGCAGAAAGTTCATTTACTTTTTATTTAATTGTATTTTAATTTTATTGTTACATGTCGAATTCCTTTATAGCAACTCATTATAGTGCCTAACCGCGTGTTGGATATGAAACTCCGTAACACTAAACGCTTAGATATACGAAATGCTAAAGTTATTACTTCTATATTATTTAGTTCATATAATTTATATATATTGTACCAACTTATGATATATATAATAGTGATTATGAATTTATAATTTTAACAGACAACCAATAATTTTTACAAAACCCTTGTAAACAAACTCCATTAAAGGTAGTATTTACGTAGTTAGATACGATCTATCTGCACTATGATGGCATATATACTTACATTTCTTTTTACCGCCTCACGGCTCTTCCCTTATAGCACGGCAGTCACAGAACCTAGTGTTAAGGCACTCCATTCTCCACCCAAAATCGAGAAATTGTATTGTGTGGTGGAGTCTTACGCTGCTTTGTGTCTTAACAGTGGAAAATTTATAATATTTATCTATAATCATCTCCCGAATGGGTATCGAACTCATAATCTATCGTGTTTACAGTTAGACTACGCCACTAACATCTATTACACTAAGCATTACTATTTCTTCTTTTGCCTTTGTTAATATAATGTGTAATTTTCAAACACAATATTATAATTGACGGTACCTACTATATTAATAACTTTTGTGTTGTAAGTAGGTAGATAATAATGAAATATTTAGTATTTTCATTCCCTCGCCCTTATAACAAGACAAAGCGCAACGTAGAGTTCCGCCACACAGTACCTACGCAATGCCTTAATTCGGCGAAGAGTGGAACGGAAATGTTGAAAGAAAACGGAGTGTTTTAACACTAGGCTCTCAAGTTCCCTCCTCCTACCTTGCTATGTGCGGGATACAGCATAGAGCTAAACACATTAAATCATTGATAGAATTAGCCTAGAAACGATCGAAATAATCACATGTTTAAATATTTATTTTAGGTCTACAGTGGGACGAAACTCCAGAACGCGAGATTGTTGTGAACCGCCCATATTTGTTTTATGTTCGATGGAATAATATTACACTAATGAATGGAAATTTTGTATTATGAGATTGGTTGCTTTGTAATATTTATTATTTTGAAACATTTAGTTTACTTCAATTTATAGTAACGTTTAGATTATTTTTATATTTCTTATACTTAAGATGTTATACCATTACATAAATATATCTGCCTTTTTTATGAATGATAGCCGTTTTTCAATTATTTTACCCTTACCCTTTAGCATAGTCTATTCTAATCGAATGAACAAATAGCTGTCTTACCAGTTACCAAATGCACGGTAGATATGATAAGGGTATTGTTTTTAAAAGGAAAGTTAATAGTAATTTATATATTTTTAATGAATGATCGAACTCACGTATGCCGAAAGAGTAATTAATATGTAGATCCATATGAATTAATATTATATTAGCATTTAGTGCTCCTGATACAGAAGAAGCTGACGCCATTACTCTCGAAACGATCCGGCAAGCATACAGGTAGGATCCAAATACACCTTAAGACGTTGACGACACACACAAACACTCGTCCCCGCCGGTGGAGCACGAGGTCCTTTACTTTCTACGGCCTCGATTACGCCCTCGGTGCGACCAAGTCGGCTTCAATTAAACTCCAACAGGGCATCAAACGCCCTACCTAGTAGGCTTAAGCTCGGGCCGAGCGAAAGCAAAGTCCCCTACTACAAGCAGTGTTCCGTAAGCCGAGGTCTGGCCCCTCAGCAGTGGAGGCGCCCCTGTGACACTGCAGTACTAAGTTGATGGTCCTCTCCTGGAGGCTGCCAGGGTCAGAGCTCTCAAGCCCGGCCCCCCACAAACCCGCAGGACGCTGCCGAGGCCAATAGGCCACAGCATACTACAGCCGAAAAAAAAAAAGCTCCTGATAAAAAAAAAAATAGCTACACTCAGCATTCGTGATATTCATTTAAAAAAGTAGTAAAGTTATTATTAAATATTACTTTGGCTACTTTTAAATGAAAAATTAACTCCAAGAAAAGTTATAAATTCTTCATTTTTACAAAGATTAGACGGTCAAAAATGTGACATGAATAATAAGTGGAGTCAAGTGTTTTTATGTAAAGGTCTTAAAACTAGGTTATTCTCATGCATTTGGCAAAACGAAAACTGCTTTGCATAACACCAAGAGATAGAAATATAACAACAGTTATGGATGAAACAAATGGCGAGAACTCCATACATTTTAGTTTTCTATTAATATAGGAGGGCTTTTAAACGTGAAACATTTATAAAGGCTTGTCCTTATATTGGTAATATGTTAAGAAAAAAATGTTGATTTCCTCTAAAAGATTATTATTATATGCAGAGGGAGAGACATGATATTTGGCATATGTAATTAACATTTATATGCAAGAAAAAGTAAAGGATCCTAAGTTAAAAACACACTGAATTAAAAATGTAAAAATATGTAAAATATGTACTTCAATATATGTAGACCTATATTTTTGTTGTTAATACATGTTGGCTTTATATATACTAGCAAACATAAAGTGGCCCGGATCATATCTCATTTGCAATTTAATTTTAAGTAAAAAGTTTTTTTTTTAAAAAGGTGCAAAGGTACTTGTCATTATGCCAGTATCATGTAAGAGGCCGATTTTGTAGGGATTTTACTCTATTAAATAAAAATTTCAGCAAATATTTTAACTTTACAATGTGACATTGTTGAGACTACTATCAGATTTAATACTTCAAGGTAAATAGTAATCAAATAAATGCAAGTAGGTCAATGTTTTATATTGTGAGGATTAGAAGTTTCATGAATTCGTATATTTTTTTCTAAATGCAAAACGCTAGTCAAAGGATTTCATTCTAATTAAAACATGGTAAATAAGCAATTTGTTATTAATTACATATAATACATTTCAATTCTGGTCACCGTTTAGTACTTGTTAGTTGTTACGCAAAGTAAAATGATGAATGATTCTCTGAATTTGAATTTATTTATTTTCATATTATGGCGATATACATAAACCTACATATACGACATAGAAAGCTAAGCTGTTTAACAAGTATACACCGGTTTAGTCACTATATATCACCTGCTCGTACCACAGTATCACAACAAATGTATATATTTATTTAAATTTGACAATCATTACAAATCCCATCAAACCGGTTCCGAGACTAGTATTTAAATAGAAATCATTTTTTGTCGCTTTTTATTAAAATACAATATAAATACGTGATAAAACGACCTTGTACGTACAGCTCTCGAGTGTCTTAAGAGACTTGGAAGGAGTCCACATTAATGCAGTTATTCAATTGATCTGCCTGTATTTATTTATTCTGTACAGAAGTGAGCACGCAGTTATTTATCATTTATATAATTAAGTTTAATATATTTTTTTAATTAGTTGCTTTATTTGTTAGTTTCAACTTTTATAAATACATTGAATTTATCTTAGCACAAATAATTTCAATAATTTTTAAATTCTAATACAAGCTTAGGCGGCTAGATCTACTAAAATAAGCCCATAACGCTAACATACAGATGTAACAATGGTGGTAATTATCCTTACAGTGATACATATTAGAGTAACTTTAACAAGACGCCCGATTGTGCTGCGGCGCAACTTCCGCTACTATTATTAATAATATCCTCCAGTTATCAGTGTTGATTACATTTAAGAGAATTAAAAGCTCCAAATTCAAACATTATTATTGCAGCTGACATAATATTCCCATCCTATGTTAAACATAATATGAAAAAAAAAACAAAACAATATTTAGAAGTAAGTTTTAAAAGAACTAAAAAGAGAATAGAATAAATTCTAATATTGTGAATATTATTATTAATCCATTAATCATGGATTACACATTAACTTGTATATAAATTGATATTGATATCTACAGAATGTTATATGAAATGGTTAAGGGGGAGAAAAAAAATTGAACAATTAACTTTAGAAATTTAAATGAATAAGAACTAATTTAAGTTACACTTTCAAGCCAAATTTTTTTTAAGTTCCAATAAATGTTTATTTAACTCTTGTAGTCCTTTGCTACTATACCATTGTCATTTATAAAAATTATCTGGACATGTAATTAGAAAAATACTTGTGCCTTACATAAAAAAATATACGTATATTAATACAAAATACTTCAAAAATACAATTATAAGTTAAATAAATTACAAAAAAATAAATAAAGGGAAATACATAATAACTGTAGGCTTACATCAGTAAGAAGCTGCTTGGTGGTAATAAGTAGTCAGTTCCTCATTTCTCTTAACAAATAACTTTAGACTAGCTGTAAACACTTCATGTGTATTTTGGAATACTGCTCCCTGAAAATAAACAAAGTTTTAAATTTTATATCACGCTAGACCAATTTTGATGTTTTTCAGAAATAAAGGCGTCGGAAAAATTAATGATAGATAAATATTTCATAATGCAGAAATTTATTTGATTGAAAATCAGGTGTTATTACATTTTAACATGTTCATAACTTGACACTCTTTATAATAAATACTCATTGACTAGTATCATAACATTAGAATAAGTGTATATGGAATTGTTTATGAATAAAAGCTATATTATAAATTACAATTTCGTTAAGTAGGTTACGAAAAATCGTCATTTGAATTGATTAAAAATATTTCTACATGTAAAGTCCTTAATATATTACATGGCGAACATTTTATTATCATTAGCTACTCAGTGATTCATTATAATTTTTGATGTTGGGAAAGTAAGTACTTGTGATGAATTATTAGTTTCTTTAAATCACCACTGTAATATAAAAAAGGGCATTTGTATGCACAAAGCATAACATAATAAATGTAGTCATAATGATTTTTTACTGAACATATTTTATACAAAACAATTGTTTTTCATTAACTGTCTTCTTGACACCTAGTGGCTTTTGAAGAATCTATAATATAAAGTGTACAATTTTATCACAAAGCGGTGCAAGGAGTGTCTAATTAATTGGCTATCTATGATATAAATATATTCCATTACTAAATTATTATGACAATAACATCTTCATTGCAAATGTAGCATAAAATGTGGATACAATAAAAGATTAATTTTCTTTGGAGTGGACAAGACAAAAAAGAAGGTGGATTTAAGATCTAATTTAAAAAAGGAATTACATAATTAATTTAAAAATATGATAAACTAAAAAAATATGAATTACATGGAGTCCTTATCTATTACAATGTAACATTTTATAAGTTTAACAGTATGAATAAGCCAAATCCTTACAATACAATATAATACAATCAGCTACCACCTCGTTAAAAAACAATTACTGTAAGCTACTTATAAATAAACTTAATATTACAACGTTGAATTAAATTGAGACATTTAACAAAATACTGGACAATTTACAGCTAGCATTCTAATCAACAAATAAATGTTGTATTCCTTAACAATTATATCATAAGTTACATTTTGGTCAATACTCAAGACACTGATGAAATTCTTCATTTAACTGATCATATTTGTTTACTTTGTAAAGTTTAGAATGAAACATTTCTTGTGAGTCATATTTATTAAGATTTTTATATTTGTAATCTCAGGAATGATTACTCTCTATATAAAATTATATAGAGGTAATAAATATGTAGTAAATATAAAGAGGGTGGAAAATTACAACATAAGTCCTAAAGACTAGTTTGTAGTCTTTTGAGACACAAATGATGTAGAACAGGGGTAATTAACCTTTTTTAGCAACATGCCTATTCAAATTTTGAAATAATTTAATGGGCCAAAATCACACTTCTCAATTTTATAAAAACACCAAATGCCAAAAAGAAATTGTTATTCTCTCGTTGATATCAATTTATCAGCCGGGTATATCTATAATATAAACACTTGGCAGGCCACATAAAATTACTAAGTGGGCCACAAGTATGTCACCCCTGATCTAGAATGAATTAAGTAGGGCTCATTCCATCAATAAATGGTTATTTTTGTATGTCAATATTTGCAAATAAATATAAAGAAAGAATATTTTTTTGCAAATAATAATATTATCGTTTCTACATATTGTAATAAAAAAAATAATAAATTTCAAACAGGTATAGGCATTTCAAGTGCTTGAAGCTGCAATTTTATTTTTTTATAATACATACTGAGAATCTTTAATTGGTATTATTTAATCTTTTCTACATTTAAAGATAGAGACTTTTAGAAGTCTCTGTATAAGTTTATCTTAAATATAAGTACACAAATTAAATTGACAGAAATGGCAAAATCCTTTATAGTAACAGTTCACTTGGAATAGTCATATGCATACATACACTTAGCTTGTGAATGCTGTGGTTTTATATGTAGGAATACATCATAATTTAATAAATATTGAATCATTTAATTATTTTAATTAAAATATTATAGATAATTTATATATGTATTTTGTTGTTCATACAAACAGATTATTTATATAGAAATAAGACTATAGAAAACATTGCAAATATGTATAGTTTTAAAGCATTAATGAGAAATTAAACAGATGGTACTCTTAAATATTTATTCATACATTGATAAGTAATAAATGATTCTATTATGCATACAGTACTCAATTCATTTCTATCATTATGAAACAAAATTGATTACTTTATGAAACCTACCTGTCAGCATAGTACATTTGAGTATAAGAATCCTTAATCTAAAGATTAGATAACACCTTATATCACAAAAAGGTATTAATAATTTAGGAGTCACAATAATGTATTTGTCTATTAACCTAAATATTTTAACTATTTTTGAAGTTTGGGAATGGTATGCTATTCTAAGACAAAGTATCATAAACTTATCAAGGGCTTCTTTTATGAAAAATATGATTATTTGAAAAATAAGTGAAATGAAAATGTAATTTAAATATGTATAATGAAAAGCAATAATTAATAATCATAGACTGTAAACTGGCAATAAGGATGTTAATGTGAGATTCCATAATTAACCCCACCTGTGTTGAGGCCTGTGTTTTCGGAGACACCCGGAGCAGGTGCCGGCATGGCGATAGGTGGCGCTTGCTCCCCTGTAGGACGCCCTTCACCTCCTGGCTGCATCGTCACTGGCTGTACTCCATCTGAATCATCTCGTTCCAACGTATGATAATCACCAGATTCTTCTGGAGGGCGCGGCTTGCATTTTCCGCAGCAGCAATTACAACAACAGCATAAACAGCAACAGAAGTAACATCCGGTAAGAATGCCACATACGACCAATAGAGTCTTGCACCACGTACTAGTGACAACAAAGTAAGCGTTGACGTTTTCTTCCCCGAATTGCTCGGCTATATACAATCCCAAAGAGCCATAGTTGTCATAGATGTTTCTCTTAGTAGCGTCACTTAATATCGTGTGTGCTCTATTCACTTCTTTGAATTTTTCTGCTGCATCTGGATTGTTAGGATTTTTGTCTGGATGATATTTCAACGCTAATTTACGATAACTTTTCTTTACATCATCAGCAGTGGCCGTTTTAGGTACCTGCAGTATTTGATATAGACTATCGCCAGCAGTAGATAATTTTCTTTTATCCATTTTTACTTCTTATTATTAAGCACGCAAAAGATGACAAAAGGCGTTATAATATTACACACACACGAAAATCATTAAACCGATGTTCAATTCAATTTAGTTATGGCGTTAAACCGATCTTACTCACTTCAATCTTCGCCTTCCCTAGGAATTTACAAGGCATACAGATAACAATAGATCTTTCAATTTTGTACGATAGCAGCCAAAATTGTAGATTATTATACCACAGATATAAAATGTGAATCGTACATATTAAGAATAATTTAATTATACGTGCAAAAATGTGAAATGAAAATTACTTTGCATAAAATAATGTAATAAAAGTAAAATAAATAAAGATATTATTACATAAAATATTGATGTACTGTTTTTATAAGATTGCATCCCTGTTGTGCCTGTATCCAGTACTTATACATATTTTTGATAATTTTCAAATTGACAGACGACAGTTGACATTTGATTATTATTTGTAATTTGAATCAAATGATGATTATGGGATACATGGGAACGGAATTAAGTATACAAACTCATAATTTATATGAAATTTAAAAAAACGTAACACACGGTTCCACATTTTTCGTCATTAATAAATAGTCGTTTTATAATTATAATATAAGGTTATGAGTTTTACCATGAGAAACGTTTACGGAATTTTTAAAATTTATGAAAAGCTTCTTAACAAACGACCGTATTTAGTACAGGCCATTCAAACAGGAACATTAATGGGAGCTGGCGATTTCATATCACAATATTTTATTGAAAATAAATCGTTGAAAAACGTAGATTATTTACGAACTGTCAAATTTTCCTCTATTGGATTTTGTGTTGGTGTAAGTTTTATTTTATTTTTTAATTAGAGAAAAAATTAACCTTTGTCCTCCACTGTTGAAATATAAAGTAATACAATTTTTACAGGGACCAGCACTACGTGCATGGTATAGTTTATTGAGTAAGCAAGTTGGATCACAAGGCAAAGCTGTGGCAATTAAAAAAGTATTTATAGATCAAGCCATATTTGCTCCAGCATTTTTATTCTTCATTTTAATTGCTGTAGGCAAATTGCAAGGCAAGTCACAGGAAATTATTAAACAAGAAGTCTCAGCTAATTATTTTGATGTCCTAAAAACTAATTATTATATATGGCCCTGGGTCCAGCTACTTAATTTTTATTATATTCCTCTTCGTTACCAAGTATTAATTGTACAGTCGGTAGCATTATTTTGGAACACATATTTGTCTTGGAAAACTAATTACAAAAGGTTACTGGAATGAAGGATTTAATCTCACATATTTTAAGTAGAGCAATGTTGTTTTGTATAAAGTAAAAAAAAATGGAGTAATTTTGTGTGAAATTGAATTACTAATAAGATGCTCCAAATGTGTTGCTAAATGCAAAACTAAGAATAGCTTTGACCAGTTTGGCAACATTTTTTTACAAATATTTTTTTTAAAAATAATTTTAAAGCGCAAGGAAAGTTTTCATACCATATTTTTATCTGCCTTTAGCTTGCCTTTCATGTAAGTACTACTGGGATGGACTTTGATGACTTTTTGTTATTTAGCTATGAATTTTAGGCAACACATAGTCTGTGATTTATTTGAATTTGCAGGCTGTTTAATTTATAAGAGATTAATTAAGTATCTTGGAAAAGATGGACAAGATGAACATCTTTTGTTGACATAAAAAATGTGTATTTTTGCACCTGATGTAAAACCTTAGAATATTGAAGAAATTAGCAAGGCCAATGTACAGAAATAGTATTTAAGGAATATTGTTCACCATGATGGACTTTGTCTTATCTCATAATATATGGACATATGTATATTAATAACATGAGCTAGGATTAGCTCCATATGGTAGAGGTGGTATAACTTTGGGTTCAATTTTAATGTCAACGCATAAATAATGTCAATGGTAAATGGAATAAACAAACGGAACAAATTCCACATAACTGAAATTACGCTAGTTCACAAATATATATTGAAACTAATTTATAATTTCTACAACAATCAATATATATAAAATGTGTACAATTTTGTAATAAAATGTAAATATTAATAGTATATATTTTTTATTTAACCCATTTAGTTTTTTACGACCCATATAATTGCGAAAACATAATGTGGGTGGACCATGGAAGGCCATACTCCTTGTAAGACAAATTATTAAAAAAATTCTATATACATTTAGACCACTCATATTCAAATACAATGTTATTTTAATATTACGATACTTCCATTTTATCTGAATATCAATCGTGTCCCACGCCAATAGTTCTTTGTAAAGGCGAAAGTTCACAGTCAAGAAATTGACCGTTTGCCTTGCAAGGCGCATTTATACTTTCTGATCTGTACCAAATCCAGACAAAGATTAAAATTTGACACAAAATAACCGATATAATAATGGACATACCGGTTCGTGCTTAATGCAACTAGTTATAGGAGATAATATTTTGTTTGGCTTAGGAACATTTTGGCTTTGCAAAAAACCATAAGAAAACCATTTTAGTCAGTTTTTACTTTCTATTATTATTATACCTAGGTTATTGACAGCTTATTAATCATCGAAATAATAATAAATTTTTAAAAGAGAGGGTACATTCTTAGTTTTACGATAGTTCTTAAGTACTGTTCGTTAAGTATTTTTTACGTTAATATATAATGGTAAATGTAAGCCTTGTGTAATTAAAGTCAAATAAAATGATTGTCACAACATTTAGTTTTTAGTTTAATTACTGATCATTTATAACGGCCTCATTTGGACCCTTGTTCTTTGCAAAGTCATTTGGCAGAGTTTAATTCAACGAATTTAATAAATAATGTAATAGATACAAAAAAATGTTTATATGTTACATGACGAAACAAAGTTTTACTGAATTATTTATTTATTTCATTCATAAGGTAAATTAAAGAATTATAATTGTTTTTATGTTAAAGTGGCCTTTCATGGCCCACTTATATCGTATAACTACGTATATATTTAATAGATTTTAGTAGGTCTTTTTTATTATGTCTTTTTTAGCTTTACACTATGTCCCGCACATAGCAGGACAGGCATAGAACCAGAGAACCTAGTGTTAAGACACTCCTTCCTTTAAAAATTTACGTGCCCCATTTTCCGCCGAATGGCAGCATATTTTTATTTTAAATAATAATTGCGAAATAAATGTAGGCATTAATTTCACTGTATCCTGGTTCTGTCAGGAACATCATGTTCATACTATGTAAACATTTTATTATAATCGGATCTGTGTAAATTTACAAACATTTTTTCAAATTAAACTAAACAGCAAACAATTTATTTTTAATTGCTGTCCAGGCAGTTTTAATCATTGTCCTGTTGGAAGTTTAAATCACAAGTCAAAGTTTTTTCGATCTCAATCAAATATTTTTTTTGTAAATGCTATCCTGTGTTGTTTTCCGACAACACCAGTACCCTTACATCCTAAGCCACTACCGAATTTTACAATCTAAATCAATCCATTTCAGTTTAATGTTTTTCTTTACAGTTTTTATTTCGCCATTCTGTATGCTTTCTGTCCACAAAACCAAAATTATTAAATTGCCTTTCGTCTGAAAATATAACACCATTCTAAAAGTTACTATCTTAGTTCACATATTTTTTAGCGAATTCAATTCGTTTTAAGTGATTAGTTTTGTTGACGAAAAACGTGACGGAGAACGTCACGATTCGGCCGTGGTATCCATTATTCCACACGATTCCAATTGAAACGTGTGTTTTTTTTGTTTTTTTTTTACTAAGCTCGCGATCAGTCGTTCGTCTATATGTGGAAGAGTGTGCGGCCGACTACTTCTGCTTAATTTTTTATTTATTTTCCGTGCTTTGGCACGTTGAAAATTAAGAATGGATCAGAATGGATCATAGATAATGATCGATTATATTGTTGGGTTGGATAGACGATCACCGAAAGTTGTACGAGAGTTTTGAACTGATTATGCACAAGAATTAAAGGTCAACGATAGACTAGAATGTAAAATTTTCAGAACTATACACAAGGGGAAGTATGAAGGAAGGAAGCTAAGGTCGAATATTACTCGTAGTTTCATCATGTACGTATACTTTTGTTCCATTCGGAATCTTTATGTTTTGATATTTTATAAAAGTGAAAAGTAAAATATCGTAATGTATTAGTACATCTATGTATAGTACATCTTAGTAAAATATTATCGTATATGAATTAGTTTATTGGGCCGATCCCGGTGGCACTGCAATGCCGGGCTGATGTGTAACAGGAGTGGAGCGAGCTCCGAGCATCCCGTCAGTCTACAAAAAACAGTTTAATATACTGGTCCATCATTGCGAGAACTTTCAGATATTAAGCTGAAAAGAATAGATATTACACTGATCTTAGCCAAAAGGCCGAGAAGCGAAACATACTTCATTGAAAGTAACGGTCGTGATTCTGCTCTAAAACATCTTGTCAGCGTGATTTAGAAATCACTCAAATATGTTCAACACCACCTATTAAACATACCTGTAAATGAACTAAATCTATACAGAATAACTTCGTCTATGTGATTGCCAATTACGGAATTAAAATTGCAAAATGCGGCACTGTACTCAGAAGTAAAAACCAGCAACCAACCAGCAGCAAGCAACCAGCAGTTTAAAAAGTATGTGATATGAGAATAGTTTTTTTCTTTTAGTGGGCGTTGATAAGAACTTGTTTAAACAAAGAAGAAATGTTTAAACATTTTTTAATAATATTGATTTTTATTGAGGTAATTTCTAAAATTTTCTACGTATTTTTTTTTTCAATCATATTAACCATTAACCTGGTTCACAATACCGTTGGGCCTAAAAACTAAAGAAAATTCCAATTAATCGTTAATGTATCTCTACATAATGCGCCACTGAGTCGTGTTTTACGTTGTAATTGGAAAACAGGGTTTGATGAAATATTGATAATTAGGTTACGTCTCCACCAAGTATAAATTGCCAATTTTTCTCATCAACACAAAAGATGCAGATTTTTAAAGTTTGTTGGGGACACAGCTTTATAAACTATAATTATGTAATCTATATTACATGCTCTTTGATTTAGGATTTAAATCCATCGCAATAATAATATATACCGGGCCATATAAATGAAAAAATATATCAATATTTATATCTTTTATCTCGATATGTGTAGAGTGCTATGGTCGCACATATGTGTACAGTGAATGCCATCGATGTAGACTGTAGACGCAATTACGCGCTCTGCAGTACCTAAAGGATTAAATTAGCCTTTAATTTAGTATTATTTATTGCAAGGTAAGCGATCACCGACAACACGAAATATAGGAATATAAAAAAACAAGTAGAGTTAGTCTAGTTACTGACATTAATTGAATTAATTTTATCTCTTAAAAAAATGAAAATTTGTATTTAATAAAAAATATCGGATAATGAACAAATATATATTAATTTTATCTCTAAAAAATCAAAAACCAAAATCGATATACCGCAATTAGAGATCGACCATATATATATATATATATATCGATTATTTTCTAAAATAATATCGTTATTATTTGCCCATCACTATTTAGATTTTTGGACAGTCAAGGTCGATCTTCAGAGGTTAGTTGTAAGTTAATAACTTTATATTTTATAATTTAATTTACGAGTTTTACAAGTAAACTACAAGAATTTTCCAGGTATGTTAATCTAGATAAATTATTTTCTATTAAGGCAATTATTTAAGGAATAATATAATATTTAGTATGAGATTTTTTAATATAAATTTAAAAACATAATTATTGGGCTATTTAAATTTTTGCAATGAACGTAAATTCAATTTAATTGTTGTAAAACCATTTGTTGAGATATTATCTTCTAATATATACCGTTATTTTATATAAACCATATATTATATTACAATATCTGTTGTTTTGA
This sequence comes from Philaethria dido, assembly GCA_033558755.1. NCBI lineage: Eukaryota > Metazoa > Arthropoda > Insecta > Lepidoptera > Nymphalidae > Philaethria > Philaethria dido. Next base: position 45,816 of record JAKGSA010000069.1, on the reverse strand, counting down.
AAATTTATAGATATTGATAAAAATGCCGGTGACATTCACCTTGAACATTATTATGTAATCAGTTATACAAATTTAGGTGAATAAACGGCAGAATTTTAACATCAAATATTTATATGTGTATTTATATGTATATATATAAAAATATCTATATAAATAAGGCGTGTTCATGTTAAATATTTAAAGGTATTTGACTATTTATATTTTAGTATTGCAATGGAAGGCTTAGAATTGTTATCATCTAATAAAATATTTGGTGGACTCCAAAAAGTGTACTCCCATCAATCTTCAGAATTGCAATGCAAAATGAACTTTTCAATATATTTACCACCTCAAGCTGAATGTGGTGATGTGAAGTTACCAGTTATATTTTATCTCTCAGGCCTAACATGTAATGAACAAAATTTTATTTCAAAATCTGGATTTCAGAGGTAAATAAATATATATTTTTTAATAACCATTAAATAACATAGGAAAACATTTTAACATTATGTCCACATTCACTTACATTTTACTACTGAGTGAAAAAGTAGCATGGCGTTGAGTTCCGCCATTAAAAATGCAATGCCTCAATTTGGCGGAAAGTGGGGAGCGGAAATGTGGAAAGAGAATGGAGTATCTTAACACTAGATTCTCTGGTTCCCTCTGCCTACCCCGCTATATGCGGGATACAGTGTGAAGTTAAAAAAAAAAAAGAACAGAAAGAACCTAGTCTCGAAACTTGTGTTTGCCAGTTTGTCTGAATGTAACACATGCTTAGTGCTGGAACTCAGTGCCAATCTTCTTTTCACCAGAGCAGAGAAATTATAATAATATAAATATCATTCCCTTTAGTGTGTATCTATTCCACAACTTATTGTATATACCATCAGATGCTGCTCCACTGCAACATGATAAGCCTTATAAATCCATTGGGTATAATTAATTAACATCTTATAAATCAATTATCATAGTGGCAGGAATGTATCTTATATGTTAAGATTATTAGAAGTCTTTTGATTGAATCAATGCATTATATTTCCGTAATAAAGCACTACTTTGCAATCAATTAATTTGGTGGTAGGAGGTTCGTCCTCCGTCTGGCTCGCGACCACTATCATGTCAAAGACGTACCGCCAAATATCTTATGATGTGTTCCGGTTCGATGGCATGTAAGCCAGGTTTTCCCTTTCCCACCCATCCTTTCCCCAAAATGTGGTGGTTCCGATAGCGGACTACTACATTATCCTCCCTTTCCATCTGTATCCTCTAGGTTGGCAACGCATCTACAACATCTCTGGTGTTGTAGATGTTCATGGGCGAAGGTATCCACTTACCATCAGGTGGTCCTTCTGCTCGTTTGCCATCCGTTATCCATAAAACAATTAATTCAATGAAAATATGAATGCCATGTTGATAATAATTTGTCATCTGTCACCTTGTTGACCTAACTTTTTATCAGTTTTTATTTTTCCTTCATAAGATAACCATTTATTTATTAATCAAAAATGTTATTTTGCAATATGATATCATATTGCTATATTATAAAAAACTAACTATTATAAAAGTAAATTGTGTTTTAAGATATGCTTCAGAGCATGGAATTGTTGTTGTTGGTCCTGATACATCACCTAGAGGAGTCAAGATACCTGGGGATGATGAGTCCTGGGATTTTGGAGTGGCTGCCGGATTTTACCTTGATGCTGCTAAAGAACCATGGTCCAAAAACTACCGTATGGGCAGTTACATAAATAAGGAATTGTATGAACTTGTACTTCAAGCTTTCAGCAATGTTGTTGACCAGAACAGAGTAGGAATAATGGGTCATAGGTAGGTATATATATCAATAAATTAATTTTCATATTTGTGCAAATTCATGTAAGAGTAGAATAATTCTAATATTCTTATAGGGGAAAAAATTAAATCTTCTTTTGTGATTTACATTTTGTTATTTATATTTTAGCATGGGAGGACATGGAGCTTTAGTTTCTACATTGAGAAATCCCGGTTTATATAAATCTGTGAGTGCCTTTGCTCCTATATGTAACCCAATTAAATGTCCATGGGGTGAGAAGGCATTTTCAGGATATTTGGGAGAAGACAAGAGCCAGTGGGTGGAGTGGGATGCAACAGAGCTTGTTAAGAAATATGATGGACCACCTCTAACTTTTCTTATTGACCAGGTAAATTATGCACTATATTTCATTTGTTCCTTTTTGATGTGTGTAGAAAATGTCAAAAACGGTAGTGTAATGTTGTGCAAATATATATTATTTCTTTATATTAACTACAGTAAAACATTTGAACTATAAACAATTTGTAAGTATAATTTTATGTTAAAAATCCAATTATTATTTCTTTTGTCTTTTGCTAACTATGTATTTCATTTGCAGTATGTTTTTTTTGTGTCAGGAACTGAAAAAAACATCATTAGGTAAATTAATATATTACTGCTAGTCAGAGTTCAGTCCAAAATCATCTCACATTTTCAGCCAAGAAGACCCATAATAATATTTGATTGGTGACTCAAAAATAAACCAGTTATATCTCTATCAATATGTACAATTTATTTCAGGGAGCTGCAGATAAATTCTATATTGAAAAGCAGTTACAGCCTGAGAACTTGGTAGAAGCATGCCGCTCTGTTGGAGTTCCTATAATTTTGAACTTGCGTGAGGGTTATGATCATTCCTACTATTACATTTCTACATATATTGGGGAACATTTTGATTTCCATGCAAAAATACTGAAAGCTTAAAACCAAGAACACATACCAGCTATTTCCAATTTACTTGAAAATTATTTTACTATTGCAGTTTATGTAATGGTTTCTTGAGGTTTACAAAACCAACAATTGCAAAACCAAACATCTTCATGTCCTACGTGTATGTTTAAAGAGTCTACTGTAAAATTATTCAGGTGGAGTTGGCTACCTTACCAATAAGGTTCAATATAAACATGGGAAAGTGATATGGAAATATTTGATTTATATATTCTTTACTGTTACTGTGAATGCATTTACTAGCTATTTTTGTACATATTAAATATTATGTTTTTATAACTATGAGTTTGAATTAAAGAAACATCAAAGTTTTCAATACATATAATATATCTAAAAATGTATTTCATATAGAATATCTAAAATAATTCTTTATGTTGTTAAATAAGTATTTTTAATTATTTTGAGAAAATAAGTTATCTGGAATCCTTTCTGATGCTATGGTAATACTGTAGGAACTTGTCTCTGTTGCCCCATATGTGTATATTTCCCCAGTAGCACCAGGCCCTGAAAAATAATTTATGCTTGGCTGTTGATGATCATTGAATAAGATGGCATGCATTAAAATGTAATAATGAGAAGAAATATGCTTAAAATAGTAAAAGTTATAATATTCCATTAAAAATATTCCTTTTACTTACATTCCAAATATTCCACCTCCAAGATGAGCTGCATGGTCAAAGAATTTCCATCCAAGAATAACCCCAGCAAGATCCATACTCATTATTACTTTTATAGCCTAAAATATAAATAATTTTTAAACAGTAATATGAACGTAAGTGCTCTTTTAAAAAAAATTGACATCAAGTTACTTACATTACCAGCTGCAAAAGTATACATTGGCAGAAATATAATGCTTAGTCTGGTTTCAGGATACTGCATACATACATAAGACAATACTGACATAATTGCTCCTGACTGCAAAAGAGGTTTTATTTTATAAATGAACATATTGAAAATGTATATAATTCTAAAATATTTATTTCATAATTTTGTCCTTACCGCACCAAGACTGAGGCCAGGTTGATTCAGCATTACTTTGTATAAAAAACTAGCAAAACTACTTATGACACCTGCACTCAGGTACATAGCAACAAACTGTTCCTTCCCCAATGAAGTCACTGCAGCTAATGAAAAGAAAAGAAATTACTATAAAGATATGAAAATAATGTATGCCATGCAATGTGTATATTAAATTTTTATTGTGAGAAATATCTTGAGTAGAAAAACATAACAAGTAAATATAAGATTTTGGAAATACCCACTATACAAGATTTTTTTTTTTATTAGGGGACTAAAGAACTGCATCAATATTAATGATCAACAATAAGTGCACCCTTACCTGGCATGAAACTATATAAAACATACATGTTGGCAGCTAAATGCCATGTTGAATAGTGGCTAAAGGTAGATAAAACCATTGGTAGACATTTTGCTCCTAAAAATATTACATGCCATAAGTACATAAATATATCAATAGTTTTATATGAAAATAATGTAATTTATACATTGTTTTACTTACAAAATTCTAATTTTTAATATTATTAAAAATAATATATCAACTTACTGCCTGAAGGATTTGAGCAGAAATATTTTACCATAAATGGTTGCAATGGCCTAAATCGCCAAGCACCAAATACTAACACATTTAGTGCTAAAATAGGATAAAACACTTTTTCACTTTCTCGAAGGGAATTCCACCATTTTCTTATCGAGCCTGTTTCTGATTGCTAAAAAATATAATCTAGTTAATATTTGTAAAACATTTTGTAATTTGTTTCTTGCAGCAATTCTTCATGCAATTTTTCATCATTAGAAAAATTGTCAAGACACTCCATTTTCCACTTTCTACTCAAACTCAATCATATGTTAAGAGGAATTCTTAGTACTACCAGACCAGGAAATTATTTTAATTTAAATAGTCATTCCACCTAGTGGGAATTGAACCCACAACTACTCACTTTTACAGTCAGATAGTGTCCCACTTCCCACACTGGCCTCATAAAATACTTACAAATTGTGAAGTTATCCTCTTCTGATGTGAATTCAACCAAGTCCCAGGTCTTTTGAGAAAAGAAGTGGCATGAGAGCGCAAATTTTCATATTCCCAGATTACACAGCCAGCTAGACTCAATGATGACACCTACAATAAAATAATTATGAGACTTTTAATGAATTGAGAGAATTCCTTTCATGTTACATCATATATATTAACCTAAGAAAATAACATGAAAATTAAAAATAATAAATCTTATATTTACTCCAACTGTGAACAATAAGGGTTTCAATAAGTTTCGTGCATACAAAGGACCTGAGTCCACATTGATTTCAAAGAGATTATGAGGTTCTGGACTGGGTCTTCGTCCGCCGCGCCGTGTGCTATGAAGTGCATTGCGTAGTTGAACTCTAACAAACTTTAAATTAGTTAATTTTGGCTGGAGCAGTGATGAATTGCTGTAAAATAAACAAAATGATCAATTATATAGTATTATTTCATAATATAAAATATTATAACTTATATTTGTATATTATTATCATTTAGAAATGGAGTAAGAGCCTGAGGATTGCCACACTTTCATCATACTATAAAAGCAGAAAGTTTTTCTGTATGTATATCTGACAGAGGTAAGAATGATCAGCAAGTATGGAATTTGGGTTTTGGTTACATCACTCTTTTTTAGGTCCCTAAGCAGTATATATAAAGTTCAGTTATACTATAACAACATTTTAATTATATTTTTTAAGGTTAAAAGGGTTTTTTGGTGGTCAGGATGTGATTTCTAATATTATTACGAAGAAAATATGAAAAAATTGGGCTTTATACTATAACGAATTTGAGGTACTATTTTATGTATCTATACTATCTATTATATATCCTGTATTATCCTGAAGTAACCACATCCCAAAATTTCATACTTGTTGATCGTTTTTACTTGTTAGATACACTCGCAGAGTGACTTTGGCGAAATGTTTTGTGCGTAACTGGCACGATCAAAGCGCCATAATTAAAGAACTGAACTGAACTGTACACTCACAGAGCAACTTTCAGCTTTTATACTATGACGAAAGTCTGGTGGTCCTCGGCTCTTAGCCTAAAAGTATCAGACATTTAAACTTAATGTAAGAAAAAGACTGTATTTATATTATTTATAAGGTTTAACATTACACATACCAGCAAAAGGTCAATTCCGCTGCCGACCTGACATTTCTACAAAACATATTATTTGTATTGTACTATATTTTTCTATATTACATTATTTGGTATTGTTGCAATAATTTTGATAACCTATTGGATATTTTTTTTTTAGAATTTGACATTTATATTTTGACAGTAGTATTAAGAGTTGCTATCATATGTTTCTATATTAAGTATATAAAATATATTTAGGTGAAAATTGTTCTGCACAAAAGCAATAAAAGTTTTCATTCTATTGTTATCTCAAGGGAGAAAATTCTTTATAATTTATACTACTGGAAAATTAAAAGAATTAATGTAAAGATTAAAATAAACAACTTCGTTTTTCAATTACACCATTAAAGCATTATGCGGCATAGTGCTCAACGGTGAATGTAACTACAGCAAAGATTCGCACAATCGAGCACTTTAAAAATGTTGATGCGAGCATTATATGCTAACGTAATAGAAAATTTTACATGTTTTTTATTTGATGAATTTGGTTTACACTATTATTAATTATGTTGTTTATTGCTGAAAAATGTCTAAAACTAAGTCATAATTAAAAACCTTTTTTTTTTTTTTTGACTGTGTAGTATGCTGTTGGCCCTATTGGCCTCGACAGCGTCACCGGGTTTTGTGGGGGGCCGAGCTTGAAGAGCTCTGACCCTGGCTTGGCCTCCTCGAGAGGAGGACCATCAACTTAGAACTGCAGTGTCACAGGGGCGCCTCCTGCGAGGCCGAACCTCGGCTTGCGAACACTGCTTGTAGTGAAATTAAAAACCGAATTTACATTGTGTATGTAAATCTAAATATGGATAACCTTAAACTATTTTAGGAATTAATAAGATGACGTTGCTAAATCTATTTTTTTTGTCATACGCTGAACTTTGTGTTTTGTCTTAACTGACTGACTGATTCGTGGACTTGAAAACTAAT
>JAKGSA010000069.1:28595-38806 GCA_033558755.1 Philaethria dido | reverse complement strand
TTATTTGGCGGTTCGTCTTTGACATGATAGTGGTCGCGAGCCAGACGGAGGACGAACCTCCTACCACCAAATAATAATAATGTATGTTCGTTTAAGCATTAGCATATCTCGGCATAGTGCTATTGGGTTACATTATACGCTATAATTGGAAAACATAGCTAAGTAAATTATGGGCCACATTTGGTAGGCCCGTAACTTACTTAACCCTCTTTAACTACAGTATTACTGTTTAATAGACGTCAACGTAAAATTATCATACCGAGTGCATATCGTTGCCCCCTATATGCTCGTTCATATATATTTGTAAGCATAGGTCATAAAAAGAGGATATCTATAACATCAACTAAATTAATGCAATGATATAACTATTAGCGTAACAAAAATATACATGATTTATTAATGAGGCATGCATAATACAACTGGAACCGTAATTTCTTCTGCGATCGGTTTCAGTTCAAAGGCATGTCTCATAAAATTAGAATCAATAGAATAATATTTCCATATGTAATATTTCCTTTGACGGTTCTGACGTTAGATTTAATTCTATTTCCATATGAAAATACAACTTAAAATATATACAACACCATATGTTGATCAACGTGAGTAATTGTAAGTACTTTTTATACTCAATTTTTTGTTTTAATTATTATTTTTTTTTTAACAAAAAACAAAAAAGTGAAAAAACTCTTATCATTTTTAGACTTTCAAAAATACACTTAGCGAAGATTTGAGAACGTCTAGAGTTTAGGCAAATTAAAAACGAGAATTGAAACGGAGCTTGTAAACTATACAAATATGTATTGAATTTTATATATACATATTCTTACCGTTAATATTGGTTCTTTGGATAATATTGTATGAAATCATCATAGAGTGTAATTTACAATTCTTATTCATTTTATTCGTTACTATTTTAATAACAAATTTATTAGTACTTTATTAGACCGACAGAAAAAAAATAATAAAACACATAAAAAAGCTTACTTAGAATTAATAGAACAAGTAGGAAAATATAGCAACATATTTAAAAAAAAAACATAAACGTAAATAAGAAAAAATCACATAGACTACTAATTATTAGTAATAATATTATTATTATTTGTATCTCATTATAAATTCTCGGGTTCATAGGAACCCGGTCCTTTGGAAGGCTTGCGTGGGGACACAGGTCCAACACGTAGAGGCCCCTTTGAGACAACAATATTTTTAATCTGACGCATTGACCGGGATCCATCTCTGAGTAACCATAGGTAATTGCTCAAAGATGGTCACCGGTCAATGCGTAGGAGCTATGGAACATATGAAAAACTAAAATAGGGCTATGGAATGGAGTTTGGATGGACTAAGTACTGGGCTATTGATTGAGACTACCGGACGTCCGCCTTTTCAAGTTATTATTATTATTATTATATTAGTAAACTACTTTGATTTGTAGCGCACATGGAAAGTGTCTTATTGTACCTACTTGCGATCGTCGCGTATTCGGTCTATGTGCGAGCACGGGTAAAACATTTATGATAAAATTAATTCGTTTTTACAAATAGTGGCGTTAGATTTCGCAACATGCAATCACTAGGAGCTGAAAGCGGACAAAAAATATTTTCATAATAAGAGAAAAGTATATAGGATATGCTCCAAATAGAAAATTAAATTCAACACAGCTAAATTGATTAGATTATTCAGATAGAGTAAGGAATTAATAAAATGTTATTACATACACAATAACATTGGGCGAATAGTGTATATGTCAAACGCAACCGCATAAAATAATTGTGGTGAAAACATATATGTGTAAATATGTACATATCATATTGAATATTGTGTTAATAATTAATTTTTGTTACACATGAAGTCTGTGACAAATGGTCTTTAAATAACAATCAAGGTATACTTGCAAATATTGATTAGAAAGTAAGATTAAACATGTCTATTCGCAAGACACTCAAGGTCAACGTTTATAGATAACATTAACGATGGGTCGTAAACTTGTTATAACGTCTAGCTTCAAAAAGCCTGTTTCCAGGGGGTCCCTTGTAAATACCCATGCCTATGGTTTTACAATAATGTAGAGGGCAAAGGGGGGTTGCAGAAGTGGGGTGGCACACCGCGCATGCTCTATTGAGACGATGAGATGGGGCGACCCTCGGTAACTTCAGTGTATAGCTGAGTGATTCAAGGCGACTGGCCTTACTCGTTAAAGAAATTTTCATTCTCAGGACCATAAAATCCTACAATTTCAAAAAGTAAGTAGATAGCGTGCAATTCTTCATTTAAAAAATGTGAATCTGTGTTAGTTAGTTAGAATTCAAAGCAAACTCGTAAAATGGTGATTAAAATAAAGACGTTAATATGTTATAATTAGCTAGAAGACGACATATAGGGCAAGTATTTTGGTAGTCTATTGTAAGAGGAAATCTTGTGTAGTAATGCTTTTTATCAATACCTATAGTTACTATTTTGAGCGCGAAATATATTTGAATGGCGTCGGCAAATCAATATCATAGAGCCATGTGGTATTAGTAATATATGACACTGGATATCAAACGAGATTCAAAAGTATTTTATCTAATAGAACCTAAAAAAACGAACATCTTATCAATTATGCTTATTATAAAATTACCTATAAATAAATATCACAAAAGTAACTGCGTCTTAGTGTCATAGTAACTAATGAGTAGATTTAATTAAGTGTTGACAAATCTTGTAAGAATAATGGAAGAATATTACATTTATTTACAGAAATGAAGCCAAACTTAATAAAGCCGCATCATCTCCGAGAACAACTTTATAAAAACCTTACATTGTGACGCACAATTTCGTAATTTCAATCAATATTGTTACTGATTTTAAATAACATTTATTATAAATAATTTATATAAATTTTTTTTAAGTATATAACTTACAGTAAAATTTTGTATGTTAAATATTTTTATATGGAAAAATTATTTTAAAGGTTTGAATTGAAAAGGATTTGATACCGTGAAGTTAGTAATATTTTTGAAAGCAAAGCTTATTTGTTAACTATATTTAGTTGCAAACATTAGGTGCTAGTAAATATTAAATAATATATAAAAAGCCAATGTCGAAAACTTTTTACAATAGTCATTAAAGTTAGAAATGGAAGCTTATGCGAGCGAGTTGTTTTGGTTGGTGGTATGTGGTTTTGTGGTAGCTTTTATTTTGGCGTTCGGCATCGGTGCTAACGATGTTGCTAACTCCTTCGGCACTAGTGTCGGCTCTAAAGTACTGACACTGACACAGGCATGCATATTAGCTACCATATTTGAGATCGCTGGAGCTGTCCTTATAGGTAAGATTAATTTTATTATCTTATACTAGCAAGTAGCTATTTAAAAGACTTCTGAAGTTGTTTTTTTGGATATTTTATTCAAAAATACCGTTCATCTGATTTCACCGATAAGTTTAGAGATGAACAACTAGCGCGTTCGTTTAATAAGCTAAAGAAATTTAAACAATATTATTTTTAAAAGGTAATTACAATTAATATTTAGCAAATAATCTATTATTAAGGGTACAAAGTGTCAGATACCATGAGAAAAGGTATTCTGGACGTTTCGTTATACGCTGATGGAGGAGAAAGACTACTAGCGGCGGGTTGTCTAGCGGCTCTGATAGCTGGGGCCACTTGGTTGATCTTGGCTACTGCGCTGCGGCTGCCAGTGTCAGGGACTCATTCAGTGGTGGGAGCAACAGTTGGGTTTACACTGACAGCTAAAGGCCCAGTTGGTGTGCGTTGGTCAACTTTGGGTGCGATTGGTGAGTCTACGTTACTATATTTGAAACTGAATTAAAAGCAAAGATTGAATTTTGTTCATCACGTGTAATTGTCATTTCGCTTTAATTTCCAAATTAAAAATTAATTACTACAATCTATACTAATATATAAAGCTGAAGAGTTTGTTTGAACGCGCTAATCTCAGGAACTACTGGTTCGAATTGGAAAATTATTTTTGTATTGAATAGACCATTCATCGAGGAAGGCTTTAGGCTATATAACATCACGCTGTAACTTATTAGGAGCGAAGAAATAATGGAAAATGTGGAAAAAACGGGGAAAGTTATTCATCCTTGAGGGCTTTTAATTATTCCTCTTGAAATGATCAAAGATAAGACTCTTTTAAGATTAACTCACTACCGTTTACATGGTAATCAAATTTGGTCGAAATTAGTGCATTATTTGTTAAGAGATGTAATCTTTGTCCAAAGAAATGTGTTGTTGGTTAAGAAAATTTAATTGTCTTTGACATTACTTAATTTCAATGAACATCTTAGAAGATATTACAATTTTAATATAATAAAAACGTTACTGAGTGCCTAACAGACTACGTACAGGCGAAACTACTGGACGAGAGTTTCTTGAAATTTCTACGAAACGAGGGGTTTTAACTTTTATACTCTACGCGGGCGAGTTGAGGCCATCGTGGCATTCTGCTCCTTGCAAACGAAGTTGCGGGATACAGCTAGTTTTCTATAAAATGTCATTTATTTGTATTTAATTATCAATTAGCTAAAGCTGTAAAGTCGTCTCAGAACGTTACTACTTTGATTCTAATAAAGATGATCCTAAAAGCATAGTATTCTGCCTGTGCATAATAATGAAAATGTGAAAAATAAAGTAGTATTTTCTGAAAAATTAAAAGTATATATTTTTTTTACAGTATTATCGTGGTTTATTTCTCCTGCATTAAGCGGTGCTGTGTCAGCGATACTGTACTGGTTGGTCAGAAGGTTCATACTTCGTGCATCCCAACCTCTCACTGCGGGCCTTCAAGCATTGCCTTTCTTTTATGGAGCTACAATTGCTATTAACGTGATCAGTGTGGTTCTGGATGGTCCTAAACGTGAGATATTTTCCCTTTAACTTTTTATATGTATATAATACAATATGACTTGCTGTACTAATTACAAACAGGGGTGACAAATAATAATGTGACCTTTAATGTTTCAGTGTTAGGAATGGACAAAATTCCATTATGGTTAGCTTTGACCGGTTCTATGGCTTTAGGAGCATTTGGAGCCATATGCGTTCGCGCCTTCCTTGTACCTTATTATCGCCGCCATCTTGCATCACCGCCGGTGAATTTTACCCTTGGATTGTCAAATGGTAAGTTCTTGTAGAGGATATAATAATGGACGCTTAAGCTTAATAAGTATATGATATATGTGTAATACTTGCTGTTGACGTTTGATATTTGCGATGTAATATTATATTTAATGAAATTAAATGTAGATAGACACAGTCTAGATACCACTAAGTGGTGACTTGAGACTATGCAAAATATGACTCGGTAAATAATAAATATAATAGGTATATACATTTTCAGAAACAACTCCTGCTAATACGCCAACGCATGTTAAAAATAGTATTCCACAACGCCCGACTTCATTGCTTTCCGAGGACGGTAAGCTTTTAGAAGCAATTGCTGAGAGTGCAGAAATGGTAACCTTAAGCGACGCAGATAAGTGCTCCATCGGCGTTAAAGAGCTGAATGCCAGAAACAGAGCTCTCCTAGCTACTATGGACGATTGTAGTATACTTTCTAGAAGCCTGAGCCCGCCAAATAAGTCCCGATTACAGCTTATTGATGCAGATCCACAAATAAATACTCTTAAATATATAGATGAGACATTAAGTTGTTGTAAAAGTCTGGATTCAGCACAGTTAGTTGGAATGGGAGAGAGTTATGACTCAAAGAATGGATTTCTAGGAGATTCCTGTGATACCATCGCTCGTGGTGAACTCGGAAGACTGTCAGCCTTAAGATGTCAACCGGCTGTTGTAGAATTTGATACACCTCCTCCTAGATTAGACAAGGTACAAACTTCACGTAGTTTAGATCTTTTTCCAACTTTACTGTTATTCTTGCATAACAGGGTAGACAGAGAGAGCTAGTGTCAAAATATTTTGTTCTCAATTTTTCGCCTAAATCGAGACGTTGCGTATTGGGTGTTGGAGCTATCAACGCTGCGTTTTCTCTTACCAGAGCAAAACAATGAAAATAATTTAATATAATCATTTCCGCAAGTCGTATTAGCCTCATATGACAATATGACAAAACCGTGGTCTGGTATCCAGGGTCCCGAGGGCGGCAGCGCATGGAGTATAGAATGCGACATGCGCAACGCGCGCCTGGCCGCCATGACGCCCAACTCGAGCGCGGCGCCGCTGCTCCGCGGCGCGAGCCCCGCGCCCCCCGCGCCGCCGCCGCCGCCGCCCGACACACTACGACTTTTCTCCTTCCTGCAAGTTCTTACTGCTACTTTTGGCGCTTTCGCACATGGCGGGAATGACGTTAGGTGATAATACAAAAGCTTTATTGTTAACATTCAGCCCTATTACAAATTTCGATGGTGAATTGCATATATTTCCCATTAAACATATATTGCTTAAATCTTTAAATTTACTCGTATGTACTAGTGAAATCACGAAGTTATAGGAATAAAAAGTAACAGTTCAAAAAGATTGTGGAAATGTCACCTAAATGAACATGAAAATATATATGTTATTGTAAAGGAAATGTAATATACTTATAACATATCAGCTATAGGTGCAAAACGTATGAATCTGCAAAATGAATTGGCACATTTATGATGTTAATGTGTGTATTCATTTAAAAACGAATGAAATAAATAGTAACAAAATAAAGCTAAAATATAAATCTTTTAATAATTGCAGTAATGCGATTGGACCTCTAGTCGCGCTGTGGCTGCTGTACTCGGAGGGCGGCGCGCACGCGCGTGCGGAGACTCCTCTCGCCATCCTGGTGTTCGGAGGAGTGGGCATCGCGTTAGGGCTCTGGCTGTGGGGCCGGCGAGTCATCCGCACTGTGGGCGAAGACCTCACCAGCATTACACCTGACACGTGAGAATTTTTTTTATATATTTAAAAACATGATTACTATGTAATACATAGGATATATATATATATATATATATCCCGCACATACCAGCGTAGACAGAGGGAACCAGAGAACCTAGTGTTAAGACACTCCGTGCTCTTTTTACATATTTGTTTCCCCTTTCCGCAAAATTGAGACATTGCGTGCTGAGTGGCGGAACTCTAAGCTTTGCCTTGTCTTTGATTTATCATAAAGAATCTATATTCTTTTATATCTATATAGATAGATAAACTCTTTATAATATATTAATATTCTTTATGATAAATCAATTTATCGATTCTTTTTATAACCTGTTTATTTGTTTGTATAACGTACCTATTATTTGGTTTCGTTAAAAACTATCACTACAAATATTATGATATTAACACAGGGGATTCACTATCGAATTAGGGGCAGCAATGACTGTGTTAGTCGCGAGTAAAGCTGGCCTCCCCATCTCAACTACGCACTGCAAAGTCGGTTCCGTTGTGTGCGTCGGATACTTCTCCGATAAAAAGGTTGACTGGAGTCTATTCAGGTTGGTACTTTTTAAAAATGTTTCTTATTGATACCTTTTACCTTTTTTAATAATATCGCTTTTACGTAAATGCATTCAAGCGTATTTATTTTATTTACGAGTGTCATCTTTTTTGCGTTGTTTAAATTTTCATGATGACATTGTTACATATTTTAAAATAACAACATGTAATTTATCTTTGCTCGATTATTTATTAACCGATTTAAAAAAAGAGATTTTGAATTCGACTGTATTTTTTTATGTATGTTACCGCATTTCACGGATGTTATTGATTCTTTTTTATCTTTATATGGTACCCAGTGCCCCGGATGTTGTTCTATTTAAATTAAGTTAGGATCTGACGACTTTGTGGTAGAGTATGACAATGTACCCATGGCCTCGGAAGATGCAGATTGATGGACAACCGTGGGGTTTTAGTGAGTAGGATGTTAATCATGAGTCTCACATAAACCGCATTGCCCTTCCCAGCGTGCGGTTACCCGCAACTGGGTTTCCCCACGGAGAAAAGAAAAAAAAAAAAAAAAAAAAAGAAAAAAAGGATCTGACGACTACTTTATGAGTTATTCGTAAAAAAATATTTTACTCTTTAGTATATTTTATTTGAACTCAGTTTTCGTTTATGTTCAATTAGATTATTTTTGACCTACCACCAAAAGTCATCGAATCTGTCAGATAGTTAAGTTTTATATTTTATATTCTTACAGGAACATAATCTTCGCGTGGGTAGTGACAGTACCAGCAGTAGCGGCTATGGCTGCGCTCGCCATGTTGGCTTTAGAAAAGTTTGTTGTTTAATCTGGTACAGGCTGCGAAAATTTCATCATGTTAATCAACGTAAGTGCTGAAAGCTGATCAAGTCAGATGTCTAGACTCAAAAAACATTCTATCTTTTTAGAACTAAAGAGATTTTGTAGTGATTTTACTATTGAGGAACTATTTGCTTGTTATAATAAAATTGAAACAGGAATTGTTAATGTCAATATATAATAGATTATAGAATAATTCGTACATTTTGTAGTTATTAGTTTTGAAATAAAAAGAAACAGCACATGTTCGTGGATTACACTCAAATCATGTTATCGAGTATTAGGGAGTATGTAGCTAATATAAATATTTTGTTATATTTTCTGGAACCCATGTACTGTTGAATTGATGTACAGCTGTTGTTATAAATACTTACTGCACTGACTAAACAATCACATATTAGTGGACTTAGACTATTTGTTCTTTGCTTATGAGCTACGTAGATCTGAAGTAGATACACTTTTAAAGATAGGTTGATCGAATATGCGGCGGATTAGTAATTTGGACCCCACATTTTGTTATTTCTGTATAATGAAAAATAATCGTACTTAAGTAAACTTTTGTAAACAATTTTTTGCTAAGGAATAAATATTTTATTTAGTAAATATTTTGGAATAATATCCTCATCTCCTCAATCTTCATTCAAGTAGGCTTTTACAAGCACTTTCGAATCGTCAATTACCAAAAGATGTCAGTATTGTCAGTCCTACCGGAAGCTACTACTGGCTCAGAAGGCAGTTCTGCTGAGAAGAGCCGGAAAGAAACTCAACAGTTGTTCTTTGCATGTAAAATTTAACAAATTGAAACTATGATGAGCCTCCCTGGTGAACATCAACAGCATTTAATTCCACACATTAACATCATTATAGTATTCTTGGACAGAACAATACACTTTATTCAATAATATGTTTTTAAATCTTAGCTTTAAATTATTGAAGTCGCATTCCGAATTTATTTGTGGAATTATATTATCAACTAGGATTTTTATACAATTAAATTTGACAAAGAATAAGTATTATATACTTATAGGCAGAACTAGTTCAATTTCAATCTATTTACTGACCCATTTCGATTTTTTTTTTTTTTTTTTTTTTTAATTTTTTTTTTTTTTTTTTATAATTTTGCTTATTGTACGGTAACAGAAGATACGTTGACAACTGCTAAAGTTAAAAACTGCAGCGCAGCGTCAACGCCCACTTATTAGAATTCACATTTATGCTCCAAAATAAACAATTATAGTGACAATATTACAAGAAAAAATACAAAGGTTCGAAATAAAAAAAAAAAAAAATAATAATAATAATTTTCTCTTAACAGTTAATACTCAAATGTTTTAGTTTATTATATTCAAACGAATATTATTATGTTTAATAAATAAACGTTTCTAAATTAATATATAATCTCATTTTTTTATTTAAGTATACTTATAACGATGTCGAATATAAAAAAAAAAAAAGAAAAAAAATAGTCCCGCTGAGTTTCTTGCGCCGGTTCTCCTCAGGTCTGAGGCATTAAATTTAGTGAACCGGTGGTAAATTATTTGACGTTCAAAAAATGAAGCTTGTAACTTCTTATTTTGAATAAAATTATTTGACTTTGACTTTGACTTTGACTTTAAAGGTTATCGTGGCGCAGTGAGAAAGCTTCTGACTGTGAAGTCGATTGGCTGTGTGTTCGATTCCCACTTGGGGAATATTAAATTATTTTGATTACTACGCTTTGGTAAGCGTTGAGTTTTGCTAAACACAGTGTATTTAATTCAGGTGAAGAGATTAAAGTCACTACCCTGCTATGCGGGAATAAGTGTGAAGCGATAACCTATAGACATAATCTTGCGTGAAATCTGACACTCATACCATATTTTATGCTATTTTAGTAAAATTCTGTTTTTCATTAGTTTGGGACTATAGTTTTAAACTTTTATGTATATATTTAGTGAAATATATCATAATATATATGTTGTACATACA
>JAKGSA010000068.1:32281-96778 GCA_033558755.1 Philaethria dido | reverse complement strand
TATATATATATATATATTTAACTTTACGCTGTATCCCGCATATAGCAGGGTAGGCAGAGAGAATCAGAGAACCTAGTGTTAAGACACTCCATTCTCTTTCAACAATTCCGTTCCCCACTTTCCGCCGAATTAAGGCATTGCGTGTTGAGTGGCGGAACTCAACGCTGCGCTTTGCCTTGGTACCAAACCCAAGAAATGAAAATACTAAATTTTACATTTCCTGGAGTGGGGATCGAACCCACAACCTGTCGCATTTACAATCGCACGCTTGTTCCTCTGCGCCACGACAATACAATATAGGAAAGTCAATTTTCATACTTCTCCATGTACTCAATTTTTGTCAAAAGGCTTATACATTTTTTTTCTTTCGCGTACTAACCGCTTCTACTGTCACCTATTCCAAGGGCAGATACGGATGGTATGCGTAAAATGTATTTCCCAGCGATAAAAAGAAAAAATAAAAGGTCTACAACGTACGACCCTTGAAAGAAATTTTAATACTCTATTATTATAATGTAATATGATGTGAAATTAAACTTAAATAATACAGTACAATACATACATATCTACACATATATTATATTAACTGAAATCAAATATTATCCCAATCAAAGATAATATAAAGTTAAAGCATAAGAAAGAGTACCTAGACGATACAGGTTACTCTGTTAGCAGAGGTTACAGGTACAATTGTTATCACGTTAGAATTGTTGTTTTTTAATAAATTTGTAAATATAAATTATATTTTCTTTTATAGGAGACCTACCGACGGTGGGCGTGTAGTACAATGGTGCCTCTTTGGGTGGAGGAAGGTGCGGACGAGGGTGAAGAGGGTGGGCGGTCGCGGCGAGCGCCCGCCGAGCACACGGCGCGGTGGCACGCGCGTCATTTGGAGCGTGTAGGCCACCTGGACCGGCGGCGCGGTGGCGGTGTCGTAGGCCGTTGGGTCCGCGCTGCGGCCGCAGGCCCAGGTCGGCCCATTGTACGCCTGAAGCCATGCCTTTCGGTCTGCCAGCTCGTCGAGCAACACTGCCCCTACTTCCTGCCGGCGGACCGTGCTCCCGCATACCCCACACAGTACGCCGGCGAGCCCACCTTCTTATGCCTTGGTCAGTAAATGATAAGTAAATAAATATAGATGGACTTTAAAATATAATTAAAAGTAATAAGCTAGATATATCTTATTTACTCGACTTTTTAAACCTTAGCGCAATCTACATAACAGTCACTGCATTATCTTTGGTAAATTCATGTATCTTATATGTATATATTGAGTAGACAACGATGTTGGCGTATTAGTCTCGATTAGCAGCCGCAGCTTGGCCTTCATTCAAACGAGAGTTCAAAACAAATGCCGCCTTCTGTAAGCAACACTCGCTATTGTTTCCTTTACACATCACTTTGACCAATTGTTGCTTGTAGGTCTTTCGTTAAGCTTTTCATTGCTATTCTGTTGGCTTTTTCAGCAATTTACTAGACTGTACATTTACCTTAAGAATTATCACTTGGTATATCCCGCGACTTTGGCCAGGCCAGATCCTGTTTTTTCCGGTTTCGTAGGAATTTTGAGAAATCTTCAATAACGGCTCTTCTAGATTCCACAAGGAACCTGCAGGTTGTCTATTAGTGACTGAGTAACAAGTATTTTATATTTATAGATATATAATTTAAATAAACCTATAAAATTATATATATACATAGGTATACCTCTTACCTTGACTTTTTATCTAGTTCTTAGAGTAAATGCGGTGCTTTTCAGACCCTCGCATACCAGAGACGGGTGCACAGGCGAACAAATCAAACTACGGCGCCGATGACTGCTGCTACTGGTACTGCGAGGGCCGGCTTTGCTACCGCTGTGAGTCGCGGCTGAGCGAGCCGCCGCGGCCCGAGGCGGAGCGCTGTTCACCTGTGGAGGAGCGCAACGCAACGTGCTCGGTGCCGTACCCGGCGCCCGCAGCAGCTACCACCGCGCTGCCGCGCCCCACTCTCCTCCTAGCCTGTGTCATTATCACAATCGCTACACTGATTCGGACTCACTGGACACCACCTTTACCTCTAGTGAATGTGCGCGATACGAGGTTATAGTTTTACGTTTACGTGCGTCGCACTCTCACGTCCCGCGATCGCCGGACTATGATCGAAACTTCTTTTAGTGCTGTACTTATGATAATAAATTGATACGCGATGATGAGTTTGAAGACGCCTGCGAGTCGCGGCGCCGGACCGCCGAGCCGCCGCCGCGAGCGCGAGGCGTCTGTGTATTGTAAGTTAATGTCTGTGTCCGTTTGTTTGATACACCTTTCAAAGAAACACCAAAATAATGTTCTGAAAACATTACTTATGCGTTGTCTTCAAAGTTACATTAAGCCGACGTTCCGGCCAGTAAAATAATATTTTCGACACGAATTGTAAACAAGTAAATATATTTGCGTAAAATGTTTATATATTTTAAATAGGACTACATATAAATGTTCGCGTGGTTATTAAATTAAAGTTGTGTTATTTATTTTTGCTAAAATAGTTTACACGAGCTGTAGCATTGTTAACAAGGCTTAAAACTGTTCGGAAGTCGTGTCATTGCAAACTTGCTTTGATGTTCAAAACATAACCAAACGGATTGTTTGCTTTAAATTATGTTCAACGCTATCGACGTTGTGTAAAATCACTACTAACTTTTGTATTACACAGCGAAATGTAACAAACATAGAAATAATAAGGATTTTAAATCCACTGATATTAGAATTTAATCATCTTATTACTTTATGAAGATTTGGTGTAACAACGCCTTAATACTGGCACGAATTTCAACAGAAATTTCCCTTGTCTCAACATCCCCATAGTGACAATAGATCGATTATTTGTAGTGTTAATTTTAGTGGAACATTGGTAAAGAGGTGGGAGCATCGAAACATTTTCCGCAATATAGCAGTTACAATATGCATGACGGTTTGGATCGGCTAGTTTATAAACTATTATTAAATAATATTTTTACCTTTATTTCTGTTTATTACGTTTAAATGATATTGACTTACTATTTAACTTTACGGAAATGGTAGATACATTGAATCAAAAAGTATTGAAACAAACGTTGAAAATTTTAAATTGTTCTACTTAGCGGATTTGTGTCGATGCTCAGCTGCCTACGGACGCCTAATCTTGGTCTATATTGTATACATCGTACGGCTACTTGTATTAGGATTAATTAATTGAAGGTAGTTGTTGTTTTGTAAGAAAATATGACATAAGCATATGATGACAATTATATGTAATAATATATCCGTCTTATGAACTAATTTGATATACCAGATGCCGCTGTAAACATGGTTGAAGATGTTTTTATATGAATTGAATAATTGATATATATATATATATATATATATATATATATATTATTGTATACACGATCGTGTCGTTTAGAGGCGACAAAGCTACCTTGAACGCGGGTATAGTCGTATGGTCGTTATCATAATTAAATAGATAACAGTATTTGTTATTGATTTGTCTTATTTTTAAAAAATATTTAAAATTATAGAGGTGTCGTTGAAGATTTTGTGATCGAGAAATTGATTAAAATTAATGGTTATTAAGACTTTATTGAATGAACATTTGTTGAGAGTATTGTCCTCGGTCGGGGATGTAGTTGTTGTATTCGAAAGATAATAATATTAAATAAGTTATTTTTTACGTTTTTATTGTGTAAATATATCAAAAACGGTTTGTTGTTTCCACTCCCATACCTAAATGAAAGCCACCAAGGGTGCTAAATGTCTATTAACGCTTCTTAGGGACTTCTTTTTAATTCTCGACTTCTCAACCTATCCTGTGACCCTTAAGTCAGATTGCATGAGGATGAATGTAGGAGTATTATTTTTTGAAACTAAATATTTTCAAGCACTCTCATGTCTATTTGGGATACACTTAACCTCCGAATGTCAGAGCCATATCATTTGAAACTATACATTTTGCAGACCAGAAATTATTACTTTCCTAGTATTTTAAACGAAATTCAGACTAAAACGTAATAAGTTTTATCCGGTCCGATTAAGACGAATGCAAGGCGGTGGGTCGTATTGTTTCAATCGAGTATCTAATTCGCAAGTGATGCCTAGTGCCTTCACCAAGTGAACGCTAAACAAGTATGTTTTTACCCATTTTAGAATTGTCTGGCACTATTCCATCCGATAAAGCAATTATAAACTTACTTCGGCAGCATATTTTTTTCTATAAATATCGTTAAACTCATCATGTTCGCTTTGAAACTGTTTCATAGATAGGATTTATATTTAAGTATTCAACCACAAAAAATGAAATGCATGACACGTGTGGATAAGAGGTTACAAATATTTGCTTGAAATGAAGATTAGAGGCAGTTTCGGTACCCACTGTTGTTTATAATGTATCGCCCAACTTCTGTATTTGAAAAATCAGGGTACAAAAAGCAAAAGAATGTTACTTAAGTATGAGTTTTGCCAAGCAGAAATCGTATATAGAGAGAATATTAGATGTACTAAGTAAATAAATGAACTTATGTAACGTCGAAATCAAGTCTAATGAAAATACATATAAAATAAAAGCTTTTCTGTTTTTGTCATATTAATTAGAATCAATGCATGCATTTGTCCAGAAACTCATGATTCCTACTAAAAAAAATTTCGATATAATTAAACGACTAAGTTAAACTAAACACGTTTTAAAAGCTTTCATGTATAAGTAATTACACTTGGAAAGCCTAAAACTTAACTAACTTTTTAAATTTGCATAAAAAAGTGCATGCATGAAAATGCAATGCAATGCATGAAAATTTGATATATTTATAAAATGTGTAACTTGCACTTAATATCCAAAATATACTATTTGCAATGAAGGAAACTCTTCGATACATTGTATCAATGTAAGCATTTGATTCTAATTGAGAAGTAATGTCGTAATCATTATATCTCTTAAAAACTAGGTTTATTTGGAAATGGTTTATTTATATATGATATCATCTATGTTAATTGTGGTATCCAAATTCATTCCGTTGATAAAAAATATTTATAAAATATGTATGTTGAATAGATTTTAAATTACTAGATACTCTCTTTGCCTCCTTAGGAAGGGGTATTTTTCACGATATCTACTTGTATCTATGTATAAATTATCAAAATTTAGAGTTAAACAATGAATTACTAGAGCATAATTAATTGAAACAATTTCGAGCACTCGTTAAAACTTACACATTGACCGTACATTCCTTCTTTTTGGATATTTCTACTCTCACTCTTATGAATCTTCACTTGGCCACTATTCTATTGTAGAGTAGATAAATAAAGACCAAAAGAGAGGAGTTCGGTTCGAATGTTGTTAATACAATAACACGCGTCTCGTTTTGTGTCGGCCTTTCCTGTGAACCAATAGGTATTTATTATACGCCGCGTGACGTTTACGAAAATTTTGTACTTAAACTGGAGTATCTATGCTTAGATACTAGTCATAGGATATTAAATTTTATATAGGCTATTATAAATTTTATCGTCAAGACCAGTTACTTTATTTCTGTATTGATTTCGTAGGGACACAAACTTAGCAATAAATCGTAGAAATTAACTGATAATCATGTAGATTCACATCCACGGGTCGTTCAAGTGACACGACAGTTCGGTAGGCCAGGCGAGGCAGTGAGGCGAGCAGAACCAGCCGGGACGAGATATGCGCATGACACGTGCTCTTCTACGTAGGTTTAGTATAACGGGTGTATTTGGTGTTATGTTGAGCGTTTGATGATAGATGATAGCATTATGTTTTTGAATAATATACGTATGTTTTGATGTACATAAATAAAGTGTAAATGTTTAACGCACAAATAACTACAAAAACATTGTACGAAAAATTATTATGTATCTAGCTATAAACTATAACTGAAAGTTAAAGATTAGAGATACGACCTTAGGTTTACTCGGGCGTTTGCTGCCAAGCTATATTGTTTTACTGTTTCTTATTACATTAGTTAAAGTAAATTTAAAGGCTAACGTAGTCTTTGTTTGTTTTGGCAGCACATTGCCCTCGAAATCCACGAAATCCTCCTCGATGTAAATTATTGAATTCAATACTGACGAAGTTAAATAGTTATGTAATAATATCTTCACGTTAGGTTAACGCAGCAACACTGTTGACTGTTCACACGCACAAACATCAACAATACGTCTCTCGAGGCTCACCGTCAATGCCTCGGCGATCGTTATTATATAGATTATTATCCACGTGCCATACACGTCCCGTTCCGTTAAAATTAATGTAAGGAAAACACCAAATCGTAGCCTTTTACATACAATATATATAGATATGAGTACAAATAGTTGTGGCCGAAGATTCGGTCACAATGATGAACAAATATTTTATACAATATAATTATTTATTTCAATGCATTCGTACAAAACAAGTTAAGGGTATATTTAGTCTATGGCTATATAATCAAAGTCAACCCTGGTTTTGGAAACAGTGACCATATCATTCTATCTATTGCGGTCTAGATGCAGTCTGTACGTATACATCGTCATAAGGTGTTCTTTGATATATTAAAATGAAAATATATGTAATTTCGCACACATTTACGAATAAATTATTTATCTGTGACATTTTTTTGTCAATTGTAATTGTTAATTTTACGTTCTATATGTTTTTATTGTCTTACATGGTTCTATGGTTCTATAGTTTCATGGTTATTTTATTGTCTACCAGTTCTATTAGTTTAGAATTAATTATATTAATCCAGTCTGTCATATAGAGCTGATACAATTTATATATTAAAATATATAGGGCTCATCAATCAAGTTATGTATTTTTAAAGTTTAAATGAAAAATAGGTTTATAGTTTATTTACCATAGTCTAAATATACTTGTTAATATTACAATAGCTTAGCATTCTAACGGATCAATATTTATATGGAGGTGATAGTAATATATGACGACGTCAAATCTTATGATGAATAGTCATAAATTAAGAGTTTTACTTATTTTTCATAATAATTTGTACGCGACAAGAATAGTTATGTGAATAAAGGATTATCAAAATATTTAAGTCCTGAATGGAAGTCTTAATGCACTATATTTTTATTCGAGCTTCACTTTCTTTTGCCTGTTTAAAAGAAAGTGACAATGAGAAAGATCATGTAAGAAAAACAAGTTTTTAAAATTGAGTGGAAAACGACAACTGATAAGGGAGGGGTGGAATTGGATTGTTAATAATGCACAACATAAAGGTAGAATTTCCTGTTTAATCTGCTTCAGCTCATATTTTATATTTTTGTTTTCTTTTACATCTACATGTTACGATAAATAAGGTGCAATTATGTTATCCATGATTTATGTTAATTCAATTTCAGCAATTATACCATGTTTGTTTTATATTTTATACTATGAATAATAAAAAATATTTTAATTGTCAATAATATATCAATGTCGGATTTAACAAAGAAGTCTACATTGGTAAATATCTTATTTTTTTCATGAAACCACTTCACTGCCTCTAAAATTTCTACTTATGTTTACAAATAATAATTGCACATTATTTAACGCAATAAATGAATACTTTTATTGTTTCTCTTGTTCGTTCCTTAAAGATATATTATATGAAAATTTTAATAGTTCACGTTACATATATATTATAATGTAATAAACGTTGATTATCTTTTAGTTTCATGTAAAATATTTCAGATCACTCATCTATCTTTCTCTCATAAACCTTCATCATTTATTACTAATAAGTTCTAGATCATATAAATATATGTAACTATCTTTATTTATATAACCATGTATTTGAAAAGAATTATCGCATTTTTGTAATATACATATGTATGTATATCCTTAGAATGGGAAAGGTACTTATGTACAGGGCGATGTTATCTTTACCTTAATCTCGTAATGTTACCTTATAAAATTGCCTGAATAATAGTGAGAGAGGTAGTGTAGTATATAAATTCTAAATTACAACAATAAATAAGCAAACTCGGCGAGCGGCGCGGCCGCGGCGCCGGCGAACACTGCCACAGCAAGCAGGCTATATATTGATATGATCTAGGATGTGTCGTAGGTATTTCTCGAGTAGTTCGTGTACTAAGTCTTATGTTACGCCTTCTAAGTGATATAAGTGCGCATGGGGCGGAGGCGGGTGCGCTTATGTGGTGGTGGTCCTATAAAATACGTCTCAGTCTATTGATCAAATTTAAAATAATAGAAAAGTATTAAAAATATATATCTAGATAACGTGGGAATTACTTATAAAAGAAGGTACCAATTAGCAAGAGTACCATTATTGAAATAATAATTGAATTCATTAAAACTTTTTGCACTACCACTGAGTTTTGGAGCTTCCACTACAGCCTGTGAGAGGGAGCATTGCCGCTCCGCTCGATGCGTGGGGGCCGCGCGAGCGAAGTGGCCTTAGGCTGCACCCGCACCGCTCGAGTAGACATCGTTCAGCACTTAAGGTTAATATTGTTCGAATAATTACGAAGTAGACAGATTTTGAAGTTTAATATTATTTGCATTTTCCTAAGAGTTAGAACGATTGAGACAGTAGGTCACACGACCGTGTTATGATGAATTGTGGAGATGTTTATTAAAAAAAATACGTTTATGAAAATGAAATAAAAACAAAAAATATTGTCATATAAACCTGTAATTACTAACTTAAGAGGAATTATTGGAGAAACAGAAAAACGTTAAATAAACCGATTAAAATACTATCACGTTTATCATTTACCTCCCATCGTCCCAATAAAGACAAGACATTAAAGAAAAGCCATGTATTTTCTTTAAATATTTTAATATAAAAATGTTCGCTTACGTCAATATCACACTCGAACTTACATCATCTATTTATATTAAGTATAAAAACTATGACTTCGAATTAAATTATCGTTCTCGCAACAGTATAAAAAGCACATTCATCACAGTAAGGCGTTCGCTATACACAATATACCGAACGCGGACACGCGACACGCGGACATGAGACACTCACAAACACTCGATCACAGTGAACACGCAGTGAAGTTAGAGGCGCGCGCTCATCGCTAGCGCCAAAGCCAGCAAGCAGCTCGCGAGCGCTGTCGTAGGCGCTGGCGCACCCGCTGCCTCGCTGCGACCCGCCGCTTCCCCCGTATCTGCACAGATTACAGACTGCATTAAACCCCAACCTCAACTGCACTGTAGTGATTGCGAGTGCTTAACATGCCAAACAACACAAATGGAGTGACGATGATAAAATGCATAATTAAAACCACTTTTATACGGTAAAGCAAAACAAATGAAAAGTAACCTACGATGCGGGTGAATGATGACGCGGCGGAGGACGTTTCGTGCCCTCCTAATATAACGGAGCCCCGAGTCAATATTACAGTTTAGCTCCGCCTGATTGAACGTTGATCACTGAAACATGAACTTGCCTTTAGCAAGACAGCTGTAGTTTATGTTTACCGGCACCCGTTTGTGCAAGCTACTCTACTGATGTATATGTACATTCTACAAATCTCACACATGCATTTCAATGTACCGAAATCTACTCTACTAAAATAACTACTAACATATGTATGTTTTCAATTGAACGTTAGCCTATGACTAATCCTAATTATTTGTTAGTCACACACATACCTACTCGTACATAAAAAATATTTGCGATTATTTAATTATAAATGGCAGCGCCACTCCTAGTAAAAAATATATATTTCAATAATTTTGCAAAAATGACACGTGCGGAATCAATATAAGGTAATATCTTACAAGATTCCGCGCCGCTATCACTGCTTTTGTATGTAGAAGACGAAGATTTACAATTTTATGACTTACACACACAATATCCCCTTCATAGTATCTAAAATGTTAAATTTAACTGGTAATTTTATTTATTTATATTAGATAGAGTTCTTGTGTTTTGTAAAAAATATTTGATTTCTTTTAAATTATCAGCTGCATTTTTTTTAAAAAATTTATAAACTAGTATACACATCTATTCACTACGATTCTTAATTCTAATTCAGACCGGAATTTTATTGTTACCACATACGTAGGTGCAAAAACGTAACAAACAATAACAATATAATTTCGGTTTTGATTGTAGACAAACAGCTTCACATCAATGTACTAAGGTTTAGTCAAATTTAACTCTAATTTTAGTAAGAATTTTACGTTCAATAGTAACGTTACATATGGAAATAAAGCAGTATTAAAGCACGATATATGAAAATCATATATTAAGGGTAAAACCCTTAGTACATACTTAAAATGTATACATTATATATATATATATATATATATATATATATATATATTTTTAATTTTCATGTGTGTAAAGATTATACTAAACATACATGCAGCATGCAAACCCCAAGTTAAGCCTTTTACCTTGCTTAAAGCTAACAAAAATAACACAAACATGCGGATGTGGTATAAAATGAAACGTACAGGCAACGCGTGAGAAGCTCGCCGGTACTAAAATCACCGCTTATTGTCTATAATCTCACTGGTATTCATATGATCCCCTATTTTACTAATTTAGTCTTTGTTCTTTATGTTATTCTCTATGTACAAATATTCAGGAACTCTCCACCGAAGCTATTTCCTGAACCAGAAGAATGATCTGGGAGCGGATGATTTTACACCTAAAAGACAAACACAAACACACACGTGGTAAACGTCCCAACCACCAAGGATTAACACTTAGTGATAACATAAATGTCATCGAACGTTTAATATAAATGGTGCTAACAAATATTTTAAAATTAAATACTGTTTTAAATGTGATCCAAACATAATAGTTATTATGTTAAAATTTACTGAACAACAACAATAAGAATCCTTTTTTTATTCATATAGGTAAGCTATTTGGTGCGTACAGTGCATAATTGTTGGGTTTTGCACAACTACTATAACATTAATTATTGCTTGTTTTGTGTTGTGTGTTGTGTTGTAATATAGAATAAAAGTGATTTAGAGAAATTACTGTGTTCATAATTCCAATACATTACGCATTAGGTTCGAGGCGCCCAGAAGCCGTCGTAAATTTTCGACCAACCACCGTCAACCACTGCATTTAGCTTAAGCTCAAATATTAATGCAGAAAAGCAGGCATTTTTAAGTTGTGTTTAGTAAAATATGATTAAGCAGATTAACTATAACATATTTTAGTTAAATTTTTATTAGTATAGAAATTGTTATTTTTCTATGTTAGAAAATTGAGAGTTAGCATATATAGCATTAGATATAAGCAAATTATATGTAATTTTTTTAATATATTACGCCACACCATTGCTAAGTTTCTGTTAATCTAATTTACAAATATAAATGAGAATTTTTAGGAAATTATAACATAGATATATCTTGTGGCCATAAGTGATAACAAATGTTAAAATGTATTAATTGATGAAAAAACGAACAAAAAATATTACAAGAAAATCTTTATAACAGTCACAAAAGAAACAAACATAAATGAAGAAAACTAAGCTAATACTGAAATCTTAACACTCGAAGAAGTAACACAAAAATAATCTACAAAGAAACATAGATAGGAACAAAACAAACAAGAGCGGGACGACATTGCAAAACAGTGGAAGACGGCATTTTTGTTTAATTTTTTCTAATTAATTTACCGATAAAATATCTTTAGAGGGTCGCTTTTAAAGAATAGTTAGGTCTAGTCAAAGTAATCCTAAAGTTATCACTGTAGTCTGTAGTTTCTCTTGTCAACTGTCGTGTCTGGTTTTTTTTTAACATTTAGACAGGATTCAAGACACATATCTGCCCCGGGGTTATTTCCTACGTACATCCTTTATTATATCTTGTTATATTAGTTATACGAAGTTGTTTTTTTTCAGCAAAGATATTTTCAATGTTTGATCAAATACATTCATATGGTGTAACAATTTTTTTAGAGGTTTGTTTTAGTCTGGTACTTAAATATCAATTAAATTCAAGTCATCAATTAATAATAAAATGAAATCTCGTCATATCGTCATTACCACACTCAAATAGTCTATCTGGCTATAGTCAGTTTCTAAGTTCCGACATCTAATCACAATATACTTAGCTGTTGCCAGATTTTTTTAGGTCATTGTAACATTGTCAGTTTAGTTTCTTCCAAGTCATCTCAAAGCCCCTCGTTGAAATGAATCTGGGGGCCCGAACCTACCTGCGTCGAATAATATGTCGCCGACGTCCTCGTCACTGTGAGGCACATCGGTGAGTCGCGCGTTACCTCCAACGGTGCCGCGCGGCGCGCTGCTACACCCGAGCCACCAGTATGCGGTAGAACGCGGGAAAGATGGGTTGTCGGTGTCCACCTGAGAAATGGTTTTAATATTTTAGTAAAAAAAAATATTAATGACATGTAGTTGAAAACATGTTTTCGGAATTGGGAAATTTCATTGGGATGTGTAAATATGAAAAAAGTTAGAGAATCAGAGATATTCTATCAATATCAGAGATAGAAATTATATTCATGATAAATTTTAATTGATATATATGTCTGTATATAAACATTAAACATTCCATATTCAAATTAAAGGATCACAAATGAATGAAAAATATATTAATTATTCACTATCATACTATTTACAAATAGGGAAACAAAGAAAATACTTACACTGAAAGTCCTGTCATTAAACCGCCAATAGGATCCCCCTTTAAAGAAGTAAGTATATCCATTGGTGTATTGTAAAGCTGCGTTAATGTTATCAGGGATTCCCTCCCAGTTGGAGAGTGGTTTCGGGTACGTAGATTTAACTGGAGGACGCTGAGCGGGATCAAACCTCCAGAATTTGGAGCCTTTGTAGAAGTAAATTTTTCCGTTACCAGACCAAACTAAGGCTGCGTCTATATTATCAGGAATTC
Organism: Philaethria dido; assembly: GCA_033558755.1. Classification (NCBI taxonomy): domain Eukaryota; kingdom Metazoa; phylum Arthropoda; class Insecta; order Lepidoptera; family Nymphalidae; genus Philaethria; species Philaethria dido. Next base: position 83,914 of record JAKGSA010000068.1, on the reverse strand, counting down.
CGGTAAAGCCTGAAAGTAAGTAATATTCATATTTAAAATTACGGATACGATTTTATTGCTCTAACATACGAAGTGTTGATACTGCCGTCGTTGATTTACAATTAAGCATGATGGCTGTGAGTTCGAAGACTATTCTGATGAACGTTTATAATTTAAAATAGAACGTCTTTCAGTTTGGTTAAACAACATCTGATCAAAAACGTTATATCTATATATTATACTATAAAAATATATTATAATAAGCAAAATATGATAATATTATTCAATATAGGTACTAAAGAAAGATAAAAAACATGATTTGCAGTATACAATCCTTACCTTCGCTAATATCTTTAGGGTAGTCTCCATCCATTTTCTGTCCATTATACCTCCAGTATTTGGATCCTTTGAAGAAGTAAGTCTTTCCGTTCTTATATGTGAAGGCGGCGTCGATGTTTCCGGTAAGACCAGGCCACGCGCGCGATATAAGGCGTGGGTAGCCAGCCGCCACGCCGCTGTCTGTTAGCCGCCAGTAATGTTCACCTTAGAAAATAATTCAATAATTAATAAGGGTTGGAAAACGACAGGGAATCGGAGATATTCACTCCACGACACTGCACTATTTACTGATGTCAAAGTCAAAGTATTTTATTATTGGCAATTTCATGCTATTTCCCACGCTTTCCTACATAGAGGTATTTGTTTATTATTCACAAAATAATCGTACAACATGCTCTGACTGACTGAACGTAACATGAGGAATACTTCATTATTTCATTACTTGGTAGTGCTCCTCTCGTTCTGATTAGACAGAGTACAGCGATAGGTTCCGCATAGCACACATAAAGTTGATAACAAAATGATGTTACTAGATTCACTCTACAAGTTCTTTCAAAAAATCTACATTATTAATTTAGTATAGATAGATCACTAACCCTTAAACACAAAGGTAGCGCCATCGGCCGAATTGAATATAGTGTCAATGTTCGGATCGGAGCATAAAGCAGGGTCTTCGGCGGAGGGTTGTGGCGTCGTGACTCGGGGAACGGTGGGATTTGGAGCACCGATATCAATTTGAGTTTTGTGTCCATACAATGCCTGCAATTTTGAACAAAATAAGTTATTACCTTTATCTATGAATTGTTTCTTATCTATCTATATATAATCAATCACATTATTTTACGTCAATCCCTATTTAAGATACTTAATATTTTTTTAAATTGTTACAAAATATTATAAAACTTCTTAAAAATACGTTGAATCATGTTTTAATTGTATCCTATGTATAAATAGATTATACACTATACAACTAAGTGAAATTCAAATCTGTGCAGCAATTATAACAATAATAAAAATTAAAAAATTAGGAACGAAAAAATAAAATCATAACGTATAGTTTATAATGATCATGGTACCTGTATTCCTTGAATATCGTCTTGGTCAAGTTGGAAGGCAGGCTGGTATCCACGATAGAAGGGCGCCATCAAAGCTGATCTTACGTCACTATGCGAAAGCCCAAGAGAATGACCGAATTCGTGCGCCGCTACCTGATATTATTATTCACTTATAATAAGTTAAATAGTTTTTGTAAAAATGTAACTTGATTAATGGCCTTATAGGACTACTAATATAAAATTAGATAAAAACTATACCTAATTTCAGTAATATTTTTTTCAAAAGTTTAACTTACTTGGAATAGATTGGTTCCTCGGTTAGAATTAATGGACCACATTTCGGCATCGTCGAAATGAGCGTCACCTCCGTAAACCTTTTAAAATAAAAAAAATAAGCTTAGATGTGTAAACAGTATTTTTAATGATCCAAGCCCCACAGGACGTCTTAATTTTTCTATGTTTATTTAAGAAAAAGTGCTTAAGAATAATATTAAAATGATATCCGGGAATTGATTTTTACATTAAATACTTTAACGGAAATCAAGTGACTCACACGTTCTTACTCATACCACTAGAGTAATTTATATTTGTTACTCAGATAATACTCATAGTATGTACACAAAAGTTATATTAATCATAAAATATCAGGTCACTGCAACCTTATTGCATTTATAAAAAAAAACTATATTCAATTTTATTCAGACTGACCTAAACTGAGTTACCAAATACAGTATTTGTTTAGGAATGAAATCCTATTAGATGTTGGAAACAGCATTTTACATAAATTCATTGTATTTATAAATATATACGTTAATGCCTAAAGAACGCTGCAAACATTTTTGTCTACATATCAACCCAGTCTGGTATAAGGCAATAGACGAAGATAGATAGATAGATATATAGATAGATAGATAGATAGAAAAACTTTATTGCACACTTGAAATTATACATAAAGAAAAAAAATCTTAAATAATACAACAAATGCACAAAGGCGGCCTTATCACCAAAAGTGATCTCTTCCAGGCAACCTAACTGAAAGGATCTACAGATAAAAGCGGGCACAATGCGGTGCAAAAAATATAACGGATATAACTAAATAAATAAATCAACCTAACATACTGTAACCTAAGATACGTAGTTTTCTTTATATATAACACTATATAATGAACATAGACAATCGATGTGTCACGATACAAATGTACGGTGCGGTAGTGCGTATGTAAATAAAAAAATATAGATTCTTTTTCGAGACAAAAAAATAAATAAAATTATCATTTTTACCTAAAATAATATAGCCTACCAAAAACCCTACAATATATATCAAATCTATAATATTTTATAAATTATATGTATCATGGTATATTTATAAAATTTACTTTACCATTAGAAATTTGTATGTAACTTCCGATGTATATTAAACATCTAGTATGCATTAAATTGTCTTCACGCTTTGCTCCATAATGTTTGTATTGCGGTGCCATGGAAATGAATAATTTATTCCATTTGACCAATTGCTTGTGTTAATTATCGTTATTAACGCGGATACAGTTTCAGAATACTACGTGATGCTAATCACTAAGCCACAAATCATCTCAATGTATACTTGCATACAATTATTTATGTTAAATAGACGGAATATCGTATTTTTATAGTGACATATGTTTTCTCCCGTTCTGTTCAGTTGTTTTTGACGTGTCAAGGTTATCGGACACGTACGTACAAATTACTATTAAATTATAATTGATTACGTCTTAATTATGAAGAGGCATTTTCTGTTAGGTGGTAGGAGGTTCGTCCTCCGACTGGCTCGCGACCACTATCATGTCAAAGACGAACCGCCAAATATCTAATGATGTGTTCCGGTTCGATGGCATGTAAGCCAGATTTTCCCCTTTCCCACCCATCCTTTCCCCAAAATGTGGTGGTTCTGATAGTGGACTACTACATTGTCCCCCCTTCCATCAGTATCCTCTAGGTTGGCAACGCATCTACAACATCTCTGGTGTTGTAGATGTCTATGGGCGAAGGTAACCACTTACCATCAGGTGGTCCTTCTGCTCGTTTGCCGTCCGTTATTAATAAAAAAAAAAAAAAAAAAGGAAAAACTGGGACACCGTGATATCGGACTCTGGGTCTGGTACTCGTGTACTTTTATGGTAACACGACACCGCTTCTGTTACACGAATAGAATAATCACGGAAACGAATTTCGAATCATCCCCAAAATACCGACTATAATATACGAACTATTTTCGTGGACATTTTCTGAAGTTTTGTTTTCTATTTCTTATTAATAATTTATAATAACGTTGTAACGATGTTTCGTTAGTTTTTTGTTTTAACTTAGCATTTCTTTTAATATCTTATATATGATACATAATTATAACAATACCACACAAATTTATATTTGTGTATTGTCTGCTAAGATAGATATACAAAGATAGAGTTTACAAAATGTATGTACTATCCACACTTTAGGTAAAAAATTACATGTTTACTATATATGGTTGCACAATTCTATTATATTACGCTTTGGGCATTTAACTATGGGGGCATATATTTTCACAACTTTATATACCCTTATTTTTGAATTTGAATCATGGATGTATTAATGAATACAGATTTACTCTGGGAAATAAGCGTGAGCGAGGGTACCTCCGGGACCGTCAAAAGGATCACCGTCACCATGCTCTCCTTTCTCGAACCTGTTATAATAAAGAAATATGAGTGAATGCGATAAAATTAGGTATCACAGATCAATTAATTTTTGATTTTTTTTTTTTATGGATGCCGGATGGCAAACGAGCAGAAGGACCGCCTGATGGTAAGTGGTTGCAACTAAGCCATGAACATCTACAACTTTGGTGTACTGATCTGATGTGCCAGCCTAGAGGATACAGATGGAAGGAGGATAATGTAGTAGTCCGCTATCGGAACCACCATTTGGGGGAAAGGATGGGTGGGAAAGGGGAAGCCACAGCTTACATGCCATCGAACCAGGAACACATCATAAGATATTTGGCGGTTCGTCTTTGACATGATAGTGGTCGCGAGCCAGACGGAGGACGAACCTCCTACCCACCAAACAAAAATTCATTTTAGCGTATTATATATAAGATATTGTATTTCTTTCATTTATGTTTTCTTTTGCTTCAGCCTGCAAATTTTGAGGCTCTGGAATATACGAGTATATGTATATTAATGTTTTATAGATAGATATAAAATAAATATGGTTGTCATAATTTCAAATAAAACCGGGCTGGCCGAATGTGACAGTAGCTGTGGTTTAAGTTAATCATCTGCTGTATAATGGATCATTATCATGAGGCAGTCAATGACAACGGTTACGCAACGAGGATTACTATTATGACGAAATCTGTTAGATTCAACTGGATTCGACATTTTAAATTATGATGAATCTCATTGTTAGACTACTAGTAAAATGTAATATGTACTTTTCGATATGACGATATTGTTTTAACTTTTTCATTACTAAAAGGAATGGCCAATTTATTATAATACCATTGTTTATAAATGTGTATAAAAAATGTACGTGAATTTTTAAAATAGTAATTTTGTAGGAATAGGTGTTAACTTTATCTAAATTTTATAAATCTCATGATGACGCAACTATGTGATGAATAGTTCTCCTACTTTTAAGCTCGTTTAAATCATTAATCTATTAAATCCATCAACATATAATGTACTTACATTTTAAGTCGATGGATTTAAAACTTGATATTTCACGTTGGATTAGGCAACGACTTAACAGCACATCAAACAAAAACAAAAAAATAAATCATAACAAAAATTGTTAACAGCAAAGCAGACTTATCGGAATACAATATATTTACATCATTCAAAAAATAATCTTGGATATTTATTTTAACCCACTTATTATATTTGGAATATGCTCGTATTATAGGATACCTGATTTCAATATGCACTTGTCCAGATCGTTTCTGTGTGAAAGTGAGGTCGGTGTAATCCGACCAAACAGAGAATGCTTTTGCAAGTTCAGCGTCCACTTCAGCGCGATTCAAGCGGGATGGGTACTTGGAAATCTTGTATGTAAGGTTTTTTACTCGCCATCTTGAACCTGAATACAATAATTTATGTTAATAATTTTTATTTACTTTTTGAAAATACCCTGTTCACTTTAGATTGATAAACACTAACCATGTTTTGTTTTCTTTTAACAAGTTATGTGTAATTTTATTGGGATTATTAAAGTGTTTCACAGTAATAACGATAAGTATATGTTTAATTCATATATTAATGTGTATTAACTTTATAGAATAAGTAGCTGACGTGCATAAGAATTGATCTTTGCTCGTTGGCATGTGAACATAGATCTAATTATTATTTCTTAGTAAACTGGATTTCCTCATATTGTTTTTCCATGAATAGGTTATTAGTACAGAATAAAAAAGAATATCAATTTATTGTTCGCGAAAAGACTGTTATGGGACTTGAAAATTTCAACAATAATAAATTAATATTGTTTCAAATGCTTACCTTGCAAAGCATATCGCTTAGCACGACTTTCTCCGAAGCCTACTTTGTCCTTAACTCCACACCTTGGCAAAGACATTACCTTTACTGTTTCTTCATCAAGCTCACCTATTTAGTAAATAAAATTATAATTTTAATCCGTGTAAAGATATATTTTGTAATGCCAATGACAAATGGCAAAATCTACTTGTACGGACTTTATGGTATATAAACGTATATTGGATATAAACGCATTATTATAAGCTTAACTTTTCTTATATGTTCATTAATCTAGACAAATTACTTCTCGTGTTCAAGCACTTGAAACATTTATTTAAGCGGTTCCCACTCTACAATTTTTATACATATATCAAAAATAAAGCAACTTAAAAATATAATAATGAAAAAATATTATAATGAAATGAATTGAATTCAAATTATATAAAATTTGTTACGACAAACATATAGTGAAGCATACGAGACCCAACAATCATATACCATACAATCTTAACTTAAAGTTTGACATTTTATAGGAATTAAATTATATTAAGAAACCATCTAAAAAATGCAATTGAAAGCGTAATATCCTGAATATAATATTGTATACTTTTAATTCATTTTTACAAGCCAATGCAAATTATTACTCAATTTATGAATGTATAGTAGTTCAGTGGGAAATTATCTGCCTGTAAATGCGATGATTGTGGTTGAAATTCGCATGCGGGAGTGATTATATTTAAATTATTTTAATATTCCCGCTCTGGAACAAAAGCGCAACATTGACTTCTGGCGCTGGACACTTTATGTCTTTTATTGGGGCGGAAAATGAAGAATGGAGTATCATTGACACTAATGTCCACAGTGTCTACTATGCTACGTAGGAAAAACCGTGTAACTTATTCATTGATGTTTAAATTTAACTAATTAAATTTAGCGTGAACTATGCCAAATTATACAGCCTTCTATTATCTTTGCATGAATTACTTTTATATTTAATCTGTAACAATAGCCTTTTTTACCTTTTTCTTATAAGTATAACAGAAGAAAACATAAAAAAATTATATACTTTATAAGATATTTTTATGATACTTCCCAAGTTTGGTAATCAAACGTCAAACTGACGCTGTTTAGGAACTAGCACAATGATCCTAAATGAATAATTTATATGTGTTTATCGTTATTTGCTTACATAATATCTGCCCCGTGTACAGAGACCAATAAACTACTTTTAGTGGCAAAGCACGTACATTGTAATGAAGATTCAAGTTCAACCCACGTAATGGTATGGTATTCGAGTAGTTGGCTGCCAACAGTGATTTTGCAGACTTTAATTGCATTACCAATGTCGTTCGTTACTCGTGACGACGCGAATTAAACGACTTTGCATTATGATTGTTACTATGAGTATGACACGCATATAATACATATAAGAATATATATTTTAAATTCGAAGGACTACTCATATATTATACCTAATTATAGCTTATCTAACTTTATTTATGATAACAATTAGTTTCTACTATTTAACAGAATTTTAATTTCAACGAGGTCCACACGGTGACAAGACCACGACATTCGGATGTTGGATATGGGTTACCATTATAAGTATCAACTACGTCAACTCTATAATTGAACAAATGCATTGTCACGCATACGAATTATGTATTTTCCTCTATTATCTCTTAAAGTACATGTCCGCCATAATTTTAGTACAATGCAATTTGTTAAGTTGTTAAATTAAAAATATAAAATTTTGAAATAAAATATCTATAGGTATATATTTTTTCTTCCTACAGATATTTAAAATTATTTTTAATTAAAAAGTAAATAAACTGTAATAGCTTCTTGAAAATTATAGTACAACTATTGAATACATTTAAGTGATTAGCTGTTACACGTCCTACCGTTAATACTTACCAGTGTTGTTAAGGCCGGCAAAGCTTTGGAATTCCGCAATAGCTCGTCTCCACGATCTTTCGTCCATTATATGACTACTGGAGGGATTTCTTACAGTTGGACTGAGGTAACCGTACTGTGCCAGGTACATCTGGAAATTCATATCATAATCAGGCTGCCGCATCCAATGTTGGACATGGACCTTTGTCATGATGATGGGTATTAATAATGGTGCAATGAAACTGACTAGTTAAGCTAAAGCATTTTTAAATAAACAATAACAACTATTTAATATTGTGCATATGTTTTTTTTTTTTTTTTTATGGATACTGTATGGCAAACGAGCAGAAGGACCGCCTGATGGTAAGTGGTTACCTTCGCCCATGAACATCTACAACACAAGAGATGTACTAGATGCGTTGCCAACCTAGAGGATACAGATGAAATGATGATGATGAAAGGGAGGATAATGTAGTAGTCCGCTATCGGAACCACCACATTTTGGGGAAAGGATGGGTGGGAAAGGGGAAAACCTGGCTTACATGCCATCGAACCGGAACACATCATAAGATATTTGGCGGTTCGTCTTTGACATGATAGTGGTCGCGAGCCAGACGGAGGACGAACCTCCTACCACCAAACAAAACGTAACGTAAAGTGTAACGTTTTATAATGTAATAATAAATAAATGAAACTATTTTTTTCATATAATAAACATGTACAACTACCTACTAACTAGTCTTAATGTATTCATGGCGGAATTTCCTTTTATTATGGAACTGTACTACTTAACCACTTAGAAAGAACATAAGTGATGAATAAGACTGGCACGTGAGTAACGTTAATGAATGATCATACCGCCTGTTCCTGTAAATCTGTCCATACAATGTTGTGGTTTTTCATATAAGATTTAAAATCATAATACTTCAATCGGTTTAATTATTATTTTTCATTTTTACAGTTTCTAATATAATATCGGTTTTGAAACTCGACTTTGCGTGGTATACTCGTATCTATATATCCCGTCCTAAAGCCTTCAGGAAAAGGATATAGATTCCATATCTGTCTCCTCCTCTCCTTCTGCGTGTGATTTTTGTGGTTTGTGTATGATATATGATTGGTGTGTGTTTTTCTTTCTAATATAGTATTATTTGCAGTGTTTTGACAATATTTATTTATTATTTTTATAAATACGAACCTACTCGTATCGAATTTCATGCGGGCTGTCACAGTCTGACATACTTATTCGTGCTGTGATTGAATGTTCCGACATCAGGAACAATAGAATGACAAGATTAAGCATCACGCTAGGAGATTACCGATACTAAGGTTAACCTACTAAACGTAATTTGTCATTATCGAGAGCTCAAGTATCTGATACGTATAACTGTGACAATGTAAAACTAATTTTATTGCCTTTTAGTCACGATAATGTGCATGTTCATTGACAGGTTACTTTGAAACACCATAGATTAGTGCATATTTGTAATCAAAATTAAAAGGTTACAATTTACTTGTTACTGATAAGCAATGTGAACATAGTAGAGCTAAAACTATATGGATAAAAAACTTTTTTTTTTTTTTTTTATAGATAACGGATGGAAGCAGGCAGAAGAGGACCACCTGATGGTAGGGAAGTGATTACCTTCGCCGCGGGCATCTACACCACCAGAGATGTTGTAGATGAATTGCCAACCTAGAGGATAGAGATGAGGAGGATAATGTAGTAGTCCGCTATCGGAACCACCCATTTTTGGGAAAAGAATGGGTGGGAAAGGGGAAAACCTGGCTTACATGCCTTGAACCGAACCCTCTGAATGCCAGTAGGGTTCGTCTTTGACATGATAGTGGTCGCGAGCCAGAAGGAGGGGACAGCGAACCTCCTGCCACCAAACAAAACTTCAAGTTCTCAGGCTAAAGTGCTTAATAATTGATGAGTAACTATTGCCTCTACTGTATCATCATACACAGCTTTCTGGGTGCCCACCACTGTTTATTGAAGACGCCTTTTGATAAGGATAACGCGAACGATAACAAAAAAATATGCCAATTCTTCGGTTTGATTCTTTATCTCTGTCTCAATATCAAGAATATAACCTGCTCAATTATAACACATTCCTTCTACTTCTGACGGAAATCATAGCACGCTGAATCCCTGTATATTTTTTTTTTTTTTTAAATGATACACATGCCTGTGACCTAGCGGTCTTTACAGCGACACCGGGGGGGTGAGGGAAGAGGGTGCTCAGTCCCTGCGAAATGCAAGCACTAACTGGCTGCTTGAGAGGATGCCGACAGGCGCAAGGGCGCTGAATCTGTACTCGTTAGCTGTTTTTTATAGATGGGTACTAAAATATTTTTAAAAATTCGAAATTTTTAAATGTAAATAACTATATTTAACTTTAATACCAATATGACAATTGTAAATCATAAAGAAATTTGAACAAGCATAATATCGTATATTAGCTCTCTAACAAAAGTATATAAGTAGCAAAATATGTAGGTAAGTTTACACTGTCAAAACAAATAATCTGAACAAAGTCATAAGGCATCATTTTCCGATCGTTAACCGCCGTCCCTTATGTAGGGATGGAAGTTCAAGTAGCAGCTGTCCTTGGCTGCGCGTGCGATGAATTTCAACAAGACATTCTGTCTGAACCTAAAGCTCTTTGTCCTATTCACACTACATCCTCAGAGAATAACTCTAACACAAAAATGTTATTTTCTTATTTTATTTGCAAAACATGAGATGTTTACGAAATGTAAAGTATCCCAAATAATATATTTACATATCATAAAAATATAAAGATAAAAATCATTAAAACAAAGAATTCGTGATACATGTAAAGTTTAAAGTAAACCTTAAATGATTAAGAATGAGACGGTAAAGGTATGGCTCTATTTTTGGGTGCGTGGAGTACTTTGGCCGCTAGAAGGGGCGTTGACACATGCATTGTTCATCATACATCCATGCAGACTGCATTGAAATAACTGTCTAACAAGTGACAAGCTTTCGTATTGTAACAGTACATTTCGTGTACGCATCCTTCGCTTTGTTGTAACCGTGTAATATATAGATATTTTTAAGCACGTAAAAAGTACTAACAGTAAATCTCCAAGAGATAATTCACTTTATTTCTTGATTATCATCTAGAATTAAATTTTTTATAATTATGAAAATATGAATTAGAAAAATTAATGTTATTACACAATAACATTATGCCAACATCCACCAATTTCGAAATTAAATGCCATGCTATTAATAACCAATAATTTAATGAACCCGTGCGTAATTGCAAAGAACCGTAATAAGTAAATCTTATTAGCATGAATGCTTGAGGATAATAAAGATCTGTCAAAGTTGGCTTAAATTTGGCACATGCGTATCGAGGTCAGTGTGTCCTCGTAACGGTCGGAGGCTGTAAAAAGTACACTGAGAGGCGTGATAATAATGGCAATTATGGCATAAATGGCAGTTAATGGCAAATCTTTGATTTTTTAACATATTACGATATAGAATTATCATCAAGTATTATGAAACTTATAATATTATTCACAATATAGATAGATATTTATGGATCTATGTTACGTAAATTATGTTTCCTATTATAATGTCATTCTTTATCCGAAAAATATTTTTGTTAATAAATTTATTTAACTTAATATTTGTTAAAATAATTTTAAAGCTTTAATAAAAAAAGAAAAATTACATATTTCAGCAATTTCACAATTTCATTACGATTTTAAAATTAATATAGTGTTTTATTTTGTGTTTTAATAAAATAATTTAAAATAATGTTATCATATAAAATATATTAAATATTTTGATAAATAATATTAAAAACACCTGAAGATGGAAATTATTTTTATTTTAAGGAACTGACGAGTACAAATTGGAGCTTAAGGACTTCTGTAATAAATTATTACTAGAATCATGATTAATCTTTTACGCTCTCTGTGTAATATGTTAAATGTTTTTCTCATAAGTATGAGGTGTACGTTTACGCAATAAAAACGCAATTAAATAAATCCATATTTTCATTTTATTACCACCTTCATGTTTCCTTAAAGTTTGCTTTTGAATTATCACTATATTTTGGAACCACATCAGAAATTCATTATTTTTCAGCATGAATTATATTACTTAAAACTAAACATGGCACCTATAAAATTCATTATTGTTTTAAATAACACTGCAAATATAAATTCTAACATTGCTGCTATTAACCAACTTTTTTTTATTTATGTGTGTCACCGCAACTTTTGCTGATGAAGGAATTTTGCTTCTAATGTGTGATTTAACTTTTTTTGAGTTATTCGTAATAGCTTTAGTTTTTAGTGCATTTAATTTAAAATCAGTTCACTTATTTTTGTTTCATTTTAATTATTTACAAAATAACGAACATCATACTATTTTCTTGTGTATGCACTATTAGAACTATTTCATTTCATTAGAAAATTGTTTCTTTTAAAAATTGAAATTAATATCAAAGTACGATAAATATAATTTTACATACATATTTCTATTTTGATGTAGTGTATCACTTATTAACACGTGCAATAATAAATATTGACTTGTAATATATGTAACATTATGCAAATAGGGTATTACCACCAACGAACAATTACACCATAGGTATTCTTGGGATATTATGAGGTAAAGATTTACAATGCATACAATTATACGTACAGTTCACAATATTCCGCGGTATATTAACAAAAAGCTTATCACCAAAAATAAAATCAGCAATATTACAAAATACAAAAAAATCTTAAGATTACAGTCATATTAAAAATCTTAAAAGCTATTTCTGTAAAGTCGTCATTATCGATAGAACTCTTTTTATCAGCTGGTACTCGCGTCTACCGGTAGCCGTATACGGATAGATTTTCAATATTAAGGTGATGACACTTTGTGTTCTAGGAAGCATACTTTATGCCTTAGCAGTGCTGATATGCTTTTCGGTAGACAGAGTACACGTGCATCTACTTATAAATACTTCCTCATATATTATAGTTATATATCAAAATTCTTGATGCAAGTGTATTCCATAAAAGTATGTGTGGCTTATTAGATTTTTATTGTGACTTATCCGTATTCGTCAAAATATTAATTTACTTTATATATATGCAATAAGTAGTTCGATATATTTTGTAAGTAATTTATATTACAAGGCTTTTATAAGTAATTGAAAAAAAAATGTAGGTGTCACACTGTCTTTGAACTATTCAATAATTTATTTAAAAAAATTAAAATGCATGCAGTGGTAAACTGTCTACAATGTTTATAAAGCACTTTATCAGATGACGTTTCATACATCAAAAACAATTTAACTAGCGCATAGTAATGAGGTACTATAAAGTACTTGCATTATTGTTGAAAATAAATATGTGTAAATAGGGTTGGCGTTCGAACACAACATGCACGTGTTATAATATAAGACGCATATTGCAGATGAGTGGAAAATATTTCGCTACGCCACTGCTAACTCGTGGACTCTATAATATTTGTGGTATAATTGGACCACTTAAGTAATATAATTGCTAATTTACTACAATAATTGAATTATTAACAATGAATTGCTATTTTAAATTGTATATATTGTATCAATCATCGGCCAAAGTTTTTAAATGTTTTTTAAGATAAAACATTTAATTATTAAAAATATATGAAGTCCGTTACCAAAATATAATTCTTATGATAATATTTTTAGTTATGAAACAGAAGTGGTTTGTTAGGTGGTAGGAGGTTCGTCCTCCGACTGGCTCGCGACCACTCTCATGTCAAAGACGAACCGCCAAATATTTAATGATGTGTTCCGGTTCGATGGCATGTAAGCCAGATTTTCCCCTTTCCCACCCATCCTTTCCCCAAAATGTGGTGGTTCTGATAGTGGACTACTACATTGTCCCCCCTACCAACAGTATCTTCTAGGTTGGCAACGCATCTACAACATCTCTGGTGTTGTAGATGTCTATGGGCGAAGGTAACCACTTACCATCAGGTGGTCCTTCTGCTCGTTTGCCGTCCGTTGTCAATAAAAAAAAAAAAAAAAAAGTGATATCTTAATATATCTTTTAACAAGTTCTTTACATTCATCAGCGACTACCACGCCTCTACGTTTTATTAAATAGCACCTATCAATTCAAAATGTATAAATTCGAGAACGTGAGTTGTTTAGGCATGCGGGGCAAAGTAAACAACAAAGAATCTAAGATTCCGCAAAATAACACGAGTAGAAAATATGCGCAATAGACATCTACTATTAACATGGGACTGTCGACATTTAAATATTTATCACTTATTTATGCTAATTCCAGCAGTAAAATATAAAAAATGCTTGTTGTTCAAATAAGCCCATTTTCTTTAGCTATCCTTTAGTACCGCCGGTGACTTTGCACTTGCAATTTTCCCATCGCAGATTTTTAACACTGTAAAATATGACCATCATTTACCCTGTCTCTACATAAACAAATACGTTAAAATTCCCAGATTCAACATAACGATATACACAAACAGTTTGCACTTATTGCCAAAAAAAGCTTTTTGAGCTTTTTTTCATTAGAACACATGTTTTCAATTTTTAAAATAAAATTACAGAATTGCTTAACATGCCATATTTTTATCTAACGGCATGATTGGGCACGCTATCTTATGAATTTCTATACAATTATATTCATTGCATAGGTCAACTTTCAGGAGGGGTTCAACGAAAAAATATTTTAGCTTCATAGAAATAGATTTTAAATTACACGTGTCTATCTGTCGAGACGACAATATTTCATAGAAAATTCTTCATTTATTTCCTTAGGGATAGATATTTGAAAATCACAATCATAACGCCGGTCGTGGCGCAGAGGCACAAGGGTGCGACTGTAAACCCGACAGGTTGTGGGTTCGATTTCCACTCCAGGAAATGTAAAATTTTATTGTTTTCATTTCTTGGGCTTGGTAACAAGGCAAAGCGCGGCCACTCAACACGCAATGCCTCAATTTGGCGGAAAGTGGGGAACGGAAATGTTGAAAGAGAATGGAGTGTCTTAACACTAGGTTCTCTGGTTCCCTCTGCCTACCCTGCTACATGCGGGATACAGCGTGAAGTACAATCATAATCGAAAATCTTAGGGCTTACTTTCTCTAAACAAAGAACCATTTTACAAAAAATCAAGATTCAGCGGTTTAGCCCGTGCATTGACTCTGGGTTACTCAGTTATTCAACTAGTCATATATACCTAATAAGTGCGTGACATTGCCTGTTTTACTATATTTTAAAATACAGACACGGTCATAAATTTCTCCTGATAGATCTCTGATACACATATCCTGATATATCAGAAATTCATATATAAATCCGCGTTTCATTTTCTAGATGGCAGAATTCATTTTCTTAAATAGCGTAAATAAAGTGATATTATCATTTTTCATCCATATAATTTTGGATATTATGTAGCCTCATCTTTAGTAATTTATATTGTACTAGGATCTAAACGAAATTACCAAATTATGAAAGAATAAACTTGAGATGAGACTGTTCCTCACATTCATGCAACAGATAATAGAACATTTAATTACTAATAATTGCTTGTCGATTGACAAAACATTAATATATACTTCTTTGCGTGTAAGACAGCATTTGCCGTAGAGTGTATTTTTTTACGCCGCTGTCGCCCTTTGTCCACAGACTCACGTTTTGTCACGTGGATTAGCGCATTGTTGCTTTTCATAATTGATCCGTCAATCATCAAATAGCTTACACGTGTAAAATTTATTTTCTTATTGGCAATAATAAACATTAATTAGAGGTATTTATTGTTGTAGTCCATTACAAAACCAAAAGGAAACCCAACGAAAAGTCTATGTTCAGCACTAATTTATTACTAACTATGATAGTCTTATGATCACCACAAACCGCGACGATTGACAATAGCTGGAGTAATGATTAAGCGTCAATGCGAACAATGAGAAGTGATCATCAGAGGACGGTGGCCGTGGCGCGCGTGTTGAAGGTCGCCAAGTGCTTCCTGCGTGCGTGACGAGCATGCGCGCTGGCACCGCAAACCAACAAACCTCATATTAATATACACTAATAATAATCCATCTGCGCTTACCAAACCGCAATACTTGTCTGATTCATTTTGTCTACAGCTTGTCTCGTTAAAAGAAATAACTTTGTTTACGATATGCACAAATATCGCTGAAATCCATTTATACAATAATACCATTGAGGTGACCGGGTCGCTTCTTGTGTTCAGTTAAAAGCTATTGTCCGTTGAACTGGTTAACGGTGACTCTATTTCGGGAGTTCGAATTTGCAATTTTAGCTACTATAAGCTTTAAACAGGGTAATTTTAAATATGTTTATTATACGTTATAAACACAAATATAAATTACACTGCTTTGTTACTTTGTCTGTGTGAGCTATTTTGGTCTGTACACAGGTCTCAAAATTTCATTTCATTTTTAATAAAGCTATAATAGGTATATTATTCTGCGAAATCTTAAAACACATTTACTTCCAAGGGGCGAAAATCGTGACTTGAATTCAAGATGTGTTTGGTACATATCAAATACTATTTTCATCACTTATCTTTAAGTCATCATGTATTATGATTGTGAGATATGAAGTTTCATGTTTCCATAAACACATAATAAAGAGTGACCGACAGCTGATTGCAGTTAGGTATGCGTACTTTGTACCCATACCATGGCAATGGACAAAGTAAATATTTAAATATTTTATTTAAAACGAACCTTAATCCATTCATACTTACATTCTATACAAAAAATAATATTAGTGCTGGACGTTTTTTATTATATGCCTGTATATTTCAAGAGGTCATTGTTCTAAGTTACGGCGTAGGAGATTTTACGAGAGATGTCCGCTGAATAGGACACGCACGTCAATTTTTATATCGTATTAATCGTATAGAACATAACAGCACGATGACAACAAGAATATCTTTGATTCTAAACGGTGCCTGCTGGAACCATTGTTCCTAAGTACAGGTGTTGATGGGAGAATGACCTCCTATATAAGGGTACGCTATTCTCTAGCAGTACCCATTCAAAATAACAGGAAATACTTATCTTTTTGGTCACCACAACAATAATTTTCTTAAATAATTTTAGAGTGCAATGACCTATTAAAAAATCCCTTAATTTTTTAGCTCAATATTACAATATTGTAAGCGAGTTTCGTGACTCGTTTTACCGAATGCCGCAACGCTCTTCTTCACCACATCATCCGTATCTTAGTAACGAAACCTTAGCATTTCAATACTTTATGCCTATATTTTTCTTTCAACTACTGTGACTCTGAGTCAACCGACTTAGTATAAGTTAAGAAACAAGTATATGATAAACAAGTTAACAATATCTCGATTTATTTTTAATTTGTTTCCTTATATATTTAGTATCAATAATAGTAAAAAATGCGCTAAGACAATACACAACTTAAAGCAATTGTGTTAACCACTTCGTATTATCGTGCTTTATGAAAAAACGAGAATGTCTAAGTGTTGTATAAATCAATTATCCACCTATACTTTTAAGACGCTTTGAAATTTCATTTCTCAAAAACAGGTTATTAGGCGTGGATTTACCTTGACACAGTGTGACTTATCAGATTATAGGCAAGAAAACTCTTAAATAGTAAAATTATATTTTTTAGTCCCCATGTTATAATATTTTTACAAATAAAATATCATATTATGCATAATATATCATAAGGATGACATTAAAAATGAATATGAATGAAAAAAAAAATCTTTTCATTTATTCTCGTTTCGTTTTCTACCAAATACTATTTATATTTAAACTGTAAAGTGGTGACGAGATTAATAACAATTGATTCGAGATGAAAATTGGCGGTAAGCTAATCGATTTGTATAAAGAAAAAGATAATTAAATATTGGTCTCTTTGACCTAGACTTCTTAAAAACAAGTTATAACCAATCCAATGTTAATATGCCTGTATGATGTAATTAAACATTTGTTTATTAGTATTTAATAAGATACTGAAACCTGAATACCCGAAAATGTGATGGTTCCGATAGCGGACTACTACATTGTCCTCCCCTTCCATCTGTATTCTGTAGATTGGCAACGCATCTACAACATCTCTGGTTTTGTAGATGTTCATGGGCGAAGGTAACCACTTACCATCAGGTGGTCCTTCTGCTCGTTTGCCATCCGTTATCCATAAAAAAAAAAATAAAAAAAAAAAAATAAAAAAATACTACATACTTAATGTACCATGTACTGAGACTGTAATAAATAATATTGTAATATGTAGTAGGAGGTTCGTCCTCCATTTGGCTCGCGACCACTATCATGTCAAAGAGGAACCGCCCAATATCTAATGATGTGTTCCGGTATGTACCCATCCTTTCCCCAAAATGTGGTGGTCCCGATAGCGGACTACTACATTATCCCCTCTTCCATCAGTATCCTCTAAATAAGTATGAATTATATATAATTAGGTATTACTTTTGATAACCCTAATTTCCAAGCAATGACTCAACGTTCGATTTCTGAGAAGCGGAGTTTATTGCCGTTTCCTCGTGAACCCTACATTCCTACCTGACTCATAACGACGACGGAACCATTTTATGTAAATTTTTCCAATATATGTATTATTCCGGTCACGTGTTTTATATTTTATTATAAGAAAACCATTTTTTCCTAACTCACTTAATATATAGAATTTTTTTTAACTACACGCTGCACTTTACACTTTTTAAATATTTAATTTCTTTATATATATATTAACATGGCAGTATTTAACAAAAGTGACGCAGATGTTTAGAAAAAAGTAAAATGACCAATAAAAGCGGAGTAAACATACATATTATGTATGATTAACAATGAGTCATGCATTATGAAGTCGATTTTAAAAGGCAACACGTTCGTTGGTTGTGGTAATATTTGAGATTTCTATCTTGTTCGGGTAACATTTGTTATGAATGAATATTACTACTATGTGGGGTTACTACAGTGTCGTTCGGATTCAATTAAGATGGGTGAGCAAGTTTCTGAGAAATATGACTCAGACATATCGACCCGGTACGAGATCATTTCCGATTCCATAATCGATTAACAGATGGTGTTGTATGGATACTCAATTAACGGAACTAGTATAAATATTACTCATCAATACTATTTACTTTTCAATCAATAAAGTTGGATGGGTATGACAATAAGATTTAAGCGACGTTTATAAAATAAAGCGTGCATGAATTAACATATGATTGAAAAGCTGCTGTGAGATGGCGAATATTCTATCGTGATATAAAAATTCAGTACTCACCATAGCATTGTTAGTTTCTCCGAATGCCGGTGCTGCACTGCTTTGTGTCAGAAACACCATTGCCGTCGCCGCCGCCCATAATATTCTTAAACTAGTTCTTAAGCCCACGAACGCCATACTTCTAGATGATATATTATTTAAGATAACTAAGTTCATTTGTTCTTTAGAATTATTATAAAAATATTATTCTCTTATAATAGACAATATGTCATTCTTATATTATAAAAATAGCTATTAACCGATACGGTTACAAATATTTCTATAAAATCATTGATTGAGTTTGGTCGGAATGATGATAATGGATCTGAAACAAAATAATTCGTCGGTTAGTACTGTTCGGTAAACAGTGAGCAACCTTATATGATAAAAATAATTTTAATATGGCAGTTTCTGGGGTCATAACCTTAGTTGACACATCTTGGATGAGTCATATCACTTACAATGTTAATCACAAGCAACACAAGTAAATCTCACTTTTAATAACAGAAGTATAACTACTTTTTATGTTTCGAAATTCATAGATACTATATGGGATTGTCCTAAGTAAAACTGACCTAGATATGGCACGAGGTACGGGCTTGTCAGCAAACACTGCTATCAATACGAAGATAAATATATCGTTTCGAACCTAATCGTCACTCATAAAATAACCTGTTTGTTTATACAAATGCTACATAAACATTTATTTTATCGACATCAGTGCTAATCTGTTCTGATTTGTCAAGTGCAAATGTAAATATTTCATATTGTAAATGTAATTTTACATATTGATATACTTTTAACCAATAATAAAGAATTGTAAACCATTGTCGAATATAAAAAAAATAAAAAAAAATAGTCCCGCTGAGTTTCTTGCGCCGGTTCTTCTCAGGTCTGAGGCATTAAATTTAGTGAACCGGTGGTAAATTATTTGACGTTCAAAAAATGAAGCTTGTAACTTCTTATTTTGAATAAAATTATTTGACTTTGACTTTGACTTTGACTTTGACTTTATTACGACTAGATCAATTTTAAGATACAAAATTAGTCTTAAAAATATTTAAGTATATCACAAAATATCGATATGTATGATATATTAATATAATACTGTTATAATACGTGACTATAATCGTAATTGTCTAATAAGGATGTAATGTGATCTTGTATTAAATCAAAATTGTAAAACCAATAGTAAAGTGTCGATAGCGATTTTCTGCTCACTAGAGCGTGGCGATGGTAGTTTCACCGGCATTGGTTCTATTACCTAACATTATTTATCGGATTTTTTTCTCCACAAGCCCATTTACAATTGCAATGTAAATTTTGGCTCCGAAAATAAACTCATGCCTAATTATTTTGCGAAATTTAATAATCAATGTCTAATTTATTTGACCGTAGAGATTTAAGTAAAGTGTCTTTTAAGCAATCTTAGCATTGGAATAAAATGGCGTGACGTAATAGCTTATTTAAAGTTTTCACTTGTTTGTTCTTTGTCATATTACCAAATAGGTATTCTATCATTTATTATATTATTTTGGTGTTTTGTAAATATGATTGTAAACTATTTGAATAAAAAATTATGTAATTTACATAATACATGTATTTATTAAAACACCCTATCCATTTATGACTATTTGATATTTGTATGTTTATCTAATCTTAATAGCTTTCAATTGAAAAATGTATTGGATATATTTTAAATACATTTTTACATAGATTATGTGTTTATTACTTTATAATGGGATTTATTGTTAATAAAAAACAATATATCCAAAATAAGAAAAAAAAATTAAAAAGAAAAAAAGTATTAGATATTATTAAAAAACGCAGTATCTCTTCACTAACTTAACTGCATTCTAAAGGCTGAGAGGTCGTCTTTTAAATTGAATCAGTCATGCATACAATTCTGGAAATCGCATAATTTGTGATAAATCATTGTCATCTGTCATAATACTTATACAGGAAAAATGAGAAATAATAAATTATTAATAATATTCCTAAAATTTAGTATATATATTTGATAGTTCTACTTGTTTCAGTTAAATTTTAAATATTATACATCGTAAGTAAATAAGTAGAATACGTAAAAATAATGTTTCAGCTCTACAAGATTATTTTGAGTTAGTTTGAATTCCATTACTTTATTTGTGACGAACCTCCATAGCATACAAATATGAGGGAAACTTGCTTAAAGTCTTAGCTCTCTCTTGGGGCAACATATCTTATAGAGATTTGCATCTGACATTGCCGTTTTCTTACTTCCGCAGGGTCGTGGAAATGCTAATGTTATATTAATATTGTTATGACAAACAAGACACTTTTCATCTAACAATATCATCATGGAACTGCAAATACTTAATTTATAAAATATCTACTAAAATTTACGATCTTTTAAAATGTATTATTGTAATTTATTTCAACTTTTCAGTAACCATTTCTATGCACATATTCGTACTTGTAACAAAAAAATATATAGACATTTAAGATTTTAATTTTTTAAAAATATTTTTTTTTTTTTTTTTTTTTATTGATAACGGACGGCAAACGAGCAGAAGGACCACCTGATGGTAAGTGGTTACCTTCGCTCATAGACATCTACAACACCAGAGATGTTGTAGATGCGTTGCCAACCTAGGGGATACTGATAGAAGGGAGACAATGGTAGTCCACTATCCAGGGGAACCACCACATTTTTGGGGAAAGGATGGGTGGGAAAGGAAAATCTGGCTTACATGCCATCGAACCGGAACACATCATTAGATATTTGGCGGTTCGTCTTTGACATGATAGTGGTCGCGAGCCAGACGGAGGACGAACCTCCTACCACCAAACAAACTATTTCTACTGTATACAACATATTACACTCGACTCTTCTCTTCAATAAATACAAAGCTATGTAGCACAAACAGAATAATCTGTTGACATGCCCGAAGCTACATCCATATATAACTTACATTAGCGTTACATGTACATAGATATAGTAGTTTCAATGTCGACGTTTTAAATTAGAAAAAATCACGATATATTTCCTGTTATTCTATGTATTTTGCTTCAATGACATTCGTATGATGACTCAATTGATCTTGACTAAGAGGAGTAAAAAGGTGTAATTATATGAATATTTATTTACCACTTCAAGTTCGGCAGGTCACTTAGCAGTAAACACAAAATGTAACATAACACTTTAAATAAAAACATTATGTGTATCTATTTCATTAAATATTCATAATTGTTAATGATAAATTTTATATATATTGATGACTAACACAAAAATAACTTAATAACTTCTATTTATTACTTTATAAGTATATGTAGGTACATGTCATGTCCTTAATTGTCCACAACTGCTCGTATAATATGAGAGATCAGTTCTTATCACCGAGATAACGTTTAACAGTCTTATCCAGTAAATTATCTATGATATACAAATCGTAACGTTCCTTTTTTAGAACAAGATTTCTCTTATTCGTTTTTATAGTGAATATAGCTTTAATAAAATGATTGCAATTTATCATAGCATAAAAAAAATGGTTTCTTTCAGTATCTATCTACTTATATAGTAAGTATTATTTCGTTTTTTTAATAAGATATTTATGTAACACATGTGTTCTGTCTAAATATATAAGAAGGATTTGAATTTAAAAAAAATATATAAAATATAATATAAGTACCTACGATGTAGTATATGTACGATGTTAGTTATTCGACACATGTCATTCATAAAGGGGACTGACCAGCACACCTAGCATTAATAACGCCATGTCTAGTGAATACGTAAATATAATCGTGATTGTTTGACTACAAGTTGATACTTTCTTCTATATTACATATTATTAATATGGTTAAAATGATATTATTTTATTTTAGGTATATAACTTGCAAAATATCAAAGTGCAATTAATATTTAATTAAGCGCCAAAAGAAAATCACTAGAAAAACTGAATCGAATGTTGTATTCAACGTTTTTACTATAGTGCAAAAAATATATATTTTTCCATCACAAAGTGTGATACAAACATTACTCCAAACTCTTTATATGAAAACAGCGTATATTGTAGATCAGTCAGTTTTACACTCACAACTCATCGTTATGTATTTTTCAACTGAAGGCGATATGATATGAATGGAATGTTATCTATTTACCTGTAATTCAGATCCTGAGTTCACGCAATCCTTACTATATGAAACATGTGCGTTTTGCTTCACTAGTGCGATCACGGTCGTCAAGGTAAACATTCACAGGACACTTCAGTCACAAAGTCCCGCGGGGTTCACTTGTTTCTTTGCAATTGCACGAATTTTCAAAGAAAATGAGTGCGTCGCGTGTATACGAGCGTCGAGCGATCGTTGTGCCCTATGTGGCACGACCTATCGCTGTTCGCGGGTTAGGGCGAGTGTGCGGCGCGCGAAATGCTGCCCGCTTATAACCGGCTCAGCGCGGCGAGGCCTCCGCCCGCCCCTTTGCCCAACTGAACTTACTTTACAGAAAAGCTCGCGTGTCCAGTCTGCGTTTGTACAGGACTCTCTAACCACTGCCTTTGTTCACTGTTAAAAATATATTTAATGTGTACTTAAGAATTAATATTTTATTTGTAGTTTTCATAACGATTTGATACTAATATTATATTATTACAAGATATAAAAATATTATGGTATTGTTTTTATACAAGAATTAATTTTAGATCAATAAGGAAGTTACTAACAACACGGCTATCCTATATTTTGTTCAAGTCAATTGAAGAATAATTTTATAACTAAAAATCACAACAGAATATGTTTTCAGTGCGAACAAAAATGTAGTATTCATTAAACAAAAAAAATTAAAAATTAATTTTCCTTAAATTTTCAAATCGTGGTTTGCATTTAAACATTGACCGAATGTCCTTTGCATTTATTTCAATAAATATCTGCTTCCAAGTCAAGTTATGACGACCTATAACATAAAATGAATTTTGGACCTCAATTCATCATCAAGTAACGCGAAGAACAACATTGTTTATGATAATAAGCTAGCGTCTCTTGAGCAATTAGCTTGGTTTATTCAACATTAAATTAAAAATACCTCATAGTTAATTGGTAATCTGCATGCGATATAAAAAAAACGTGTATATCACATAGTAAATACTTAGAGAAAATAGAGGCAATTAGACATAGATTATTTAATTCATACTTTTTTATATTTTAAGTCATGAAATAAATAATTTTTATTATACTTATAATATTTTTTTTTCAACAATAATTTTTTTAGGAATATACATATATTATTAGAAGAACGTAAGGATGTTGTCTAAAACATTAATGACTTCACTTGTAAGACATATTCTTAGTAAAATGATTTGAGGGGCCGCATATGTTCTCCTTCCTTGAAATTAAAGTGCTTTCGCAGTTGATCGATTGTTTTATTGAAAAAATCTTCTTTTTTGTTCTATTATTCGTTAACAAAACTCGATTACATATTTGAAGAGTTTTCAAGATTGAATGTTCTAAAATTTTATATATTCCGGAGTTATTATTTCTTTTTGGGTGCATTTTTTTTTATTGATAACGGATGGCAAACGCAAAGAGCAGAAGGACCACCTGATGGTGTGGTTACTCAGACATCTGGCTGCCAACACCAGAGATGTTGTAGATGCGTTGCCAACCTAGGATACTGATGGAAGGGGGACAATGTAGTAGTCCACTCATCAGAACCAACCACATTTTGGGAAAGGATGCAGAAAGGGAAAAATCTGCTTTACATTGCCATCGAACCGGAACACATCATTAGATATTTGGCGGTTCGTCTTTGACATGATAGTGGTCGCGAGTCGGAGGACGAACTCCTACCACCTAACAATAAGCATTTAAATCGGCAACTAAAAAACATTACGCTGTTTATATGGGTCAATATTGACTGTACGCCGAAAATCAATGTATTTATGTAAACCCCACATAATTTAAGAATTCTTTTAATATGTCTCACAGATTACACGTTTCGATACAAGAAACAGTAAAGAAATATAAGCTTGCACACTCACCAATATTCTGTGAATAGTCAATAAATAATTTCACTTTTCGGTTTAATCAGGCTTATCGCAACTAAGGGAATCGGTGATCGCCTAGCTTGTAAAGCTTAGTCAGGCGCTGGTGTGTGTCAGATACAAAAAATGGCAGCAACCGGATAGGTGAAAAAGAAAAAACTTATGATCCTTTTGACGATTTTTTTTACGGATAGAGGACTTTATATAAAAAATGAAAGTGTAATGAAGTCGGTGAAATTTGGAATGCTTAAATTATACATAGAAAAGAAGTACAAAAAAGCTGTTTCCCTCAAGCTTGCTAAAACTAACTTAGTGTTTAAAAATAATTATTTGCATATGATTTATTTGTTTTTAATTTCAATACCCTATTATACACACGTATTTATATAGCGTAAAATGATCTTAAGATAAAATATTTTCACATAAATCATTTAAATATGATAAAACAGTACACCAGCATGATAAGCGCCTTATGGTATGTGGCATAACCTTCACAGGGCCGTTCCGCGTGACGAAGCTATTGTCTGCAGTGAGTAAGCCAGGGTGGCTTCCCTGAATGCTGGTGGTGGCATGAAGTCACTAGTCACCACGACCGAGTTCAAGGTTGTCTTTGTGTCTCATAACCTGGCCAACGCGTTATGTTATTGATATAATAAATTAATCAGCATTTTTTAACTTTTAGGGACATGATGTTGAAAATATGTAAGTATATAGATTTTTTCATTATATAATTAAAATATTGAGGCCATCGTAGCGCAGTGGAAAGGGATTAGTTGTTGGTCGGTTTCTACTCGGGGGAATGATTTGGTGTATTTAAATTATTTTCATTTCTCTCATCTACTTATCTTGCATATATTAGGTCTCGACTTGTAATGTAAACAGTAGGTACATATATCACTAATGTATGCACTCAACAAATTAGTAAAAAGGAAGAAAGCAAACCTCGAACTAGAACACGAATAGGTACTTTGTTCCTACCGTACTAACATTACTAACACAGATTTTCATCTCAAGGACGGATACTATGAATATTCTTTTGAATCCTTGGAAAAAAGTTTATGTTTCTTTGTACTTTCTAGTCAAGGGCACTGACTCAAGCTGTTTTCACATTATTTTTTCCTATTTTGTATAATGATAAAATACGCTATTGCCTTTTACAGGTAATAATTTTAACATGTGAAGAACGAGGAAGTTAAAGAATATTCCACTATTTAAAGATGATTAAGAACTTCTAATCACATAATGTAAAATTGCTCTGTTTCGGACAGTAACTGCGGTAAAAAACCCTGTGTTATAAATGCAAAATCTAATGCCATAATCGATTTATCTGTTATTGCATTTTTCCCATTGTGGTTATTAAAGCACACTAAAAGGTTCTCTTTTGATTTTCTTTATAAAATATGGGAGTTGCAAAAGGCAAATTAATGTCAAATAAATATTAATTAACAGTAGTATTTATATCCTTATTACCATATATTTTATGTTTTAGTATTGTAATAGCATCTTATTTCTATCTTATTACAACTCACAAATTATACTTTTCGTTTTCGGTTTGCCGAAACTCGACTTTACGTCGGTATACTCGTATCTATATCCGTCCTAAAGCCTTCAGGAAAAGGATATATAGATAATTTATAAATTTTATGCAAGTAATAATATATTTTTATAAGCAATACGGTTTCCAACCACATAAGAGCACAACCCAACTACTGTCGTCGTTTACGGACAGTATTTATAAACATCTTGACAATAAAGAACATGTATTGAAGGCTTTTGATACGCTTCGACATGATAGATGATTGAATGATGATGAATTGATGATTCGAATCAGAGAAAAGTTACTTGCATGGTGTGGAAACTATCTTCATAATAGAAAGCAAATTGTTAGAGTCAGTAATGCCGACAGTTACACCATAATGGTAACTGAAGGTACTGCACAAGGCTCGGTATTGGGTCCTCTACATTATATTACTTACGTAAACAACCTTTCTAATATAATTAAAAGAAGTGCGATGTACCAGTTTGCAGATGACACTTGTCTCTTAGCTGCTGACTATAATATTACAGAGGCTCTCACTCAACCACAGGAGTACTTTGACATGCTCACCGAATGGTCACATGATGTCGGATTAGTTCTAAACGCAGAAAAAACCAAGTTAATTTACATTAGCACTAATCAGAATAGAAGTGCTTTTAAACCAGCACTTATCGTACATGACCATGAATGCCAATACCAAAATAATAATATAATATCCTGCGGGTGTAACGAAATAGAGTTAGTAGACAGACATACGTACTTAGAAATGCATGGTAATCGATACTAGGTTAAACTCGGAAAACGTAATATAAACCACGTATGTACGAACTAAGAGGTATACTTCTGCAAAATTTCATGTAGTAAAATATAAAAATTAATATAAAAAAACGCTTCTTTTTATTGTGGTGTCTCTTTGGCTGAGTCAATAATAACTTATGGATTCCTCGCTATCACCCACACTTAGACCAACATACTACTTCTCTCATTCACATTCTGAAAGAAATATCTCCCCATTACATAATAAAGTCAAAGTCAAAGTCAAAGTCAAATAATTTTATTCAAAATAAGAAGTTACAAGCTTCATTTTTTGAACGTCAAATAATTTACCACCGGTTCACTAAATTTAATGCCTCAGACCTGAAAAGAACCGGCGCAAGAAAACTCAAAGGGACTATATTTTTTTTTTTTTTATTTTTTTATTTTTTTTTATATTATATAAAAGAATCTTATTAATATAAAACGATAAAATTTTTTGAATCTTGTAAAAAATTATACCACAATACTTCTCTTAAAAATATATGTTGCTAACATAACTCCCCAGAGGGTAAAAAAAATATTTTTTGATTTACTTGATATTTATCGTTATACCTATTATAGCCAAAATATATTAAATTTTTATAAATTGTAAATTTTATATTATCCCAGTTTATACACTATAATATTATGCCATAATTAATAAGACATTAATCAACGATGCTCTTACATCATTATTTATGATTAGTATTTCTATGAATCTGTCTAGTATCGTAAATTTTCCTGTAGGTATATAAAATTCATATGATCATTAATTTATAGCTAAAACAATAAATATTTTTCTTCCGTTTTGTTAATTAATAAAATAAATTCCTATATTAGTCAGTGGCGAAGAGAAAATTTTATTATTAAGTCATAGCAATGATATTGATGTTGATCTTGACAGCAACACCGGATGGTGAGGGAGAAGATACTCTGTCCCTGCGAAACGCAAGCACTACGTGGCTGCTTGAAAGTGTCACACAGTTGTCTACAAACGCCAAGGCGTCTCCTACTAAGAGACTCGAGCCTCGGCTTGCAACCGTCAAGTAGGCGGGAATTAACCCGATCCTTTTGAGTGAAAACCAGGTACCTAATCACTGAACCATATGCGAGATACGATTTTTATAGAAGTATGCCGGTATATAATATTATATAAAAAATTTAAATTCTGCAAAATTATACTCTATATAAATATAGCTCGAAATATGGTAAATTCAAAACTAATTTACCTAACTATTGTAACATGTATGGCAAAGGATCATTGAAGTATATTATACCTAAACTTCTTAATAAACTACCACTGACTCTGAGAAACACAATAACACACACAAACATAAAACAAACACTAAAACGTTACTACCAAGAAGCATTAGCTATGAAAATAAGGGATATGTAGAGTATGTACAAGTAATAAAAAAAAAATAATAATATATATATATATTTTTTTTATGGATACCGGATGGCAAACGAGCAGAAGGACCGCCTGATGGTAAGTGGTTACCTTCGCCCATGAACATGTACAACACAAGAGATGTACTAGATGCGTTGCCAACCTAGAGGATACAGATGGAAAGGGAGGATAATGTAGTAGTCCGCTATCGGAAGCACCACATTTTGGGGAAAGGATGGGTGGGAAAGGGGAAAACTTGGCTTACATGCCATCGAACCGGAACACATCATAAGATATTTGGCGGTTCGTCTTTGACATGATAGTGGTCGCGAGCCAGACGGAGGACGAACCTCCTATCACCAATATATAAATCAACAATAGTCTGTACAAGCCAATTCAATCCATGTCTTTTGTTTTTATACATAGTAGACTTGTTAATTTAAATCTACCTTCATTTTTACTTGTTATTGATTTCTTAGCTTGTATAGTTTCAAATGTGTAGTAGTGCGGGTGAATATGATATTTGTAATTATTGTTATAAGTCCTTATTTATATAAATGTTTGACGGTACTGGTGCACGGTAAAACTCGAATGAGTTTATGACTTGAACCTTTAATTTAAAAATACTGTAACTATCTATTACTTGAATAAATAAATAAAATTAGAAAAACACCTTTTCTTTTTATCGCATGGCAGACAAAAACTTTGTGTCAAGAGGTTTTGGGTTCTTGACTTCGTTCTCCACTGGCATACCGTCTAACTGTAATCACGATTGTAGATACGATCACTGCTAGGGTAAATTATAAAATTAAAATTATTTATATTTTCTCAATCTGGTTGGACTCTAATCACTTAACACATAACGTTTCGAATTCGGACGCAGAGCGGCGACAAACGAGCTGAAGGACCACCTGATGGTAAGTGGTTACCTTCGCCACCAACACTTTCTTCACATCCTGCTATGCAGAACAAAACGTGAAGCCTCTTTAAATAAGAACTTGCCTATATTTTTGTAGTCGCGCTATTTCCCGCATAGCATGTTTGCCAGGCAACCTAATCTCTAGACAGTAGCGTCGAAGGTCCGTTCTTCATTTTCCGTCAGTAATAATTTATCTTTAGATATTTTTATTATTTTATAATTAATTCACTGAAACATTTCATATACCTATATTATTTCACAAAACTGTTTAAAAAGAAAAATAAATAATTTAGTCTTTTTACTTTTTTTAAATGTCAACTGGACCATCTCTATTGTCGTCAGCCAGAAGACGTCCACTGCTGGACATAGGCCTCCCCAGATCATATGTAGCACGACTGGATGCCTCGCAAAAATCAGCGCTTTCCTAATTTGGACTAGGTCGTCCGGTCCATCTGGTGGGGCCATCACGCTACGCCTTCCGGTTCGTGGTCGCCACTCGAGAACCTTTCTCCATCTCTATACATTGTATATATGTTATAATTAAATTGTGTGAATAAACTAAATAAAAACTTCGTAACATATGCTTATATGATTACAAAATCAAAGAATATAATGTAATATGTATGGAATGCTCGCTAGTAACTGTATCCTTGTAGTAAACTTGTTTTTGTTGTACACTATTTTCATATAACTACTTAATATAAATTCTTGTATAACTTATCATCATTAAGGTATTATAGTTATATATATATATATATATATATATATATATATATATATATATATATATATATATATATATATATATATATTATATTAAATAAGGTAAGAATCGATTTTATATTATTTTATACCATTACAAATTTATTTTATGGAAAGGAAAGTTACAAATACTGCTTCGTTTTCCGCGTAGGTTTATTTATCTGTGGTTAAAACCACAAAGGTTTGTGTTTTTCTTAATTATTATGTATTTATAATTTTTTAATCAGATTTTTAATAAAGGTGTGTTTTTACAAAGATACATACAAACACAAACACAGTCACAGACAGAGACATAAAAAACGTGTTAAAAAGTAACCTATGTCCTTCCTTCAGATTATCTACGAGTACATGAAAATACACTATAAGCGGCTCAGCGTTAAACATAGATTTACAAAGATAATCATACGACCACAGGCACCCAGTAGTTGCTATCGATCTTATAATGTTATGTAGGGATTAGTTGGTATATTGAGTTTATTGAATAAGATTACTAAATTAACAGGCTTATTGTATGGCAGTAGATAAAAAAAAAACTTTAGCTTGTTATTTACGACATAATGGCTTCCACATAAAAGATATATACTGTCACGGACATTAATTTAGAACTATTTAAGACAAATAATCCCGTAGTACATTATCTTGGTGTAGCTCCAACGGTATAGACAGCGCATGCTAACATAGCTCTAAGAGGGTAAAAAATATTTTTTGTTTTACTTGATATTTATCATTATACCTATTATAGCCATAATTAATAAAACATTAATGAACAATGCTCTTACATCATTATTTATGATTAGTATTTCTATGAATTGTGTCTGGTATCGCAAATTTTCCTATATATGAAATTCATATGATCATTAAATTATAACTAAAATAAAAGGCATGTAAATATTCTTCCTTATCCAGCCCATTAAATATTTTATCAAAACAATATTTCTTTTCCTTCCGTTTTATTTATTAATAAAAATAAATTCCTACATTCATCAGTGGCGAAGAGTAAAAATTTTAGTAACACAGGTCGTAGCAATGCTGTTGATCCTATTGGTCTTGAAAACAACACCGGTTAGTAAGGGAGAAGATACTGTCCCTGCGAAACGCAAGCACTACGTGGCTGTTTGAGAGTGTACCTACTAACGCAAGCGTCTTCTACTAAGGAACTCAAGTCTCGGCTTGCGACCGTCAAGTAGGCGGGAATTAACCCGATCCTTTTGAGTGAAAGCCAGGTATCCTTACCTAATCACTGGACCATGTGGGAGATACGATTTTTTTATAGATGTAGGCCGGTATATATGGGTCAGGCCTAGACAAATATTTAAATATTTTCAAGGGTATAGGATATAAAGTTTTTGTTGAGCTTGTTTTTTTGCAAACCTAATTTTTATCGACCTTGGCTTTTTTTGCTTCCCTAATCTCGCAAATTGTCAATACAGTCTACTCAGCCTACTGATAAACCCGCCACTAATTTATTGTAATTTAAAAAAGGAATCGTGTTATATGAACGTTTAACCACTGATATTTGTATTGGATTATTCGTGGCCGTTTCACTTATTTTATATTGTTATAGTCACCTAACGTCGGTACTACAATACATTTAAACAAGTAAAATTTCTATTTAATAAGTATAAATATAGTAGAAATATGGTTAAAACAAAGAAATCTCTATAATTTATATTTCCCTAATATTACAACTAATTATATACTTAAAATATGTTTACGCCATAAACGATACAGAACCAAAAAAAACAAACAAATTCTTTGGAGTCCACGATCGAGTAGCAGCAAACAATGTATACAAATTCCTTCACGCCCCGAGGTTTTTCAACTCTTTTACAGATTCCCGCATCTCCTCTCTAATCCTAAGATAGTAACCTTTTTCTAAGAAATCAGCTAGTATAAAAGAAGTAACTGAAAATATATATATGTAATAGTACATTAAGGGAATCCATTTTTTTGCAATTAATTCAATATTGATCCAGAAATGCGATTGACACAAAGATTTATAATATAGAGAAACCTTGTTTCGGTCATAAAATCACTGATTGTAGTAAATACATTCATCGGTGAACGATTCGAATTCAAAATGGTGTGCGCACTGAATACAAAAATGCTAAACACTTGTTGTTGGGTTAACAGTATACAGCAGTTATATTGAATATCGTTTTCCGAAATATACTAAATAAAAAAAACAATGCAATGGATATATTATATTGTTTGGTGGTAGGAGTTCGTCCTCCGTCTGGCTCGCGACCACTATCATGTCAAAGACGAACCGCCAAATATCTTGTGATGTGTTCCGGTTCGATGGCATGTAAGCCAGGTTTTCCCCCCTTTCCCACCCATTCTTTCCCAAAAATGTGGTGGCTCCGATAACGGACTACTACATTATCCACTCCCCTTCCGTCTCCTCCCTCTAGGTTATGCTTGCTATACAACATCTCTGGTGTTATGAGAGGTTCATCATGGGGCAGAAGGTAACCACTTACCATCAGGTGGTCCTTCTGCTCGTTTGCCATCCGTTATCCATAAAAAAAAAAAATATTATTAGTTTATTCATGCACACACATATCAATTGAATATAACTGTACTCATAAAACTTTTTACCCCTATTTTATTATAAAAACACTGTAAAATAATACATTTTTAAATCACGTCAGGAAACAAATTAAGCAACATAAACATTAAGCAAAATTTACAATGCTATTTTATTGAAAAGAAGGAAAATAGGTATCACATTGCTTTGATTGGCTTCCCAGAGCCAACTTCAGACTCTATTTTTATTTTCTTAGGTAAATTAAAA
The DNA here is from genome assembly GCA_033558755.1 of Philaethria dido. Taxonomy (NCBI): domain Eukaryota; kingdom Metazoa; phylum Arthropoda; class Insecta; order Lepidoptera; family Nymphalidae; genus Philaethria; species Philaethria dido. Next base: position 50,644 of record JAKGSA010000068.1, on the reverse strand, counting down.
GCTTTAAAGTCAAGTAATCCCAATTGTCAAAGATAAATCATTATAAAAAAAAAAGAGACATAGACAAAAATCTTGAATTTGTCAATTTGCGGTATCGACTGTATAAAATGCTATCCGCACGCGATTCAACTCCAAAACAAAGCTAGCACAGCGTAACCTGACCTTTTGTGTAATATTACCACTAAACCCTTTTCTCTTCTCATTTTTCCTCATATTATTGTTCTAAATACATATTTGGTTTTATTATCAACCAACGGATATGTGTCAGAACGAATTTTAATGTATGAAGTTCAGATCCAAAAATAGTCCCTCCGGTAAATCCTTAAACGATGATTCATCTTATCTTCGTAGTAGATACTGGTAACAAGTGCTATCTGTCAAAACATCGCGATTGCTTGTCGCCTCGATTCTAGGCCCATGTACAATATTAAATTATATTCATAGAAATAAATCTACGTATAAATATTTTTTTCCAATTACTAGATAATCCATTATGGTTTGTGAATATCATAAAGTATAATTAAGCAACACGTAACTATTAGTTTAAGGAAAATCCACCAATTACTTTTATAAATATATAATTAAAGCTCACTAAATAACGAAATAAAATACATGATACCACCACTCTACTAATATTTATAATTAATTCCAAAATAAATTTGTTGTGCGTTGTATAATGTATACATACATTTTAAAAGTTTTAACTAAATGAGGAATATTATTAATAAACAACTCTAATTTTAGTTATGCTTATAAAGCGTCGTCGCGTCATTATTTTGCTCTTGTGTAAGTATTTTAGTAAAAGTGTTAAATCATCCTAAAACTACATGTTAAATACAGTTTTGTTTGGTGGTAGGAGGTTCGTCCTCCGTCTGGCTCCTGACCACTATCATGTCAAAGACGAACCGCAAATATCTTATGATGTGTTCGGTTCCGATGGCATGAAGCAGGTTTTCCCCTTTCCCACCCATCCTTTCCCCAAAATGCTGGTGGTTCCGATAGCGGACTACTACATTATCCTCCCTTCCATCTGTATCCTCTAGGTTGGCAAAAGCATCTGGTACATCTCTTGTGTTATAGATGTTCATGGGCGAAAGTAACCACTTACCATCAGAGCGGTCCTTCTGTGCTCGTTTGCCATCAAAAAAAAAAAAAGAAAAAACAGTAATAATGTTCGGTTAATTGCCATATTAGTACGTATTATAATTGAAGACAGAACATTTATTTTTATTTATAATCGTAAACTCTGTTGGACTTTTTTGTATCGTAGAAAAACTCTTTTCTGAATACCCCCGCCCGATTGGAGGCTCGGACGGTTGCAGAAAAAGCCGGAAGACTACCGACTAAACTCAGCTCAGCTCAGCTCACGGTGCTCCTCCTTGGCTACACCAATCTTCCGTCATTCTCGCCGGTGATCTGGTCCCGTCGAACATAGCTTTGTTACTATCACACAATGTCAGCTAAATGATAAGAAAATATAGGACGAAGTAACGTAAGATACGTTACTCTTACTTTCTCTATACACCTATCTCGCTGAATGCTATAAATGCGGAAAACCAATTTGAAAATAAAATACAATATTATTAATAAATTTTATAAGTAATAGATATATGAAATTGAACTTAAAGTGCGGAATACAACTTGTTAAAGCAGATTACAATATAGTGACCTCGGAACGGTCATAATAATAATAATGCTGTCGTTGTTTTTCAGTATTTTGATGGCTGAAACAAAGCAGCGTGCTTATTACGCTGAAAACTGTAACTGTAAATTTTGTTACAGTAGAATTACATAAAGAGTGAATAAAAGGTGCTACGGGACACTCGGTGACTCACGACGCCGTTAGAAAGATTTGGCACATGAATGGTGCCACCTACTACTCGTATTTGTAAAAGTGTACGTTTGTTTTAATAAGGAAATCATACAATCAATATTATCAAATTAAAGACAAGATTTTATTTAAATTGCAAATAGTGTTATAAATATATTGTTAGGTGGTAGGAGGTTCGTCCTCCGTCTGGCTCGCGACCACTATCATGTCAAAGACGAACCGCCAAATATCTAATGATGTGTTCCGGTTCGATGGCATGTAACCCAGATGTTCCCCTTTCCCACCCATCCTTTCCCCAAAATGTGGTATGTGGTCCGACAGCGGACTACTATATTGTCCCCCCTTCCACCAGTATCCTCTAGGTCGGCAACGCATCTACAACATCTCTGGTGTTGTAGATGTCTATGGGCAAAGGTAACCACTTACCATCAGGTGGTCTTTCTACTCGTTTGCCATCCGTTATCAATAAAAAAAAAATAATAAATACCTATTAGTCAAGATATATGGTACATTTTTTATATTCTTAATCATAAGTTTCATTCATAATGTATATTTTCAGAAATTATCTAATTTTACGTTGAAATTTAAATAATACTAAACAATAAAATTTAATTTTAAAAGTCACAAAGGACAAGGCCAAATAAATATTTTTTAAAGCACTTTTCAATGACATGCTATATATCAGCACGAAATGTAGTATGCTACATATAGTGTTTCTGGCAATAAAACAATGAGTCAGAACAAAGCGGTTTCTAAGTAACTGGCCCGACCCATTTTAAAGATATTACGTTCGAAGACGCTACATAAGATTAAATAAAATGTCTTATGTGTTTGTAAAATGGTTTTCACACTTGTTGTATAAATTTGACATTATTTGTAGACAAATTTACAGGTGATTTATTATAGTAAAATCATTCATTTTCATCATATCTTGTAAACAATGCCTCATTTCGGCGGCAAGTGGGAAACGGGAATCTTAAGAGAACGGAATGTTTTACACTAGGTACACTAGGTTTCTTGCCCTGCCTACCCTGCTACGTGCGGAAAACCGTCTGATGCTAAAAAAATATTGTATCCATATTAGAGGTATATAGTTTGAGTCGGAAACAAAGATTGTGCTGTTATGACAATTTCACCGAAAGCTGACGATTGTATAACTATATATTATTGTATTATTAACGTATATTACAACTTATTTCCTTTTTATTAAATTTAGAGTGCTCTCATACATGAGTTGTACACATCCTTATTATGTCTCTAAAATACAGTAATCTGCTGGAAGTATAAAAGTCACGTGACATTTTAACTCAGTCCCAAGAAAATAGAACACATGACAGTTTGCGCAGGAGTATAATATATTTACAACAATATTAATTATCCTCAATAAAACGTTTTCCGATATACAGCTTGTGACGTAGTACGTCTTGCGTCAATGAGCTGACACAAAACCTCAAAACCAGCTATCATGAATGAGTCGCACTGCTCTTATAGTGACCCGGATAATTAGGTATTTGGAATCACCAGAAGATTCATATAAATTTATAATATTAAATTATTAAAAAAATCGTGTACCTACATTTTAAAAACATATATTTTTTTTAAAAACCTTACATTTTATTGATAGTCGCTTAACGGTAACGGAACTCATGCTAAAAATGAAAGCTTAAGTTAAAAACAGATACTTTACAATTTTTTTTTATACGACGTATACATTTCAATAATGTCTATTTTTTATCATTTCAAAACATAATACCATCTGATTGTATGTCAATTATAGATAGTTATATAATGGTTCTCATTTTACTTATATTTTTTTATTATATTTTCTTTATAATAACTTTATACTTATCGAAAACTTTTTTATACAAAAGTTAGAACATTTTTATATTGTTCAAAGTAGTTATAGAAAAAAATTGTAATAAATGGAACATAATTTCACATTCTATACTATTTGACGTTTTGAATTACAATTATTTACTTATATTAAATAATCTCTAGCTTATATAGCTCTAGCTTTATCTATCATAATCTCCAAAGAATTTTATTACTCCTAAATAAAGATGCGCCAACGCATACAAGCAGCGAGAAGAATGACTCACTTTCGTCCAGTACATGTCAAAATAAAATAATATGACTATGAAATGTAAGTACACCGTTATGTCCGCTGTCCTCCTACGTTACAAAATGTAAGTGCTCAATAGTCGCACTTTCACTTCATATTTAAAACAAAAAATAACTGGTCTTTTTAATTAAATTCCCAATCAAGTCACAAGTGTTGATGGTTATTTTTTTGTTAGCTTTAAGCATTTCCTTTAACATTTTAACTTATAGAATTTGGACATATTGGTTCTAACTCCTAGATGCGAGATGTTCTGGTTCAACATACACACCTGCAAAATTTTTTTATTTTATTTATTTATATTGTTATCTAGTAGACGACCTGAGTCTATGGGTTATTTAGAAAAATGTATTTATTATAATTTTAAAGTGAAGATTTAAAAGATGAATTAAAAGAAATATGTAAGTCTTTCTTATATAAATAGTAGTTAATTTGTATTCATTATTGTATTTCATTGTTTTTATGCATATGAGCCTTATCAGCTGCTCGTGCGCCTGCGAATGTAACCTCTAGTAGGACTATGCAAGAATAACTATTGGCATCTGTGGCATTGCAACCTTCGATTACAATTACATTAATATAATTATTATCATTTCCGTAGGTCTTCATTTGCCTATTAACTCCACGTGTAAGGAAATACTGTGTCCTGTTTCTTTATTCTTTTAAAAAAAATAAAAAGTAAATGTAATTTCTACATGCTTTTTTTATTTTTATCACGTTTGTCATTCGTATAAATAATAATATATGTTTTGTTGTGTAAATAAACATGGGGTAAGTAAAGATTACCATCATAATATTTAATTGCCTATTATCTTATGATTATGTATCTCATCATTGGTAGCCAAGCAAGCATTGGTAGTCAAGATAGCCAAGAAAAAGATGCTAGGCAAGAGTCCAACATTTCCTAGTACCTATTATATCTACATTTAATATTTACATCTTCGCGACCTTAACTGAACTTTACCCAATTCCATTTATCAGTCATGTCAGTATACCACTTGTTCTAAGAAACACAGCCATTGACCCCAACCACATCTCTGAAAGCACAAAGTACAAGAGGAAAAATATTGCGGATGCCGTGGCCTTATAATTTTAAGTAATTAGCAGTTAAAGTACAAAATGATGTGTGTGCTGAATATAAACAATACATATATGAAAATTAAATACGCCACAAAACAAAACGTAAAGAAGTGTAGCACAAGGAGGAAGTGATATTGTTGAGACGAAGTGGCTGTGTTGCGTGCGAAATAAGCCACGTTTACAATAGTGACGTAACTACTACTAACGACTATTTATTAAATATATGATTTATATACTTTTAGATAAATATTATAATTCAAAGAAATCCTTAAGCGTACGTAAAATTAAAAACAGTTTAGAAATTATTTCAATTATTTTAAAGATTTAAAATTATTACTTATCATTAGAGAAAAAATATTCTGGAGTCTAGTCTGCGTCTAATTCAAGAATCAAGAGTATTTGGGCTGCTTGATACATATCTATGAAATGTAACAAAATTTTTTCAACATACGTATATTGTTAAGGTTCAAATTAAATATAACATAAAAATAACAACACAGCAATTTAATGTAATCTTAGCCTTACACCGAAGACGACACTACGCACATCTCGGATGTCGCTAATTCCGTACGCTCGCACTGAATCACTAATCAACAACAGCTAGCACCACCCATCAGTATTCCACCAGCACTCAGATCACAACGCGACGGCAAATCGCTAAAAATATAAGATACGACAAGGGCGTTTCATGGCCGACATGACCTTACTGGAATCTCATAAATATCCAAATGTTACTTCCTGTTTTAATTATTTATATGTACGTACTATTAGATGCCATCTTATTCAAAAACTATTGCTATAGGTTAATTAAAGTAAAACAAGCTAAATTTTGGTTTCATAAATTTTATTATTAAGAAAGTTTATAAGTTATTATCTTTAAGCACCTTCAGATGATTTCAGGAAGACAAATACATTTCTTTTACACGATTCATGTTTTAAGTTTAACACAGCATTGTCTTAAAATCACAAGTTTAAATTTGTGATTACAAATGCCACACAGAAAATGTAAATGTATATAGGTATGCAGATACGGATACCCATTTTTCGATACCTTTAAAAGTAGCCGCATAGTGAAAAACATTCGGTATAGTAGGAGGAATGCGCACAATAATAAGCAATAAATATTTACTCTCACTGTGCATTCGAGACTGCATTTTTTAGACGACGATTTTGTGTATCATTACGACAAGTCCTAATAAGTTTACATATATATATATATATATATATATAAACGCTTATTGATAACAATAAGATCCTACGTTTTCTAAAGAATTTTTATATTTATCTTCATGTTTGACTTTATATGGTTGTAACGTCATTAAGTTTGTTTACAGCGAAGTAACAGCATTTCTCAAGTAAATTTTGCTTTTGTAACGGTATCAAAATAATACTGTAATTTTCATAAGAATAAAAAAACTAAGATTATCTTACAAAAGGACATACAACAGGTTCAAGTTTTTATTTTGATTATTATCTTTAATAGCACACATTTTTGACATGCTCAAGTATTAAATATTTAACCATACATTATTAATATATAAATTGAAACTTAGTTCGGCAGTGATGATTTTGATGTCGGAGAAAATTATTTATGTAAAATACAAAGAAATTTAGATAAATAGATAAGTGACATGCCTATTATTATAATGGTATGTGATAATGATATTTATTACTATATTTATAAAACTGCTCAATTCATTCTATTCAAAAAGCGTCTTTATTTTTAAATTAGTCCTATTCGGTCTCTTTTATCCCTTGAAAAGGATAAATTTAAAGTTTAAATGCATAAAAATTTAGAAATAATTTTAAATTTAGTTTAAAACTCAAAAATATGAATTTGATGTCTAAAATAATGAATTTGAACTTCAAAACCTATTTATACAGTGATTACTAAAATAATGAGCTTTCACGCGCTATCTATTCGCCTATTTATGCTTGCGAGTTCCCTTTACGTAACGATAAATAGAGTATCATTTTAATTTTAAAGCTATATTCATCTTAGCTTCGTACAAAAAAATGATGTAACGAAAACATCCATAAGAAAAATAATACTAAAAAATATTATTATACGTATTTAGTGAAAAGCGACAAAGTTTTTTTAGAAATTAACTTATTAGTAAAGCATTAACGAAAAAAATCAAGACAATTCAACTGATTGCCTGCACGGACAAATTAAGTTACTCCCTCATTTGCAATATGACAACCCAATTACAATTTACATTTTATTATCCTTGGCAAGAAACAGTGTTTGTTCCTGGAATATCAATGAAACCTCGTTGAAATATGTCTATGTCGGAATTGTCACTCATGCGATGTGCGATTACCTTCTCCTGGGCAAGGGGGTGCCAAGCACCGAGGGTACAGCCCACGTCTTCAACTGAGCCGTGGTAATGACACCGGCGCGTCGCACGGACGGATGGAACGTATTCAAACACGCGAACACGTTTGCAACGGTGTACGGCGAACCACAATCCTGTATGTAAGAAAGTAAAGATTGAAGAATATGCAATGCTTAAACGGCATATAAATGTTTTTCTTTATTTTTGGGTACTGAAGAGTTGTATCAAGTTTTCGTTACCTGACCGATACGGTTTTATATTTGTGTGCTGAATAGGAAAATTAACAGTCCTTAATTCTTACAATACCTATAAAACCAGAAGATGGAGGGTTACGACGTAGACGGTATAGTGAAGAATCTTGTAAAACTGTCCATAAATCCCATAAAACACGAGGATGTAAAAGATGAACGTCGGCTTCACTTCGACGGTTGAGAAATCTAAAACAGTTGCTCATAGAGTATTAAATATTTATATTTATACGTTTGTTTATGTTACGCAACATTAATAATAAAAACCATAAACAAAAATACCTTTTGTATACCGAAAAGACAGGAAAATCTGGATGGCGATACCACCCTTCAAGTGTTGAAGAGAAATTTGCAGGATCCCATATTAGTATCGAAATATTACTATACAATTTGTCTTTTAAAAATTTAAATTCTGGTTTAGTAACTACCTGAAAACCAAAATGTTCAATAAATTGAAAACCCGTTGAGATCTCATACGTAGTCATTATATATAAAAATGAATGTTTGTCTGTATGTCCTTCATAAAAATCGTAAACAATGCATTTGATCATGCGATGATCTTTAGCAAAGTTGTTATGCGTGAAACCACGAAGGTTTCTGAGTGGGTACGCCCAACTTTCGACAGATGGCGCCACACAATTTTTTCGAAATTAACAAAATCATTAAAATTTCTCATAATGACTTGAATATTTGTACATAATGCCTTTCCTTCAAATTTATTTTTGGTGTCGTAGCAACGCGCGCAGTGTACAGATAATATATTAAAAAATATATTATCCATCCTTCCTAATGATAACTATATGAAGTGAAATAACTATATGAAATTCAATAGATTTTCAATTTATTGAATTTCATATAGTTATTAAACTCATTAGGAAGGATGGATAGTATATTTTTTGCTTTTCTACATAAATTTTTTCCTGCACTTTATGAGATGCTAGTTTAGATTGTGGTGAAAGGTCATAGAACCTTTCACGACAATCTAAACTAGGAAATATTACCTAAATTTTGTTTAGAATTATATTCTAAAAATTAAAATATTGAACCAAGCTAATTTTAACTCGTAATTATTGTGTCTAGTCAGACACATGACTAATGTGCCGCCATGGTTTATCTCTAATTTTAAATGAAAGTGCATTTTAATATACCCAATAACTTACAAAATAGAAAAAAATATTAGAATACCGTTTGCATAAATACAGTGCGAACAATTTAATTTTGAAAAGTACCTGTGAATTTAGGATACGAAAATTGGTTTTGGAACCGACATCTTCTGTGTAGTTCTCTGTTGGAGCATTATTAAATCTTAACACCATATCATGAGAATCTGTAATTAAAAGAAAAGATTAAAAGCTAGCTTTGTAAAGTAACTATTATCTATTTGTTTTTGTCAGATTTCTCATTACAGTTTACATTTTATACGTATTATAAATTATGACGTTTGGGATACTTGTTTTCTCAGAACAAAAACCAAAGTAAGCTTAAAGATCTCTCCTTGATTTGATTAATTTGCTGATAAAAAGAGAAGAAAAGCAGTGAATACTTATAATTTATTATGGGGGGTCTTCACTCTCCTCCCTGGGGAGGAGGGGTGATGGCTTCAGGCTCTTAGGCCTATGGCCATGGGAGTCTTCTCCGTCCATGAACATGGGCGGGTCATCGGGTTGGCCCATAGAGCCTCTGTAGGGGTTCTGTCTACAATTTCGGTTCCAGTTAGGGAACCGAGGAAGGATGGTAGTCGTAAGGGGGAGGGGGGGGGAAAGAGCCATATGTCACTTATAATTTATAATCCTTAACGGAGATAACTCCATTCAAATTTGAAATTTCGAGTTTTAGAACAATAGATCTAATCATGTATAATATTTGCTAATAAGTTTTTGATATAATGGCGTCATACAATAATAATATACTTAATTTTTATTTTAAATGAAGAAGGCCATTCAAAACCGCTGAATTCTAACTTAGGAATAACGTAAGATTTCATTAATAATTAATTTGATACAAGCAAAAACGAATTTAAATTTTAGGGATAAACATCGTAATAGAATCCTTCATCCAGCAATATTAAAATAGCAATTATAAATTGCACACAAAGGGCTTAAAATGTAAAACATTGACGTTTTAAATATAGCAAGATTTATCTATACGATATTTCGTCATTCAGGCCGGATTTATTCTTGTACTTGAATAAATACCAGAAAATCATAATCATAACTTTATAATGAACGAGTACTTCGGACTTCCCAACGAACTGAACACAAAAATATTTAGAGTTTGTACGCGTTAGATGGACAAGCGAAATCTATAAAATCTACTAAAAGATCTCGGCCTGTCTAGAACTGCCAACAGTTCATTTCTAAAATATATATAGAATTTTAATCCCGCCTTGTGGACCAATCTAGGTAGAGAGGTGTTAATATGCGTTATAAAGACCACTAAGATTCCAGCGAAGTAAAGGCATTTGGCCTTTGTACAAACCTATATTTCGTCATTTTTAATAATGTTAACAAAGTAATAATTACAGAATTTAACAAAAATCATTAGCTATAATAAATAGCTTATTATTTCGGTGGCATTGAAAAGATATTGAAATACAAACTACAAATAGAAAATCCCTCGTTCGTAATGTTGATATTTAATCGTACCTTTTTCTATACCATGTCCCTATTACGTTATATTTCCACAAAACGATTTTGTTTATCATAAATAACAACACCATGGTTAAGGTTTAAACAAATTTCTACTCCAATTTACAAACAAAGAGCTAAAATATAGCGAATTAAATTTAAGAATAAAATAGTCACATGAAAATTACTCGAAATATATAAGAAAACGAAACAATGGAAGGAAACAAGGTATTTAGTATTAGGTAATACTATAATTATTACTAGACTAGATACTAAATTAGTATACATTATTGAGAAACGATCGCTCCTTTATTAGAATAGGTACCTACATAGTGACGTATGAATCTCCAGTGAAGTATGAGGAAAATTTAGCAATGTTTTGTATTTTTAAGTCTCTATTTCTCCACAGTGGTCACGTGCGACAGTCACATGAAAGAAAAACGAGACCACTTATTAAAAGATAAAACTATTTAATAATGTATGTACTGCATTATATAGGACACGTTTATTCTATTGTCTGTATAAAATATAGCTTCTTGCGACACTTACACTTGTACTTTTAATTTTTTATCATTTGCAATTTATTGCTAGGTATAACTTACTTAGATTTATAAACGCTATATATTTTTTTTATTATTGGTATACTTTTTAGAGTTATTCTTTTAGCTTCACGCTGTATCACGCTCATAGAAGGGTAGGCAGAAGGAACCCCACTTAAAGTTAATAAATACAAATATTTATACTAACATATTATCAAAGGCCTAATCTATTGCATAGAAGTTTTGTTTTAAGAAATACAAAACAAGTTACAAAGAAAAGCTTATCAGCAAATCAATTAAACAATTTTTCTTTTAAATTTTACAATGTTTTCGCGTAGTTGGTGCACAGTTGAACATATGCACAATAGTAAGCAATCTATAAATTATACGTTGTTTATGGACGCGTGGGCTGATGACTGGTAAGTGAACCTACTAAGTAAACATAATGGCTGGTAGGAAAACTTTATTTTTTTTACACATTCGCTCAACCATAACTTGTCACAAGTTCGTGATTTTTATATGCAATGCAAATTTTAAAAGCAGTTTGTTTGAGGATATTTCTTGACTTTTTTATGTTTGGAGTAATTTTAAAAAAAATATTTGAATACGATTTTTTGCTTCTTTATTATACTTTGTGACGGAAAAGTATATAACTTAAAATGTAAATATATCTTTACAAGAATATCTATATGAAGAGATAACACAATAACTACATAAAAGAAGAACCAAGTACTTTCAGCTAATTTAGAGTTATGACTGCAAATATTTAATACTTATGTACCTACGCCTTATAATATATTATCTTATATGTAATCAATCAATGGTAGACCTTAAGTAAAAGAATTTTAAAAAATCAGCAGTACGTATCTTGAATTTTTTTTCTTTTTTTTTTTTTTATACCACGACGGTGGCAACAAGGCCCACCTGATGGTAAGTGGTTACTATGGACGCTTGCAACACCAGGGGCATCACTTACGCGTTGCCGACCCTTCAAAAACCTATTTATTCCCCTTTTGAAGAACCCCATATTGTAGCCCTCTGGGAAAACCTCGGCAGGGAGATCATTCCACAATTGGAGAGTCCTCGGAAGAAAGTTTCTTTGAAATCGAACTGTTCGGGACCATTTAGGCTCCAAAGTGTGAGCATGAACTCCCTGTCGATGGCGAGCGGTGCGATGGTGAAAAGTAGCCGTGGGCATCATGTCAAACAATTCTTCAGAACACAACCCATTATACAAGCGGTAGAACACGCACAAGGAAGTAAAGTCTCTCCTTAGACTTAAGTGCTCGATACCGCTTGTGAGTGTGGGATCATCGACAAGTCTCACAGCTCGTCTTTGAACCGAGTCAAAAGGTCCAAGCTGGTATGCTGGTGCTCCCGCCCAGAGATGAGAGCAGTACTCCATGAAATACCAAAATATTGTTGAAAAAATATATACCTTTTGAATTTTGAGCTAAAAGTACATGAAATAAGGATAGCGTACAACGATGCAGAGCATAGTGAAGAAGATTAAATGGCTTTTTAGGTACATCAGTAAAGTATATTTAGTCGGAAACGCAGTTGTCTGCGCAGATGCATTAGCGTGCGACTGTAAACGTGACAGGTTGTGGGTTCGATTCCCACTCCAGGAAATGGAATTTTCTGGGTTTGGTAACAAGGCGAAGCGCGGCGTTGAGTGCCTCAATTCGGCGGAAAGTGGGGAACGAAGTGTCTAAACACTAGGTTCCCTCTGCCTACCCTGCTTTATGCGGGATACAGCGTGAAGCTACTTATGTATGTATGTATATTTAGTCGGAATAAGTTTACCTTTAAAAATTAAATTTATATGGTTTATAAAGCACCTTATTTAATTATTACGAAATATATTATATTACTTTTAGTCGACATATCTAGCTGCACTTGTCTAGTAGGTCTTGTAACTTGAATATAATACTAAATAAATAGTATTTTTTTTTTTTTATAAATAGATGACTTTTTTTTTTTTTTGATGACGTTACTGACATAAACAAGTAGTACAAATAAATTAATACTTATTTTAAGGATGTCTAAACCTTTTTATTTAATAATATATTTGAAGAGACCTATAACCTTATGTGTGTCCTCAGAATAAAATGACTTCCGCTAACGCAAATGTAGGGTTTTTTATAAGGAATAAGAGGAAATACAAGCGTTTTGCTTGTCACCATTGTATGACCAACGTTTGAAGTGTATTGTTCACACTTTACAAGAAGTCTATCTACCTATGTATCTATAATATCAATTTCTGGAATTTACAAAGACAGGTCTAATTCATTGTGCAATTTAAAATATCTACTGAATATAATTAAGATTTTAACAAAAGAAGATAACCGATTTCAAAAAAAAAGTACTAAAAACTAGAACCGGAATCTCAAAAATTATGTGTAGATATATCAGCTATCTTAATTATTCTTTCTTATTTAAATAAATTTAATAATAAATAATAAAAACACTTTATTGCACATAATACATAAAGTGACAAACATGTAAGTAAGCAAAGGCGGCCTTATCACCAAAAGTGATCTCTTACAGGCAACCATTATTGATTGCGTACTTATGTGAGACATCTTTAAATGGGACCACATAAGAATACTAGCTACCATATAAAAAGTCCATCAAAATTGCTTCATCCAGTAAAAAGTTATGTGGTAACACACAAAAAATACAATCGAATTTAGAACTTCATTCTATTTCTTCTATTTGAAGTCGGTTAAAAATAGAAATAATTAATACAAAGTAATCATTTAAATATATTTTTCTTAAATCAAAGATCAAAAGATATATACCTACCTATAAAAAAGAAAATAGATATGAAATAGTAGTATTTTTTGTAACGTCGTCTTCTTCGTCATCGACAGTTCCGAGTCGTACTCAGAGCAAAAAAATAAATATATATACATGTTTATTATATAACTTCAATCTTCGAGTTAGACAAAAAGGCGACGGTAAGTTCCGCCAACAAGAACGCGAATGAACGGTGGTATATAGATAACGGATCAATGTCACTAAATTTTATTCATCTGAAAAGATGCGCTAAATATGTCGAAAAAAAACAGCAGTTTCTTATTATATTCTTCCGCTTATTGCAGAGTAGACAGAGAGAATCTAGTATTAAAATACTTCGTTCCCCGTTTTCCACTCAAATTTCGACATAATGAGTGTTGGAACCCATTACTGGGCTTTGTCTTTTAAAAGCGGAGAAAATAAAAATCGTTTAAATATTATCTAGTAGGGATTGAACGCACTACGTTGAAGTCTGATAGAAAACATTTTGTAAAACCATTTTTATTAATATGTTATCCAACTTCAAATACCAGGCTTAAAAAATCTAATTGTTTAATTTATATATAGTATAGTATAGTACGCTTTGACCTAGCAAGCTTTTTACAAAGGACAAAGACATGTGCAAATGACTAACACAATCCAACTTAAATATAATGATTTGTTTAATGATTCATCATTTATGACTTTTACTACGCATACTAAATCGTATGTTAAGAATCTAATGGTACTTATAGCGAATATTTTATTTCTTGTATTGTTAAATAACGAAAAAATAACGCGAACTGACTTTTCGAGGGAAATCAGCGAATCATTTCGTTTCTTCAAAATGTATTATTTTTTACATTTTTTCCTTATAAGCCTTCCTGGTAGGTCTTCATTTCCACGTTTCTACTATTATTTTAAGGTTCTTTTTAATCATAAAATAAAGGTAGATAATATTAAATGTAATCTCAAGACTTTTATGACAATACGCTTATATTACGTATGTACCTAATAGATTTGATTAAAGAAGCAGGATTTCAAAGTATTTTTTCAATCTTTTTGATTACTATCGATTTCGTATTTCTATCGTATCATCTACTATATTTCTATACTGTAGGCAAGCGTTTTATTGGGCGTTCTAAGTATTTTGCATAAGGGACGCGCGGGTCTTACAGATACAGTACACAGGCGCCGGCCGCCGGCCGCCGGCGCCACAATCTAAACTACCATATCTGCATATCGAACCGTCGCGCATTTCTGCGAGCTTAGATGCGATGATCATGAATAAATCAAATGATCGTCGCATAATAAAACACTTACATGGTATGATCGCTATCTAGCCACTAACCAACGTACATAATGGAACTCCCACAGTAGATATCTCAATTAAGCACACCGTATGTTAATAAAACTTCATAGCACAAATATTTTTTTGTCTTTCCTTTCCTTCAGTTTCAAATATGTATATAAAATATATATATATTATATTATATATGAATTTCTAATTATAAGCTAGGCACCTAATTAATTGAATATTATATGTAGTTTACATACATACTTTGAAAGACACGTCTCATGGAAGGTGGGTTGATTCATATAATTTATAACCACAATATTCTACTACAATAGGAGGCGGTAAATAATAAAGGTACCTAGTTGTCTACTATGATTTGAAGCTCTGAGTAATCAGTGAAGTCCCGTGGACAATAATAATTCATGTAATTCGCATACGATTTGGGACGTTCGACGAAGACCAACGCTTGCGCATGACAATGCGGTCACAAAGGAAAGATCCGATGCGATAGCTGTACAATGCCGGTCGATCACCTAACATCGTACTACCAATCGTTGCACGCTATAGATTACCGTATGTATGAAAAACAAATTTCTACGTATATTTCAAAGTCTAAAAATTAATAACACATATTAAAAAAATTAAGTAATACATATAAGTAAACATCTTAACGCCCTTTTTGTATGTTATTGCCCTTTCCTACATAACAAGTTGTAAAAATTTGTAAAGCTTGTAACCAACTGAAATCTGGGCCAATAACTGTAAAACGAAATAATTACACTGTCTTGAACACTCATAGTGTGTGTGATTCATACATTTGTTACAATGGTTAAATAGATATTATGTAGGTACGCAGCGCCCTTTAAAATTCAACTCAGTATAACATGGCCGGCGAACATTGAGACGCAAATTATTTTATTATGGCACGAAATTTACATCTCATATTTACATACCGATGAACTCTCCTAAGCGTGATCCTAAAAGAGCCCCAGCGCTAGTAACAACAGCACATGTATTGAACGTTCGGTTTTCTTGCAATGGTCTTTTGGGAATTCGAAATCCTAGTCTGGCAAAAGGTTCATCTTCTGATGTAACCGTGCGTACGGGCAATTTTCCTAACGCACATAGTATATCCTCTCTATTAAAAGACTTCGCCGTTCCTCGTTCATATCGGACATCATAGGGATTTTGGGATTCTAAGCCAGACGTAAATACTTTGCTTTCACTCATCAACACTCGATGAAATTCCTTTAACAGCAGCTCCTTAAAATCTATAGTCTTAGCTTCACATTCTGATGTGGTCAAATCATTGCAGACGTACTTGTCGCTGTCAAGTTCGAGAATTGCTTTATGTATATTTGGAAACCTTGGACTACCGCGACTTTTCACTACAATATTATTAGACCGCATTTGGGTCCCAAAAGATTTGTTAGACCACTGGAGATGTCCCGTTTTAAATGACACCACTGATCTTTTACGCATTGAATCAGCTTTTACTATAGACATATTTATAACGGTATTAATATTATTTTCAGAAAACGTCTCTTGAAAACTTATGGCATTTTTCTGAGAAACCCCGTGAGACTTACTAAAAAGTCTTTGTTTTTCTAAACTCATCCAGTATTGTGACCATATCAAGTATAAATAGCCGCACATTCCAAAACAGAGGAGATTGATAAAAATCCACACAGACATCGCTGCTGCCTTCATTTTTAGGAACAATACTTTTTATATATTTTTATTATCACTTAGTTTTACTTCTAAATAAACATAGCAAAAACACGTATTACAAATAGAAAATGTTTACATCACAACCATAAAAATATTTTGGAGGCTTGCGTAAAGTCAATGGGTGGAGTACGATCAGCTGAGACTAAAAGCTCACGCATGCGCTTGAAGAGGACGCGAATACCGCAATATCGTCTTTAGTCTAAAGTTTGTTATGCTATATTATTATATTGTACCTAAAAGAAAATTACGTCATTTAAAAATAAATTTAAATTCTAAATTAATTTATTTCTTGCTAACATTTAATATTATTACCTAAATAAGAATTATTTTATTTTCCGACTACGAATATGCTTATTTGCTCAGTTGCATGAAGAGAAAAAACATTGGCAACATCTTGTATCTTAGAAGGCGCTATAACGATACATTTATTTCAACTTTTCAGTTCGATTCAATTCTTCAGACCAACATTAACATATTTTACTGGATTGTAAGATTATTAAGTGGACTGTATTCTTATATCCTACATTTTTTATAAAAGTTGACGCGTCTATATAGTAATATGACTAGTGTGCGCGTGTAGTAATTACTACACCCATATTACCTGCCCATTTTTTGTATCTTATTTATCGTCATCTAAATTTTCGAATCACAAAACGTGCAATTAATATATATTTTTTTAGCTTCACGCTGTATCCCATACTTAGGAGGGGAGGCAGAGGGAACCAGAGAACCTAGTGTTAAGGCCCTCCGTTCTCTTTTAACATTTCCGTTCCCCATTTTAACTTATTTTAATTTATAAAACCGTACACGTATAATAAACACGTATAAATAAACCCCGTATCTTGTTTACTCGAGCAGGAGGAAAATATAATTTATTTTCTTCTGGAATTTACACCATCGCGTAAAATCAAAGACATGACACATCACTACTTATCGAGAAAATAGTCCAATAATCGATTAATATTATGTCATCTTAATGTTGTTGTTGAAATATTAAAATGTTATACTTAGAAATATAAAATTTACGAAGAAATTGAGATTGTTTTTATTAGGAAACTGACGAAATTAACTCATCTTTATTTTCAAACTCATATTACTTTTTTATATAAACGACTTTGGTGATATTTGAGGCGAGTTTAAAAAAACCGAGGAATATCCATATCCAGCTGAATTTAAAACTCTACAACACACCAAACTAATAGGTATATAAAAGAAATAATAATTATTATAATATGTGAATATATAATTAGGATTTTTAACAAAAAAAGAAAACCGATTTAAAATAAATTGCAATAAAAAAAAAAATTGGTAAAATGATTAACTCAAAAATTACTTGTCAGAACTTAACTAAATTTAAATGAGACCACATCAAAAGCACGAGCTATCATATAAAAATAAAAGCATCAAAATTGAAAAAAAAAAAAAACAATAAAAGTCGATTAAAGATATAGAAATAAAAACCATTTATAATTTGTAAATGACTAGTGTTATTAAAAAACTAATTACATCTTGCAAAATATTTTATAAATATTTATAATTATAATAATTTCTAAGTCACATTTCTCTTTCAGATACATTCAATAAATCAACAACTTTTTTACTGAAAAGATATTAACTGCAATTTTTTAATAATCTACTGGGCTACTTTATTATAATTTATAATATTTGTTTTAATACAAAAACCGACTACAAAACGTCAGTGTAACTAGCAAAAAGAAATGTCGGACTAATTTTGACAAGAGCAGACATTTTTTTTAATTCAAACATTACA
>JAKGSA010000068.1:1878-27669 GCA_033558755.1 Philaethria dido | reverse complement strand
GAGGTATGCAGGGACCGTAGCGTTTGGCGCTCCGTTCTCTCTGACCCTGCTAGGGATAAGCGTGAAGTTAAGTAAGTAAGTAAGTAAGTACGATTTTTAACTCGATTTAGGATGAAAGCTAAGAAAGTCAAGTATCTCGACAATAACTTAATAACAATATCAATAACCTACATTGTTATGAAAGAAAAAATATGATACCGAGAAAAACACTTACACAATGTCAACCACTCAGGATGCAATGTCATAGCCGATGCAAACACTTGTACGAATCCCAACATCCTATACTTCCAAGTATGCGTATTCGCATCACGTTTCTCCAAATCGTACAATTGCTGTAGGTTATAAGAGCCTTTTCTCAAAAGAGACAGCGGATCCGCCGTTGGAAAGCTTTGTGGGCTGTACGGCTGGAGGACACCGCGTTCAACCATACCCACCGCTGTGTACTGGAAGTATTAAAAATGTTTGAATTAAAATAAAATTATTTTCATAACAGTTCCCTTTTATAAATGCTATAACTAAAAATACCACAATAACAATATTAAAAAATCTTCGATTCCCACTCCGATAAATGAAAATATTAAATATTAATAATAATTAATTTTGGTAACAAGGCAAAGCGCGGCGTTGAGTTCCGCCACTCAGCACGCAATACCTCAATTCGGCGGAAAGTGGGAAACCGAGTGTCCTAACACTAGGTTCCCTCTGCCTACCCTGCTACATGCGAGTACAAGCTATGTATGTATGTAATAATTAATATTTAGTATTTTCATTTCCTCGCTCTAATAAGAAAACAAAGTGCGGCGTTGAGTTCTGTCACTCAGCACGCAATGCCACAATTCAGCGGAAAGTCGGGAACGAAGATGTTAAAAGAGAAGGGAACGTCTTAACATTAGGTTCTCAGGTTCCCTCTGCCTACTCTGTTATGTGGCACCTTTGCTATGAAAATGATACAGATGGACGAGCATGAAATTTGACATTGTTAAATTTGGAGTGCGAAATATTAAAATTTCGAAGAGGGCAGAAAGAAAAGATGAATATAATTTATATATAATATTAGGTATATTTGGAAATTATGTACATAATATGTACGTATTTTTTTATCATTTTATTATTTTGTTATCATTAATATTATATACAAATACAAATATTCTTTATTGCACACAAATAAACAAATAACATAGAAATAGTAATAGCGTACAATAAGGCGGCCTTATCGCTTAAAGTGATCTCTTCCAGGCAACCTTTGGATATTGGATTTGTATAAAGTAGTGGTAGGCGGTGCACTAATCAGGATATTTACATATATAAATATTAAAAAATTAAATTAAATAATTAAATTAAATATATATTAATAAAAATATATTATTACTATTTAAATAAAATTATTGTAATGATTAATATTAATTGTTCTCAAATTATTATTGTGCTTGTATTGGTATTATTTTATTCTGGAAATAGAGAATTTATTATTATTATTATATAGGTAAATTTCCGTACTTGGCCACCGTGCAATGTAAGATATGTGATTTTTTATATTTCCGTACTTGGCCGGCGTGCAATGTAAGATATGTGATTTTTTATATTTCCGTACTTGGCCGGCGTGCAATGTAAGATATGTGATTTTTTATATTTCCGTACTTGGCCACCGTGCAATGTAAGATATGTGATTTTTTATATTTCCGTACTTGGCCGGCGTGCAATGTAAGATATGTGATTTTTTATATTATTTGTTCAATCGCCGCAACTTTTAACACTAAATACTTGCTCACAATACAAAAAATACTTGCCTATAGTTAATAGCAATAACATTTATATATAATAGAAATATAATTAAAATATTACTAAAGTATAAAAAAAAAAAAGGTTAAATTTAAAATGAAGGAGTTTAGTTACTACACTATATTTAATTATCCAAAAACATGCTGAAAAACAAAAATTGCATGGCACTCATATTATTAAAAAAGGCAAAAAATAGTAAAAACAATCAACAAACACAATTAAAAATGTTTTCCCATTATCCGGGTAGTTATATAGCATTGTCATTGGATATGACCGTGCAAATTTCCATGCAAATGAGACATCAGGAAGTACTTACATAGATACATAAATACAGAGTCAAGAAACACTATCTCGACATGTAGTATATTTATTATAGAAATATATATATGTACGTATATTTGTATGTATATATTATATGTATGTATTCATTCATGTATATTTACTATTATATTGGAATATATGTATGTATGTAGGGCTAACAGTATGTTAGGTTGATTTATTTATTTAGTTATATCCATTATATTTTTTGCACCGCATTGTGCACGCTTTTATCTGTAGATCCTTTCAGTTAGGTTGCCTGGAAGAGATCACTTTTGGTGATAAGGCCGCCTTTGTGCATTTGTTATATTATTTAAGATTTTTTCTTTATGTATAATTTCAAGTGTGCAATAAAGTTTTTCTATCTATCTATCTATCTATCTACATAGATATAAGTAGAGCTAATAAAAGCATATTAATAAACATTACTTTATCACTAGAAAGTAAGCAGTAAAACAATATTAATAGTCCATGGGTAAGAGGATACATTGTATAATACTTGTAGGATAAGAACAAATTTCACTATTTTGAATTTACAGGGGCAATATGTTGACTTACAATGTCATCCTCCCGTCCCGCATAAGAGAAATGAATTCGAAGATCACCTATTTCATGTTCCAGTGCACTGTTCCCATGGTAATAGAAGCCAGAGTGCAACTTTATATCACTACGATCAGGTCTTGTGTCTGACCAAATTTCATAATAATCATTCACTTTTCTTTTTACATCCAAACCTAAAATATACAGAGAACTTTAAATTATTAATGTTAACATTTTTATTGCTTACTTACTACATACCTTAAGGTACAATGGTTGTACACTTAAATTCCATTTTGAGGAATATTAACCGGCAAGAATTTTATGAGTTAGCAGAGGTTCGCAATAACGCAAAAGGGGCTCAATCACTGTTACCGTCTAATGGTTTTTTACCCTAAGTTTAGCAAATCACATATAAATCATAACTAAAAATCTGATAATATATTTGTTGCAGTAATTTACGAAACGTCACGTACGTACGTAACGTCGAAAACTGTTCCATACATTTTTGTTAAAGTAAAAAATGAATTATTAATTTGTTTAGATTGTCTATTATATTTAACAAGCAGTTCTAAAGATTCAATGTGTTGCTTTAGACCAAGGGTGAGCAATCAACTGTTATTAGGCCACATACAGCCTGCTTAATAGTTTTATGAGGCCTACCCTGCTATTATTTATATAACCAATGCACATATTTTCCCACAAATATATAGTGTTTTTTTTTTTTTTTATGGATAACGGATGGCAAACGAGCAGAAGGACCACCTGATGGTAAGTGGATACCTTCGCCCATGAACATCTACAACACCAGAGATGTTGTAGATGCGTTGCCAACCTAGAGGATACAGATGGAAGAGGAGGACAATGTAGTATCCCGTTCTCGGAACCACCACATTTTGGGGAAAGGATGGGTGGGAATGGGAAAACCTGGCTTACATGCCATCGAACCGGAACACATCATAAGATATTTGGCGGTTCGTCTTTGACATGATAGTGGTCGCGAGCCAGACGGAGGATGAACTTCCTACCACCAAAAAAATATATAAAGTGTGCCATTTCTTTTTAGATTTCATATATTTATAATCTATTATAAGTAATACAGTAGATATATACAATTTTGCATACTAATAAAGTATGGCCTAACAAAATTCAAAATTTGGATAGCCTTGATGCTATAAAAGGTTGCTGACCATTGTATAGTAACAACTAGATATATGTAACAATACACAATATATTATAATATCTTACCTAAATACATCCAACCAATTTTAACATTTTCAGCAACATGTGTTTCACTGAACATTGGCATAGATGTGGGATTATGGTGACCAGGTCTGATATAAAATAATGCAGAGTCTACCACAAAATCTCTCCAGTCTTTATGATACCAATAAGTCTTCTGTGATTCTTCTACTGGTTCACTTACAAAATTTTCTGTTTCACTATGTACAATTATGACAATACATCTATTATTTATATAATTTGTATTCATTATTATTATAACATTATTAAAAAAATATCAGCTAATAATTATTGAAAAACTTTTAAACATCAAAACTTTCAAGTGCACTAAAGCCTTAAATGCAAAATAACTATCTTTGATATATAGTTACGTACGTAGTTTCCTCAATCCATTGATACATTTGAACCCTCTTTCTCAATTTCACAGCTTGCACATGTATATTATAATCAGGTTCAGATATAGGCTCTTGAATCCTGAGTGGTCCTACAATATGCACAACTTTCCCTTCGTACCGATTAGCTTCATCTCCTGTATGTACATCAATACTGTCTGCCACAGAAACTAATTCTTCTAACATGAGATTACTTTGTATTGTTTGGCACTGCAAGAATTTTTTTTTATACATAAGGTTTTGATAGTAACAATCATGGAAATAATAAAGCCTAATGAGATATTAAGTACAGGCAAGATACTAACCTCTGACCATATTAGGAAATAAGTAACCCCAGAGAACAAAATAAGACTTAATAGTGTAGTGAGCCAAGTTTGTTTAAAATGGTCCCAAGCTGTTCTCCAACCCATCTGTATTGATTATAATAGAGTTTAAATACAATACCATACAATACCATAAGTTATAAGTATATACCATAAGTATAAGTTTTTTTTTTTTTTTTTTATTGATAACGGACGGCAAACGAGCAGAAGGACCACCTGATGGTAAGTGGTTACCTTTGCCCATGAACATCTACAACACCAGAGATGTTGTAGATGCGTTGCCAACCTAGAGGATACTGATGGAAGGGGAGGACAATGTAGTAGTCCACTATCGGAACCACCACATTTTGGGGAAAGGATGGGTGGGAAAGGGGAAAACCTGGCTTACATGCCATCGAACCAGAACACATCGTAAGATATTTGGCGGTTCGTCTTTGACATGATAGTGGTCGCGAGCCAGACGGAGGTCGAACCTCCTACCACCAAACAAAAATTAAATTAATTAATACAATACCATAAGTTATTATAACACATGTTATTGTAAACAAGTTGATATTATAAAACATATTTGAAGGATAAGAAAGAAGAATAATTTGCAAACTAGCAGCATCATGTCATAGCTTCTTAGTAAGTTCTACCTTTTGATTTAGAGCTGAGATGGCATTGGCAAAAAAATCAATTTTATTGCAGGGTCACTTGTTATGTATTTAACTCTATCTCAAAACAACTTACTTTATTTATTTGCAATGTTTATGTATACTCATTTTAATTAATTGTAACATTAAATTTAATGTTATAGATTGTTTTTTAGGCAAGTGCGGCTAAGCTTTTAGTATGTATTAGGATTTAGTGTCTATTAATAGGGAAGTACATTCCCATACATTTTGGTTGATAGTTGAATATTAAAAATATAAGGCTCTAAAAAATGGCAAATATTTATATAATTAAATATATAATTTACTTATAACCTACGCAAATACCTTATTTAAAATACAAACATTCACTCGTCATTAACATAGAATAGATACACCGGTATATTTTGACTGCCAGCTTTTATTAGTAAATTCGTATTGGTTTTCACTTGAAAGTAGATATATATTTCCTATTGACTATTTTCTATTAAAAGTAAGTCACAATATTTCTGTAATAATAAAAAAATCAATTTCATTTTCTAAAAATTGAGTAACTGACATTTATGCTTAACCATCCATACCACAGGGCACAGATCAATAATAATGTAACCAGAGGATTTTTTTTCTTTATATATATTTTTTATTACATGTTGTTCAAATCTAGAAATTCAAACCTATTTTATAATATAATAATAATTAATTGTATTTGACCAGACAATATAAGATAAATTATTCGTTTAAATATTTATATTACGAGTTATAACAAAAGATTAATAGGAATATCGACTAATATCCATTAACAACCTTTCACTTCCTTTGTAATTGTTTAATTTAATTAAAAATCGATTATTTTCAACACAAAAAATCGCTTCGATGTTTTGCATTTATAAATATTGAGTATATTCGATACATCGAAATTCGAAAATCGCTAGATAAGCTGTAGCCAATTAAACAAAACTCAACAATCTATTTCGTAAACAAATATTACAGAAGGGTTATCTTTAAATAGTATACAATCACAAAGTACATTTGTTATATATACAAGAATTATGTACACAATGTACCTTTAACAGAAGCTAAAGTATGTTTTAATATTGGTATTATATAAAAACACAATGTATTTTAAAACATTTGTGAAATATTCAAGAAAATCAATGTATACGCGACTATTATTATACACACAAATATTTCAAAACCGAAAATTTTACCACAGTATACCTTTTTTAAATTTATATAAAGATGTCATGGGTATGTATATCTTAGAAATCCTGGTAATATATTACTTAGCAGAAAAATTGACCATTTGCCTGCATTATTTAACATGTATTCTGTAACCACCACTTAAATTACCTAATAAATAATATTGTGACAATTTTGCATACTTACTGTTATAGATTTATTATAGGTGAACCAATAACAGAACATTATGCAGCTAATCTCAAGAAAAAACACCCTAAAATTTACAACCTAAGTCTAGAACAATTACAAAGCACTTTACAAATATTACGCAAATTTGAAATCAGTGCACAGGAAGCCTTCTTAAATCCTCATATCTTTTGTATGAACCTTGTGTCAATGGATAATTATGGAGAAATTTTACGAGAGTGTAACTTTACTGTTATACATCCTAAGCATATTATAAGGTATGTCTATTTTAAAATAGTATATATGTTGCTAAAAATTATTATTAAAATCTTAAATTTTATATTTTTAGATATCATACTTTGGTTAAATCAAGAACAATATCTCAATTAAAAAAAGAAAGTCTTCTAAGAAGTGAAATTAACTTAGAACAATTATTATATGAATGCTTCAATGATTGGCCGAGAGAATATATTACTTTTTTAAATTTTCCAGATTCAAATACAAATATTTGTAAGTATATAAGTATGTAAGTATTATTGTTTATGATTTTTTTAATATACATATTAATAATTAAAAATATATATATTATAATTGAAAATATAATAATATAAAGTATAAATGTATAATTTAATATATTTTTAGTGACAGTAAGATTGAGTATATTAGAGAGGTATTTACATTGGAAATTTTCAATAACAAGTGAAGAGTTTAAGGGTTATTGTAAGAATTATTTGCCGTTGAAACATAGACCAATTTGTGATATTCAAGAATCCATAAGTATTGCTCAAAAAGAAATTAAACTTAATACAGAGACTATAAGAAAAAATGGCTTTATCATATCATCCGATCCAGTAAACACTAAATTAATATTGGAAAATGTGACTACTTTAGCAGACTTAGATATCAGAGATGTTATAAGAAAAGAGCTAGCCATTTTAAAAAATAATCATAAATCACTTTTAGAAATAAAAGAAATACTTGAGGTAAATTGAATTAAATCATTTGTAAAATTTTAGAGAAAAACCAGATGTTGTGAAATTAGTAAAATGAATTCAGATAAGATTCCTAATTTTTCCAAATAATATTAATTTTTATTTACTTCTTAGTTAATTATTGCATAAAAAAATAAGATTTTTGGTAATTCTCGGTCACACTCATGTGGTCTGAAGTAGATTTTTTTTTTCAGAACATGAGTCACATTTTTTGTTTAGTAGTATTTTTTTTTTTTTTATATGTATAAATTTTAAATTTCTTTAATTTTTTATAGCAATATAATATATCAAATGAAGCACAAAGACTGTGTTTAAAGTGGTATTGTATGTCACAAACAGTTCGTGCTGTGTTGGAACATTCAGTAAATCCCTGGGAAAAGAATATCAAGTATTGGGCCTCAAAACTGAGTAAGTTGCTGTAAATATTAAAGAATTTTTCTTAGTTGCCTCGCATTCGCTTTGAAGTCCGGCTGAATCTTGCCCTCTAGTGTAGTGGCTTTGAGACTTCCAAGTTTTTGGGGGTGGGTCCCAAATGGTAGAACCATCTTTTTTACTGAAATTATACCCAAACCCCATATATATAATCTCAATGGTGAATATCACCACCGTCTTACACACCATTGGCAATAATTTAATGTTGAGTGTCCTTTACAAATAATATTTAAAGTCATTACTATATGTTTAGTATATGTGCGCATGGGTTGAGGTTCATTTTACCCTATGAAGCTATCCTAAGCTACACCCTTGTAGGACTAGACGCGGGTGTTTAAGACTCAGTGAAAAATTTACTACCTGTAAGTGTAATATTATGTGGAATACCGCTAAATTAAATGAAATTATAATTTTACGCACAAGCTTTTTCTCTCATGGAAAATGGGGGAACAGAGTGCTCTTTGAATGGTAGAACAGAGTGCCTCGAAATGGGGGAACAGAGTGCCTTTAATGGAAACAGAGGCCTTTGAAAATGGGGAACAGAGTGCCTTGAATGGGGAACAGAGTGCCTTGAATGGGGAACAGAGTGCCTTGAATGGGGAACAGAGTGCCTTGAATGGGGAACAGAGTGCCTTGAATGGGCAACAGAGTCATTTTTTTATTTTATTATATACTGAAATTACAATACTTAACTTGCAGGTGTTATACATGGTGGTTTACGAAAAGAAAATGATGACACGTTTATCAAGAATACAAGCAGCAAGAAAACAGTGCTTCAGTCTCAATCATTTGGTGTCATCAACAAAAGTATTTAATACGTAGGTATATTTGACACTCACATGTCTAATTTGAAATAGTATGGTTATGAAAGCTATAGTTATTTGTAATAATATTTTAATTGGTAAAATAGGGGTTGAAATTTTGTATGGAAAAGTCTTTAAAATCTAATCATTATATCCTCCTCCTTCCACCTAACAATATATAATATTGTTAGGTGGTAGGAGGTTCGTCCTCCGACTGGCTCGCGACCACTATCATGTCAAAGACGAACCGCCAAATATCTAATGATGTGTTCCGGTTCGATGGCATGTAAGCCAGATTTTCCCCTTTCCCACCCATCCTTTCCCCAAAATGTGGTGGTTCTGATAGTGGACTACTACATTATCCCCCCTTTCATCAGTATCCTCTAGGTTGGCAACGCATCTACAACATCTCTGGTGTTGTAGATGTCTATGGGCGAAGGTCAGGTCATCAGGTGGTCCTTCTGCTCGTTTGCCGTCCGTTATCAATAAAAAAAAAAAAAAAAATCAAAGATTTTTATAAAAATTAAAGTTCATAGTCCTTTAAATATTTAATTAAACTTGTGTGTCATGCTTTATTAGAATTTACCTCCAAACGATTCAAGTACGGACTTGAAACTTGTTCAACCTTTATAAGATAGGCTGCTTTTTCGCGATAACCGATTTCCACACGGCCGAAGCCGCGAACGGAGGCTACTGACGTATAAAACAAATCAATATGCACCCCAATTCTAGTCAAGTATTTCTTTATATAAAAACACATTTTTTTTTTCCAGATACATTAACAACTTCGGTAACAAAGCGTGTGGTCGAGACATCGCTATACTCATAAGTTCTTCACTTCATGCAGAAGGAATATCAAATAAGTCCGTGTTAGAGAAGCTAAAGCGACACAAGTATTGGCTCCATACTGCCTTAAATGTCATTGGAGAAAATATACACTTTTTAAAGAAGAAATTCAAAGATGATGTCATATTTATTAACTGTCCAATATTATTATATCCATTGTAAGTAATTACTAACATTGATTAATAAATATTTCAAAAAATGTTTTGTTCCAAAACCGCTTGTAAATCTTGTTACAAAAGCCTGGACGAGCATAAAATTTAAACCCTTATTACTTTTGCTCCTTTTAAAAACTCAATATTTTCTTTTTGTTTAATTTCAGATTTGAATTAGAAAATTATATAGAATTACTACTGAATGTAAGAAAAAGCGGTACATCTACAGAGCCGAGTAACATCGAGTTGGACCCAATGTACAGGAACATAAACTGTCGACTTTTAACAGACAGCCAAATACTGAGTTTAGTTTTATATGAGATAGAGAAAAAATATCATTTTAGCGGTGATGGTGTGTGGAATAAAATAGATAGCAAATCTGCGCAAACTCAACTCAAACAAAATACTGTTTCTTAAATTATTATTTTTATAGATTTTGTTTCTATTCTGTATTTTTGCTTATATGCTATTGAAAACGGAAGTATATATTAGAAATATAACATTTTATATTCATCTCAAATAAAAAAATTACAACAAGCTTTTTTAATAAAATTTTATACTGAAAAAATTAATACGTCACAATATGGATGAACATTTTTGTTCATATTTCCGACAGAATGTGGGATAAGAGCCAACTTAATGTCACAATACTTCGTTCTCGCGTGTTTATGCATATTTAAGTAGATAACATTATATCCTTTGCAATGTGGTGCTTTATTACCTGTAATTCTTATTATCTATAACAATATACAATATAATTTTTAATAATTGCATGGAAATGTTTGGCAAACGTTTTGTGAATTTACTAAAGTCCATCAATCCCAGTATACTTTTTTCGCCCTAAAAAAGCATTTTAACCCGCGAATATAACCTTTATTTTGGCGCGTCAACTGCACGGGTGTTGTAAAATCATTGTATAAGATTGTTGTGATTACTGGCAAAATATTATAAATATTATTTAGAATAAGAAAGTATTTGGTAATTTATTATGACTGTATATATAAAATATAAAAGAAACAGGTATGAAGATGGTAAATTATAGTATTGGTATGGTAAATTATTTGACGTTCAAAAAATGAAGCTTGTAACTTCTTATTTTGAATAAAATTATTTGACTTTGACTTTGACTTTGTAAATAAAAGATATTCGTAAGCACATTTTTGTTATTAATCTCCAAAATTTACTATTCTACAATATTGCTTTAGAAACTTAACGTAGAAAATTTCATGCGATATCTTAACCTATACTTATGATCAATCAAATACGAAAATAATGCAAAAATTAAATACATTTCGGTTTAGATGAATTAAATACCCTGAACTCTGAAATTAAATTTTCCTAGAACATTATTTATTGGACAATTCCTTTTAAAGAAAGTGGCAACATAAAAATATATTTATACATGGAAAAAAAAGTTACGGACACTATTATAAGAACATGGTTAAGTTGTAATAAAATATATATTGCTAACATGCTTATCTATAGTACTTAATAAAAAAAACTAATTAATAATATTTGGCACATGATTCACGGTTAATAACTCCAATATAGTGTTATGGTCTTTCGGGGCAGACATTTTTAATAAGTTCCGCAGCTAAATTCTAACAATAAATCGTAGTATACTTAACCTGTAAGCCAGGTTTTCCCCTTTCCCACCCATCCTTTCCCCAAAATGTGGTGGTTCCGATAACGGACTACTACATTATCCTCCCTTTCCATCTGTATCCTCTAGGTTGGCAACGCATCTAGTACATCTCTTGTGTTGTAGATGTTCATGGGCGAAGGTAACCACTTACCATCAGGCGGTCCTTCTGCTCGTTTGCCATCCGGTATCCATAAAAAAAAAAACTTATACAATATTTTTACAGTGATATTTCTATTTCTAACACAATTATGTTAATACTAAAATATAAATGCTATCTATGCTTTTGGTTTTAAAGAATTTTATTACCAAAGGCACTTAAGTTAAACTTATTAGACCTACTTAATTACTTTCTATATTGGGTTCAACCCGTAGCATATAACAAAGAAAAGACAAAAATATTCTAAATTCAATATAGAACAATAAGGCACAAGGAATGCTCGAGTAAAAATGCCAAATTCAATACATATTTAAATTTATATCATTTGGCAGTTTTCTATGTCTAATGGTATGTATTTTGTATAACTATCAGATATATGAGATATGTCTAAGATATTTTATTTTTATACACAGATAAAAACATCGACATAACTTAAATATCTGTAAGTATAATCCCTAAGAAAAATATTTTATTTTTTTAAACTAATATAAAATAGGTAACGAATTAGCAACAATATTTTACGCGTGGACAGGTGCAAATGATTTGCGACCTGTTATCAAAATTAAGTTATCAAAATTAAGTGTTATTTTTATAACTTAGGCCTTTTTTAATTATACCTGGGGTCAAAATACTCCTTTTCGAAATTTATCTACGCGCTAGGATAATTTCGAAAAGGAGTATTTCAATTCAAAAAAGGGGGCAGCGACGTATACGGTTGACCAGGGCTTGGTTCCATTTTAACTACAACTGGCTGTGTTATATCAGAGTGGCGATCCATCTCGTAGTGCTTTTCGTGCTGAACCATACCACACTTATCGTAGTCTTCGGGCGGCGCTGCATATCGCGGCGGATCCTCTTGTAAAGCACATGATGAGTATTTGTCCTCGTGTTCGTGAGTTCGATATTCCAATTTATCATCGTGCCCATGTGCTTCCATTTGTGGAGAGTGGGCTGCTATCATGGGATAATCCCTTACGCCAAGCGGCGGTGGGCTACCTTCACCATATTCGTAAGAATGACGCGGCGCAAACATTTGACCATCATGTCCATTAAGCACTGTTGTATAAGAATATGCCGGTTGAGTATTAAATCCAGGGTAGCCGCTACTGCCGGAAGACAACAAATGATGTGAAGAAAGCTCATATGAATGTTGATATGACCATGAGTCTGCAGGAGCTGGTAATCCATTTTGAGGGAAAGCAGGCAGGTTCCCTCCGATACCTGAAAAACCGCCGCCCAATGTTGTGGAACTCGGCGAACTAGAACCGATGTAACCGGTCTTTCTTGGAGGTTCACGTTTACGCCATTTTGCTCTTCGGTTTTGGAACCATACCTATTAATATTCAAAAATACAATTAAAAAATTATAAGCCCTCTTTTTAATTATATAGTCACTGTCACATTTCCGTTAGAAGCAACATACAAAAGCATGTAATAGAACTCTATCTATACAAAGCATAATATAATAAAAATTGAATAGGCATAAAAGTGTACAATGAATATATTTATGAAAAAATAGTTTTGCATGATTGAAAAAACAGTATTAGCATATAAATCTATGGTTTTTTCTGTTTTTGTTTATCTATTTGTTGGAACATTTCTATTGTTTGGCACATCGTTGGAACTGCAGAATTTGAATGAAACTTTTAATGAATTTGAATGAAACTTTTTATTATTGTAGATATACATAATAGGTAACTGCTATTAAGCCTGGGTAAAACTTAGGCATAGTTATTTTTCCATAATAATACTGTTATGGTTCCACTTTTGAAAAATAGCTATACAGCTATATTAAAAAAATTGGAATAGCCGCCTATAAAAAAGTCGTTCAATTTGATGAGCATTTTCCATTGACTTATGAAAAACAATAACAGTCCAGTTAAACTATAACATATGGTGCTAACTATAACAATGCTGCTTTTGCAAAAATTATATAGCGTGATGGGTATTTTCTATTCACGTAAAATTATATAGCGAAACAATTGAAGTTCTGGAAAATCTCGTTATAACCGTAAGATCAGTTAAATTATAGGAGACGTAAACAGCGCATTGGCAATAGTTGTTAAATTCATGGGCAC
This sequence comes from Philaethria dido, assembly GCA_033558755.1. Classification (NCBI taxonomy): domain Eukaryota; kingdom Metazoa; phylum Arthropoda; class Insecta; order Lepidoptera; family Nymphalidae; genus Philaethria; species Philaethria dido. Next base: position 13,977 of record JAKGSA010000068.1, on the reverse strand, counting down.
TTTTTGATAAAGAATTAAAATAATTCAAAATTGGGGCCATGTGGGCGGAGTGGAGCAGGGTCTGACTGTACACGCAAAGTTCATGGGTTAGATTCCTTATATTTAAAAATTATTCCTTATATTGAATAATTATTTTTAAATAATAGTATTAATACGAGTATATAGTACAACTAACCTGAACTCTTGATTCAGATAAATTTAGTTTGAGAGCTAATTCTTCTCTCGCAAACACGTCAGGATATGGGGCGCGTTCGAACGCCCTCTCAAGTTCTTCTAACTGATATGCAGTGAATGTTGTCCTATGAACAAAATATAAAATAATTAATATTTATTAATGTCAACACTTAATTAACAATTCATGAATACATAAAATTCTTATCATCCCGCGGTGCATCTAACACATGACGCGTGCAATATGGCTGCGGGCACGCGCGGAAATTGATTGAGCGTGAAACTAAATTCACCCCTGTTGCGTGTGCGCGACTCTAATTGCTACCCAATTGATAGCACTTTTAATATAGTAGAGGAATTCCATTAATTTTAATATAGTGATAAATATTAAAAGTAACATTTTACGATATTTTCCAAAAAAATAATTTATTTAAGGCTAAATGGATAGGTATTCGATTTGATGTTAGGATATATAAAATATTTGTCCAAGTAATATATAAACAGCATACGAAGGATATCACCTGCAACTTATACGAAAAATATTAAATGATCTTAATAAATAAAATAAAAACTTAAAAAAAAAACTAACTTATATTTTTTATATTCACATTATTTTCCTAAATTGTTACTTTTATTTTTTTCATACTTTTTGCTTATCGCATATAGATTCATATGTGATAAAGCAATTGGCGCCCCGCAGTCATACGGGTAATTACAGACATTAAAGTCAATAACTTTTCTCTCCTCTTTCTTAGAAATGCTTTGCCCCCTGTGTCTACGATGAAAATTTATAATTTCAATGGGAATAAAAATTAAGATAAATAAGAAAATAACATACATTTTAATGTTAAAATAACAAACAATAATATTTAAATGAAATAATATCACGATATTCGATAGGTACTTGGATGTGTAAGGATAGCAGATACACAATAAGCAGGAACAATTCAAGTGATACTTTCTAACTTTTTCATTTTGGTAAAAGCGGTCCACTTGATCACTAACTGCCTGCTATTATACTATTATATTAATATAAGAAATACCTATTTGCTACAATTGTATCGAAATTTTTACAATAAATTAATATTTTTTTTACAATTTTAATGATCATTATATATTTTATAGAATAATACAGACTATAGTATTTTAGGCATGCCATCTGTTATTAATATCGAACGTTATGTAAAATCATCGTGTTAGATATGCAGTAGGGTGAGTGTATCATAAGGCACAAACAGTAATATGTAATATTTATTTTCTTATTTCGTTTTGTTGTTACGTAATATCTTTAAAAATAATAAAAAAAATCATATATTTTAACTAAGCTATATATTATTTCATATGCTACGTTGTCGTAGCAAGTCATCATTTCTTCGTAGCCCTTCTTAAGTTACATGGCTTAGTTAACAAATAACACTAACTTAACAAATGTATATAAATACGCAAACAGAACAAAATTACATAATTATATGTGTCATAAAATAGAGGAATAAGCTTTTTTATAAATTTAATTAAAAAAGGCTTTATATATGTAGGTATAAGTTTTTGTAATAATTTAAATATCAGTATAATTTGTTAATAAAATGTATATATCTACTTACCTTGTTTTCTTTTTCTTAATGCCATTATTTTCACTTTTTTTCTTGTCGCTTTTTTTTGAAGTTGAAGGAGGTGGTGGCGGTGGTGCATGTTGTGCGTGAGATGTAGGAACCGCGTCAACCGCTTGTAACAGCAGTGGCTCCTCCTTACGCTTTTGTTCGTTACCAGCGTAGACTGGCAGATCTTCGCGATATTGTAGCTCACCACCAGCGCCCACAACTACTTGCACCTGCCGATCTTTGCCAAACTCGCCGAACATGTGTTCTTCAAAAGTTGGCTGTTCCATGGCTCCGCTGCCCTCAAAGGCGCACTCGTAGCGAGGGCCGGCGCCGCCGGTGCTGTCTCCGCACACGTACATGTAGCCGTCGGCGGCAGGCGGGTGCACACCCGCTACCTCCGCGCCAACCTCGCTCGGCTCCGTCGCGGCCGCCTGCCTGCCGCTACCTCGGACTCTGGGCTCGATGAGCCCGATTCACGATTGAATTATCGACTCAGATATTAAACAATTGAAGCTCATTTAGTTTAGTACGCGGGATCGACGCTCGCGCCGTTCGTTTCGTCGTGTCCGTCCTGGTTAAATGGCTTTAATCAACTTTAACGAACTAACCGAATTTGCTCTGCGGTTGGTCAATTTATATTACCATAATACGACGCTCCAAGAAGTACGAGAGCCAATGACTAAACTGACTGTGCTCGACGAACGTGCGTGCCAGAATGCTATTTTATTTCATAGTAGATGAACCGAAGTGAGATATTAGTTCGGACGAGGCGGGCGTTTATGACGATAACACAATATGAAAAGGTAGCCAATAGCATCGCTCGGTCGCCACACCCCCGGTGCTTCTCCATGAGTCGTCTCCCTCGGAGCGGCGCGGCGTGCGGCGCGAGCTGCGGGCGCTGTCCCAGCGTACGCTTTTGACAAACGCATCATGCGGGATTCCCACAAATTTAACCGAGATGTTGTTTGTTTCAATAGTATTGTAGGGTGTAAACGCCCACATCATTACTTTTGAAAGTCTATGGTTTTTATTATAAATCCGTATCAACACTAGTCACATGTCCATTTCATGATTTATAGCCGTGGGAAATTTACAAAATGATACATTTCGTTCATCTCCAAAATTGTATAAGAGAACATTGTAAAATGCTACGTTTTGAATTTATGAAGTAAAATTCAAACTTATTCATACACAAAATATTACGAGAACAGTGAGTCCTCGCTGCGACACGTTACACGCCAACTGATGCTCCGATCAAAGCCACCATCGCTTAATTATTAATTAACAGTTATTGTAGAGGATTATTAATAAAACATTCGCCCTGACTATTGGCACTTAGATTAGCGCTGAGGGAGTAATGGCGCATTTCAACAATTTCGGTTGTTATTTAATTGAAGTCAATTTAGATGATCAGAGTCTATTTAGGTTGGTGCTGGCACTCGCCAGCGGGATCTCTCCTTCATTGGGCTCATTGGTGACTTTCAGACAACACGAATTGCACTCGCCGATGCACTTTTAAGCGCATTTGCACTGATTAAGTCTTATAAAAGTGGGTCATAAATATTCATCGTGGTTTTGTGAAATTAACGTAACATTTTAGACATCGTTATGGCTATAAATGTTTGTTGAGTGATATACCTATAATGTGAATAAACATCGCAATTTGTGTTACACCTGTACTGTAAAATAAAATAGACTAGTTTTACAAATATGTCATAAGCATGTGAGGTGAAGTTATTAGTGAAAGACGAAATTCTACAAACAGAAAACCGTACCTTAGATATGCTAAAAATATGTTAAGTGAGTATTACCTAGTTTACTTCGTTCATGATAGAGCCCAAAAGGGATTTTAGTCATAAAAAATGTAATTACCATTCGTGTATTGTACAAATATTTCAATTTACCATATTCACTACTGTTAAATACCTATTGGATAAATGTAAAGTGAATGATAACTTAGCCACAAAGCTTTCATCTTGATAATTTGCCACTTTAGGTATAAATGTATTCACTGCAGCATCGGAGTCAAAGAGGTCTCTCGTTCTCGTAGCAACGCAATTCTCTATTGTTCACATTTCCGTTCTACATTTGAATACCTATATTTGATAGTATAAATATTTTGAAATAATCTGTGGCGATTGAGATCGTATCACTGAATGATAAAAAAAATGGAATATATGAAACTAAATTTTCTCAATAGAAATTACAAAGTGAAAATATATTGGTAGGATACCAATATACTTAATCAGTATATATATCCAATATCATTTAAGTATTCATGTATTAGTCTTATATGATCTGATCGTATACCGATCAACAAGGTTATCCGATAAACAAGGTTATCGAAACCAATATCAAAATTGAAATTGAAACTTTTCATTGAAGCATGTATTTAGAATAGGTATTTATTTATTTTATATTAATAATTTAGGACGAATAAAGGAAAATCTTTAGATTTATATTTACGAAGATTATGCGGAAATTGAGTTATGAAGTTCAAGTTTTAAATGGATTACTTTTTATAATATGCATAATAAAAAATAAAAGAGTAGAAAAGTCAATTCTGTAATTTGAAAAAAATATAAATTGGGTACCTTAATATAACGTTAACAATAGCGAAAAAACTACTCGGTAGAATTTTTGTCTGTCTGTCTGTTAATATATTTAAACCACAAAAATTGCTGGATAGAAATCAATAAATTATAGTATGGTAATAGCTTAGAGTCTAGATACATAAGTCTAGATAGAAGTACATATAGAATAGTTTTTATCCTGTAATTCGAACTGACAGACAAATTACTTTATATGCCGAGAACTACTGGATAGAAATGAATGATTTTTTGCATGGTAATAGCTTAGAACCTGAAATAACAACACTATAACCATATATTATAATGGACACTTTTGTCTTGATAATCAATGTTCATTGTTCGTTCCGTAGGAGAATTAAAAAACTGACACCGTCAAATTATCACACCGTCACACCGTCATATTAATCTCACTAAGTACCTAATGTATAATAATTAATAGAAATAAAAATAATAAAAGAAAGAAAAAAACAAGAGATATAGATTTATTTCCTAAGAATCATATAATCAATCTTCGATATATTTCAATGATTCATAAAGTATGAACACGTAATAAGTAATATTATAGTTGCTATTTTTGTTTCCAGTGTAATAAAAATTATTTAGTTTCTTATAAAATGGAAATATTATTTAAATGGAGGTTGGCAATACGATAAAATAAAATAAGGGTAATAAAACTTCGATTTGACGGAAGAGATTACTATCAAAAATTTCTTAACATAATTTTTTAAATTCGAAATGTGAGAAGTTAATATTGTGTTAATTTATAGCAAATAACAAACATTCTCAATCAGAAGGTAAAGTTAACTAATGTTTAATTAATTATAGGAACAATTATACCACTAATATTATACCATAATTTTTTTAGGTGGTAGGAGGTTCGTCCTCCGACTGGCTCGCGACCACTATCATGTCAAAGACGAACCGCCAAATATCTAATGATGTGTTCCGGTTCGATGGCATGTAAGCCAGATTTTCCCCTTTCCCACCCATCCTTTCCCCAAAATGTGGTGGTTCTGATAGTGGACTACTACATTGTCCCCCCTTCCATCAGTATCCTCTAGGTTGGCAACGCATCTACAACATCTCTGGTGTTGTAGATGTCTATGGGCGAAGGTAACCACTTACCATCAGGTGGTCCTTCTGCTCGTTTGCCGTCCGTTATCAATAAAAAAAAAATATATTAAGAATATGAAGATTAGAACATTTATATATTGGAATATTCAGACTTAATAATTGTAAAACTGCTGACGCTAACCAGAAAGATCTGGTAAGGCAAGGTGAATGACAAAAATAAAATATGGCAGTACTTAAGATGAAAATAAGTAAAAATCTTCTTTAAACCGAAAGAAGTCGCGTGCACCACTAGTTTTGCTTAAAATGTCATTGTGTAGGTGCATTTTAAGCTACTTTCAAATGAATTTAATACTTTTAAATGAGTTTTTTATTCATTGTTTTTGTTATAGACAACATTAACGAATCTTAATTGTATTGATATCTTCTACGATATCCCATAATATAGTGAGCTTTTTATTTGTGGTTTACAAGTAATTATTAGCTCACGCAATATTAGCCAAGCGACGCATTTCATGAGTTATTTCCACAATTCATAACTCCTAAGTTTCGGCACAACAATTGGCTGTTTTTGAAGCCAAAACCGAAACTATGGCCAAAAATAATAAATAAAGATTCGATTTTTATTCGGGTACCTATGATTATGCCAAAAAATTCCTCCGTTAATGTCATACAAAATGCGACTATGAGTTTTGCCACTCAATATCTAGGGGCAGGGACTTAATTACGGAGGCACTGTGTCCCCTCTTTTACTAGGATTATCAAATAACTTGAAAAAAAATGTGAAAAGGGGGTGTATATTTTCTAACAATACGATTTCCTATGAATCGAAAGTATTCAAAATAATCCACAGAGTACAGGCATCTGATATACAATAATTTTAATGGATCTTCTTTAAGCTATACAACACAATTGTATTGTAATTATCATAATAATTACGTAAAACGTAATTCTAAATGCTAATGGAATGTTAAAATAATAGAAAATATAAAGAAATCGTTTTTTTTTTTAACCTCACGCTGTAACCCACATGTATAGCAGGGTAAGGCAGAACCTAATGTTAGACACTCCATTTTCTTTCAACAATTCCGTTCCTCTAAATCTTTTTAATCTTTGCGATCTTTTTAATCTTTGTATTTCAACTCTTAGGCACCTATATTTACATTCCTTTTGGGTACACGCCAATATTCAAAAATATGATATTTATTGACTGTCCTGACTTTCTTTTTAAAATAGTCATGTTTTTCATTAATAAATAAAATATAAATCAGACTCTTTGTCGGCAAAAGTAATCTAATATTGTGAACCAAAAATAATTACTTAGTACGTTATTGATGACCAATTAAAGTTAACTATATTGCAAAAATAAATAATCATCGCAACCTACGTTTGCGGAGTAGTCTGGCAGTCACTCAGTAACGTAAGCGATTTATATTATATTAAAATTATGTAATATCTTCTAAGACACTACAATAACAATGTTTGTTCACAATTAAATACTCTCAATCAACAACATATTTATTTGGATAAAGATTAATATTATTACGTTGATACAACTCTTAACAAATAATGCACTAATTTCGACCAAATTTGATTACCATACTAAACGGTTCTAGTGAGTTAATCTTAAAAGGCTAGATATATACTGTCACGCGAGACATTTTTTTAGATCATTTTTGTTTCAAGAGGATAATTCTTTTATATATATTTTTTGTATCTTAGAACCATTTTCACAGCACCACCCAACACCAACAACCACCACAACACCGCAACTTACCGCAACGGGAAGCCCTCAAGGATGAATAATTTTTCCCCGTTTTCCACATTTTCCATTATTTCTTCGCTCTAATAGTTGCAGCGTAATTTTATATGGCACAAAGCCTTCCTCGATAAAATGGTCTATTTAACACAAAAGGATTTTCCGATTCGAACAAGTAGTTCCTGAGATTAGCGCGTTCCAAACAAACAAACAAAATCTTTAGCTTTGTATATTAGTATAGATTATTCTCGTTTCAAGTTCCAAAATTTAATTTTTTTTTAACATCATTGAAGATAGAGACAGACTGTATAGTTTAAAAAATCTATTATAATATTATTATCTATTTTTACATTTTTAAATAAAAAATATTATAAATAATATTGTTTATATTGATGTAAAAACACTTGTTATTAGTACCGTAGCTTGCCACCTATTTGTTTATATAAAGAACTTTTCAGATGTTTTGCATCAAATTTCATCACATTTGATAACCAGAACTAAAAAAGTTAAGAAAAGAGTTTTGTTTTTTGGTGGTAGGAGGTTCGTCCTCCGTCTGGCTCATGAAACCACTATCGTAATCAGAAGACGAACCGCCAAATATCTTATAATTGTGTTCCGGTTCGATGGCATGTAAAGCCAGGGTTTTCCCCTTTCCACCCATCCTTTCCCAAAATGTGGTGGTTCCGATAGCGGACTACTACATTATCCTCCTTTTTCCATCTGTATCCTCTAGGTTGGCAACGCATCTAGTACATCTCTTGTGTTGTAGATGTTCATGAGCGAGTAACCATTTTACCATCAGGCAGTCCCTTCTGCTCGTTTGCCATCCGGCGGTATCCACAAAAAAAAAAAAAGAAAAACTAATTAATTGTCTATTTTTACAACGCAAATAAAAGAAAGTGTACCAATTAGCAAACACCTTCTTTCATATCATTTATTAAAATGACAATGCTGTAAAACTTCAACTATAAATGAAAAGACCATTTTAATATACTCTTAGCAATTTTATGTCTCATATTTATCACATTAGACACCAAACATAATAATACTGAACGTTTTATCCGTTCATTCAACTGTCGCCTGTGGTTTTAATTTTCTGCGTTCAATTAAGTGGCGCTTAGGTCGAAGCTGCATCTGCTTTCAGATGTACATATTTATAAAAAAATATATAATTTTATGTAATATATTATAATATTCAGTAGGTTTCTCAATGTTTGAAATAATAAGGATATAGCTTCAAACTCTTTTGCGTATTTAACTCATGTTTTTAAATTTCATATTCGTTTACCTTTTTTTTAATATCACCATCAATCTAGTAATTACAAGATATTGCGCGTTGAGTAACAAAACATAATGGGGCATTGTCTTACTAGGCTAGGTAAATCAAAATAATTTAAATAAAACATCCAGTGCCGCGAGATTCGAACTCACAACTTTGTGTCAGTCAGGTACAAATTCTCCACGAGTATATTAATTTATAAAAATATTTGGTAAAAATTTTAAGCGTAAACATATCGATAATAAAAAAATGTGCTAAAACAGTTCAGAGAACGTATAAACATTTTAACGCAGCAGGACTCGAAGCGCCTCTTGCAGACAGTCCTAGCGCTCCGACCACTGAATCATACGTTCTTTCCAGGTACGTCGAAATTTTTAAACGCTTTTTACAACTTTTTTTTGCATCTCTGTAGTAAGTAAAGCAGATTCACGCTTTATCCCGCATAGCAAGATAGCCAGAGCCTAGTGTCAAGTGATTTTGTTCGCCACTTTTCGCTCATATTCATATAGGTGGCGGAAGTCAACGACTGCCTTTGTTTGCCAGAGCAAAGAAATGAGAATAATTTAAATACAATAATTCCCCCGAGTAGAAACCGAACCGACTACCAATTTTGGGTAGTCAGACGTTGGCCTTCTGTGCCACAATAGTCTCTCAGATCTTTCTCTGTACAGATTTTTGTTATCATGTGATTAAGTATTTAAGTGTGTGATAGACCCTATAAATATTTAAAAAATATGCTATATACATCAGTGGCGAGGGGTTAAAATTTTAGCTAGGCAAGCCGGTAAATTAAGGTAAGAAGCCGATGTATATTTAGGGAAGCCGGTGTATATATTTAGGGAAGCCGTTAATTTTTAGGGAAGCAAGCATCGTAAATTCAATATACAATTCTGGCGATAATCTTTTTTTTTAGGTCTATATGATGTCAAAGCTTGTTTTTTTTTACAATTTTATGCCCCATATTTTTTTTTTAGCTCTCACAGCTTGCTTGATTTTGTTTTTTCAAGCTCCACATTTTTCTGAAGAGCTTTTCTTTAGGTCTCATACTTGTACTTTGAAAACTTAGGCAAGCCGATGGGAATCGAGTTGTATGGACTCCTCACTTTGAAATATTTGAAAATCTTTGTAATTACTTACCTAATTAGAGTTCCAGTTAACTAAACCTTTCCGCAGTAATAGTTTACTCAAGTCATGACTCAATTATTTGATGGACAACGTAAATTTGCAATAATAAATAAATAAATATTAAAATGAATTGTATTTATTTATAAAATAATTGAAGAATTAAATTAACTGAAATTGTACCTTTTTTCTTTGGTTTTATTTATATTATAAAAATTGTCAAACAGGACATGAAAAGTCAACAAAAATATTCAGACAATAAATTAAATGAGTAGTGGCTATATCGCTTACTTTTAGAAGAAGATAAAGTAGTGTTTTAGTATGTGAAAGTATGCTGCAAAGCCAATATAGAGACAATATGAAGCCCAAACCAAAAATAATTTAGTTGTACCAAAATACTTCTGTACAACTGTTCTAAACATTATCATTCCATGTTGCGTGCTCGCCAAATATATAATAATATTCTTATAAGACTTTGTCTTTGACTAAAACAAGCTCAATCTGAGATTTTGTGCATACTAATAATCACTTCGGTAGGTACTTGATAATGATCATATATTCTTTAATAATCCTACCTAAGTATAACAATAATAAGCTAAAATGTAATAATTATACAAGATGTTGTATAATTCTAATGCTTAACAAAATGAAATACAATTTATGAATTTTTGAAAAAACAATCAGCATTCGATGAGTCATGTGACGACGCGTAGGCGCTTCACATAAAATCTCTCTGTGGACGCAGCGACGCTGAATCTGCCGCCCGCTCAATTGAAGGCAATTGCTTTAATTGATTTCAATTGAAATGACCTCGCGCACCGGCTCCCACTTCTAGCTTGACACTTTTACATCTATCTTTTTTGGAGCTGACATAAAAGCAATGATATACGTCAGTGCCCCTAGATGAACCCAATAAAGCGACGCCACTTGCCTATATTATATACATATGTACGTGATACATATACATTACCACTCGCCATGGTTACATAAGATACCAGTTCTAACGCAATTCGATATGAATAATAGCGTCTACTATCGTTAGATGAAAATGAGGCCTGTTTATTAAGTCTTTATGTATGTAGATATATAAATTTCTCTATCTATACTTACATATATTTTTCTATATAGTTTCGATTCATCTGTCTACCACGTATATCGTTTTCTCTCTTCTCTTCTCTTCTAACATGTATATCTATTGTATACAATCTACTTTTTATTTTTTAAATGTTAATATTGGTTGCCAAATGAAACTCATTGTAAAATTATCGTGAATTTTTATAAAATTACACGAATATAAAAAATAATATCATCTCGCAAATTGATATAATGTACAGATCTTTCGTCGCTGGTTAGCGGCGTTCAAAAATAAATCTACAAATAATGACAGTATTATTCCTAAAAAGACAACACACATTTTGGCACGTGTTCTGTCCGGTCTACAATTGGCGTTAATTAGGAAATGGCGCGGGACGGCCGTAAAGCGCAAATGTCTTGAACTATGTGGGCAGATGAGCGGTACCTAAGTATACGCGGAATAACATATATTAGCAACAGATTTGTTGCTAATATATGTTATGAACATTTTTTTTTTTTTTTTTATTGATAACGGACGGCAAACGAGCAGAAGGACCACCTGATGGTAAGTGGTTACCTTCGCCCATAGACATCTACAACACCAGAGATGTTGTAGATGCGTTGCCAACCTAGAGGATACTGATGGAAGGGGGGACAATGTAGTAGTCCACTATCAGAACCACCACATTTTGGGGAAAGGATGGTAGGTATATATTTTATGTATATATCGCACCTGTAGAATTATAGTGCCCTACTTTAAAAAAATCATGTTTGGAATTAGAGATTCATACATTTAACTTTTTTGAAAAAGAAATGATGTTTTTTTAAATTATATTTTAATGTATACCTAATCTTATTTTAATCAAAGTCGATAAAGATTGTTGTTTTAAGTCGTTTTGTGGCAAAAAATTAATTCATTCTCGGAGTATTCTATAGGTACGATATATCTACAAATTATCCGTTTTAAGAAATATCAATAATATACAATATATAGATATTTCTCTGATCTATTGAGACAAGGTGTAGCATTACAGAAAATAAATTTTCTACATAATAATGAATAAGGAAAATGAGAAAAAATGGATGCTCTGATGACGTCAACGGATGATGATGTCGTTACACAATATTTATAATACTATTTCTGCGAGTCTTTTTTTTTTCTGCGTTGAATTAAGTGGCGTTTAGGTCGAAGCTGCATTTGCTTTCATATGTATAAATTTTATAAAAAAAATACATAATTTTATGTTCGAAATAATAAGGATATAGCTTCAAACTCTTTTACGTACTTAAGTCATGTTTTTAAATTTCATATTCGTTTACCTTTTTTTTAATATCTCCTAAATCTAGTGATTACAAGATATTGCGCGTTGAGTACAAAACATTACAATACTATTTCTGCAAGTTGATTCAATTAAATTGGATGTGACACAGTAA
>JAKGSA010000067.1:46006-56014 GCA_033558755.1 Philaethria dido | reverse complement strand
ATCAGAATGGGGAACTGACGGAGCTGCGAGTGGATCTACAACGCGTCAGGGTCTACGACCAGTCGCCCTTGGTGCAGTGCTCTCGGTATTTGGCGTACGGCCACACCAGAAAGTACTGCACCGAGGGCACTGACGCCTGTAGCCACTGTGGGGGCCCACACCTGAAGGATAAGTGCGAGCAATGGGCGGTCAGTGTTTCCCCCACGTGTATCAATTGCACGAGGGCTAAAATTGGCCGCCCAGACCATAATGCATTCAGCGACAATTGCCCTGTCCGTAAACGATGGGAGTCGCTCGCTCGATCAACCATAGCATATTGCTGAGGTTGGAGCGGCGACTACCGGCACCCGGAAAAGGAGTTCCACTCTCCATCCCCAGGAACAGACTCGGAGCCGAGAGAGAGGGAGGGGGAAAATTAAACTATTATTTAGGCTTGTATTGTGTTTCAAAATTCGATTTTATTGTTTGTACTGTGTCTTCTTGTGTTGTCTTGAAAATAATACTATATAATTGTCGCAATATATTCGCAAAAATAAATGTTAGTTAAGTATGAATAGCACTAAGATATATGATGGCGACATAAGATTGCTTATGTCGTCCATCATACAGCCAAATAGTAAGTAAAATTAGGATAAGTGATAATTGTGGACGATTATTTAGAAAATAAGACAGCAAAAAAAGATAATAAATAAGAAAAGAAAAAATACACAATACGATAAAAATCAAAAGAAAAGAAAACACGCAAAAATGATAAAAATATATAAAAATGTTAAAACAAAAAGAAAAATAAATTATGTAAATCGTAAATAAAATAGAAATAAGATAGATATAGATAAATGATGACAAGTAGATAGAGATAGATATAATGCTAGGATGTAAGTGTAAAGTTAGACAAAATAGAAACTGTAAGCTAGATAAATTAAAGTAATGTAAAAGTTATATTGTTAAGTTAGAAAGAATAAGAATTAGAAATTTAGTAAAAGTAATATAAATAAGAAAGTTTCGCAAATTAGAGGATTCGCATTCCGACCGCCGACCCGTGCGGACGTCTCGATGTCCATACGGTTACGCTGTCAGATATTCGATACGCTCTTATACTGTGGGTTGTTATTAGTGATAATAGCAGCGGCCACGTTGTGTCGTGAGCGGCAGCTCTACGTTGTTCAGTGTAGTGTAGTGTTAGTGTCTAGCTCAAGTCCACATACACACGTGAGTAGTTATTATTAGGTACACATCCCTGCCGCCGAAGGCAGTGACATTAGATCAAAGTAGGCACACACCCCTCGCCACACGGCGAGGGGGCATACGATTTCTCCCCCGTCCGCCACGATGAAGATTGACGCCCTATTAGCGTTTCTCGACTCCAAATTCCCGGAAGCCTTAGCGGAGTTTAACCAGTTGACGTCAACTGGTGTTTCGGAGCCGGTTCGACCCCGGTCCGAACGAGATAGGAGCGCAGCGAGTGACGCAGAGTCGCGTCGCTCGCCTCGACGCTTATCGTCGTCCTCCTCGGAGGAATCACCCGACGTAAGAGAGGAGAATGAGGACGGTTTCGAGACCGTCCAAACTAAGACCGCGAAGCGAAAGGCAAAAAAAGCCCTAAAGGCTTCTACACCCGCGAAACGGGCCCTTCAGGTCGACGCAACACACGTGGGCGACGAACACGTCATGCACGTACAAGTGGACGTCGAACACGTGTCCAGCCCCGCCGCCGATCGTGAGTCATCCGCCGATCGTGAGTCATCCGCAGCTGCGCCCGCACCTGCGCTCGCAGCTGCGCCCGCACGTGCGTCCGCCAACCCGGTACCGTTACCGCCCGGCGCACGCAAGGATAGGTTGCCCCCTCCGATCGTAATCCAGGAGAAAAATTCGTGGAACGATGTCTCCAGATGGATGCTGGACAACCAGGTCCAATTTAACGCGGCTCGCTCTACCATACAGGGCATCCGCGTGCAGGTTATTACGGTGAGAGACCACCGTAAACTCACCGCTCATCTTCGTGCCTGTAATATAGGCTTTCATTCATATGCCCTAGAGGAAGAACGACAGTTACGTGTCGTCATTAAGGGCATTCCCAAAGAGATCGAGTCAGAAACGATCTTGAGAGACCTAGAGTCCCAAAATCTTCCAGTACGTGCGGTCCACCGCATGTACAATCAATATACTAAACGGCATTACGACATGATCCTTGTCGTACTAGACTCTTCGCCCGAGGGCAAACAAATTTTTAATTTAAAATCCGTATGTCAATTGTCAGGCATACGTATCGAAAAGCCATGGTCCCGTGGCACCCCCGGGCAGTGTCACCGCTGCCAGCTCTACGGCCACTCGGCAAAAAATTGTCATGCTCGTCCGAGGTGCGTTAAGTGCCTAGAGGACCACGCAACTGCGGATTGCCCCCGCAAAGTCCCTGACCCAGCTATACCTCCCAGCTGCGTCCTGTGCGAGACCCAAGGGCACCCCGCAAATTATCGCGGGTGCGCTAAGGCCCCACGCATGGCCAGCAGGAAGGACGGCAAGACTCAAAGGCCTAGAATGCCGTCCCGTCTACCGCGCGATCCTTCCGCGCCTAGGGATTATATCCCAGCTCCCACACCCACCACCAACGCCTGGAACGGGCAGCCCGTGGTTAAACCCACTCCCCAACCGTCTAGCATCCAAACGGAGACACCGGTTAATAAACCCCTCCCTTCGAGCGCGCCGAGGCACCCGCGGCCAAAAGCGCCGCAACAAGGGCAAGACAGCGCAGAGAGGGACTTAAACCTCCTTTTCTCATTCGCGGCCACGTTAGACCCACAAGAGGTCGCCGCCCTCGCAGGTGGCCTCCGATCCACGGACGGCTCTCCTCAAGCCCGTTTCCGTACTCTAACCCAGCACACTGGGTTACTAGCGAAAATTATGCGCTTCCAAGCGCAAGATTACTAATTCCAAATGGCGGTCAGCAATAATAATATTAACGCGCCCGATTTAAGACTCGCGCGAGTCAAGCCGCGATCCCTTAATATAGTATTTTACAATGCCAACGGCCTGGCCAGACAGATGGGGCTGGTCCGAGAATTCGTCGCGAAACACCACGTCGATATTATGTTAGTGCAGGAAACGTTCCTGAAAAACTGTAATAGGGACCCTAAGATTGCGAATTACCGCACGATTCGCAATGATAGGAACGGACCCAAAGGAGGCACCGTTATTTTCTACAAAAAGTCACTACATATAGTTCCTTTAGTCCCGCCGCCGATGCTCACCAACATCGAAGCATCGGTCTGCCAGGTGCACATGACTGGACACCAGCCATTAATAATTATTTCAGCATACCTCTCACCTTCGAAAGACCTACTAGAGGCAGATATTAAATTACTCTTAGACCTAGGTGACTCGGTCCTTCTGGCCGGAGACCTTAACGCAAAACACACGAGGTGGAACTGTAATTTATCAAACAGTTCAGGGATTGCACTAGACGCAATCTCGAGACTTACCAACTCGCGTTTCGATATTCTAGCCCCCCCAGGTCCTACTAGATACGGGCTCCGGGGCCGCCCAGACATACTCGATATAGCTATCCTGCAGGACGTCGCCCTCAGGATTCGCTCTATCGAGGTCATCGCAGAACTAGACTCAGACCATAGGCCGGTATTACTTAAAATAGGGCAAGAGTGTTCTCAGTCACCACCAAAAACTACTGTAACGGACTGGAAGGTATTCGCGGAACGGTTAAGAGACCCCGATTCTCCTAACGACACGCCACCCGATAGGTTCGACTCCCTAGAAGTAGTGGAGGCGGCCATTAATAATTTAACTTCGCGGTTAGGAAACACATTAGACGATTGTTCCAAAGAAATCGAAGCGCGCCCCGATGGCCGATTTGTTCCCCCGCGCGATCTTAAGCGATTAATTACGAAAAAGAACATTGCCACTAGGGCCCACGACGCGTACCCAACCCCAGCCAACCGTAGGGAACTCTGGAGACTCCAACGACAGGTTCGTTCCGGGTTTGCGGAGCTCAGAGAAGAAAGTTGGGATCATAGATTAGCTACGGTCTCGCCATCGCACCTAGCGTTCTGGTCGTTGGCGAGAACATTCAAAAGTGACACGGTGGTAGAAATGCCTCCATTAGTACGCTCGGATGGAACGACAGCCGCCGATGACCTCGAAAAGGCCGAATGTTTGGCAGATAATTTAGAAAAGCAATGCTCTCCCTCCGAACAACCGTGTGATCCTAAACACGTCGCCGCGGTGGACACACAGGTTGATACATGGGCGCCGTTACCACCAGTAGGAGAACCCATACGCCCTACCTCAGTTGACGAGGTTAAATCAATAATTAAAGGCCTTAAGCCTAGAAAATCTCCAGGATCTGATCGAGTCACGAATAAGATCCTCAAAATCCTACCAATTCACATTCTGACTCTTCTAGTCACCATTTTCAACACTCTCCTTCATGAGTGCTCATTCCCAGACCAATGGAAAGAAGCCATCGTCATAGGTATCCACAAGCCGGGTAAACCCCGAACAGACCCAGCCAGTTATCGCCCTATTAGTCTTTTAAGCACCGTGGGAAAAATTTTCGAGCGTATTATCCTTACGCGTTTCAAGGCCTACGTAGAGGCAAATGATATCATCCCGCCGGAACAGTTCGGCTTTCGAGCCCGTCATTCTAGTGTGCATCAAGTCCACCGCCTCACAGAACACTTGTTGCAAGCTGCCAAAAATATGTCATCAGCGGCAGTCTTTTTAGACATAGCGAAGGCGTTTGATAGAGTCTGGCACAACGGCTTAATTGTTAAGCTGCAACAAGCAAAGGTGCCAGATAGACTCGTGCATATCTTACGAGACTATCTATCAAACCGCTCTTTCCGCTTCAGGGTCGAAGGTACCCTCTCTTCCAAGCGCCCGATAAGGGCAGGTGTCCCTCAAGGATCTATCCTATCCCCACTTCTGTACACTCTGTACACGTACGACATCCCCAAGACGCCGAGAACGCGTCTAGCCCTATTCGCGGATGACACCGCAATTTATGCTTCTGGCTTTACATCTGTCAACATAGCCAATAACATCCAAGTAGCATTAGATCAGTTGGGCAAGTGGCTCATTAAATGGCGCATAGAAGTGAATCCTGAAAAAAGCACCTCTGTGTACTTTCCTCGTCGTAAACATGACACAATGCCAACAGTCAAACTGTTAGACATTCCCATACCCGAGGCTACTTCAGCCAAATACCTAGGAGTCATCCTAGACAATAGCTCTCCTTCAGAGAACATATAACTTATGTCCATTAAAAAGCGTCGTTTGTCCAAAGTCGACTCTATCCATTGGTCTGCTTGCGCCAAAAGTAAGATGTCCTTAAAGTAAGATCCGCCTGTACACTACGTGTGTCAGGCCTATGTTTACATATGCCAGTGTTGTGTTCGCACAGACTGACCTCTATAAGCTCAAGTCCTTCAAGAAAAATAAGTTTCTACGCATGGCCACAGGTGCACCGTACTACATGCGTAACATCGATATCCATAGAGACACAAAAGCTCGACTCGATAAAAGAGCATTGTCGAAAACTGTCAGTAGCTACTTTAAAAGTGCTGCTTCCTCACATCCGGGCAACTGGTTGTAAAAGCCTGCGACTACGATATTAGCAAACGTCCCTGGGGCCCATGAGGCCTCGACACGTTTAACAGAAGAAGCTGACGCCATTACTCGCGAACGATCCCACCACGTAACATGCAAGGTGGGATCAACACGCTGCAGACACTGCGGCACAAACACCGTGCCCGCCGGTGGAACGAGGTCCTTACTTTTCTACAGCTCGATCACGCCTCGGTGCGACCGGGTCAAGCCACTAAAATCCAACAGGGCATCAAACGCCCTACCCAGTAGGCTTAAGCTCGGGCCGAGCGAAAGCAAAGTCCCCCACTACAAGCAGTGTTCGCAAGCCGAGGTTCGGCCTCGCAGGAGGCGCCCCTGTGACACTGCAGTTCTAAGTTGATGGTCCTCCTCCCGAGGAGGCCAAGCCAGGGTCAGAGCTCTTCAAGCTCGGCCCCCCACAAAACCCGGTGACGCTGTCGAGGCCAATAGGGCCAACAGCATACTACACAGTCGAAAAAAAAAAAAAAAAAAAAGGTGTCGCGACGGCGTATGACCGCTTGGTAAAGAATAGTGGATGATTGCACAGGTGCAAACAATAAGGCATGTACTCAATTTTTTTATAATATTAAAGACGTAAGTAGACTTCAGCGTATTTCGTACAGCTAACAATAAATAGATAACAAATCAAATACTTGTCAAAAAGTAATTGGGCACGGCTATACTTCAGGAGCGCAAGACGTGTGAACAGAGTGCGGGAATAACAACCGACTGAACAGACCAATAGAATGCCTTGGCGCGTTTCATTTTGCACCTCACTCCTACCACTAAGCAGATCCAAAGAATTAATATAACACATTCAAGGTCACAGTCATAAACCGTTGCGATGCACAGTAGATGGCCGGTGGTATATTTTATTATAATTTTTATCTTAATAGTAAACAAAGTTATATATGTTATAAAGTTTTAAATATAGCAATTTTACGTACAAGCACAAATAAGTAGGATTCATTTTAATTTGAATTTCATGACAATAAAAATTTAATATTTAAAAAACAGTACGAATAATATTTATATAAAAATACACCTACTTTAGAATGTAAAATCTATTTTAATAGAAAGTATATTGTTTTTCAACAGCTTACAAATGAAAACAAATTATCTAAAATACTACTTTGAAGCTTAAACAATAATAAAAAAAGCAATTTACTTACATGCGTCCATGTTGGATGACTGTATTAACATTGACAATCTAGAATGTTCATTTAACAACATATCCGTCACGCCATCTAGCGTGAGAAAGCCGTAAATCAAGGAATGTACTATAGCCATCTGCCAGAATTTCTTAAAACTACAACGTCAAGCAGTGCTACTTACCAATAGAAACGTGACGTTTGACTAGTTTTAAATGAGGTGTTCTTCTTGATAATTTCGACCAATGGTGTTTATACACCACATCGCTGCAATAATACATATTTCACGCAATATAGATTACGGACTATACAAAATGGTATTGAACTTTGACCTTTATTATTTTTATATGTGTATTATATACTGCCGTGTATCTATAAATTGTGTATTTATCTCTTCCTTTATAAAATATTATTATTTAATTTGGCAAAACAAAGTATTATTGTAGCGTTTTAACTGTCCACTAGTTATAGAACCTGTGATGACACTTATAATGCCATTTTAACAATCCTGCAGTAGCTCCAGTATGGTAAGGGGATACGAGAAACGTGAATTGCCATCAGCGACGTCTTCGTCTCCAATATATCAACGAATTTGTATTCGCACCGTACGTAAGTCATTAAATCGTGGCGTAGTGACGTTTAAACGAGGTATTCATAGGACAAGATTAACACCTTTTGATGGAACTTCTAATGTATATTGTTTATTGTTTGTTAAACGGACATAAACTGTACGGTATATACGGTATATATATATATTGTAATTTGATTGATTGCAGAGAGAAGAGACTTAAGTGGTGCACGTGAGCCTGTTACTTGCGACACACATGTAGATTTAAGGATAGATAGAGGGATTTTTCAATTATTTTTTCATTTACATCTACAAAATAATAATAATACTTTATTGCACACAAGATTTTACAAATATTCATTGTAATAATATATACGATCCAGGTTAACACATGTGCAACAGCGGATTAAATTTCAATACTTTTCTCGACAACATTGAATGTGAAGCATTAAAGTGAAAATGTAAGATATTCCACATCGTGTTTCAAATGGTAAATCTAAATTTTTATCACTTCCTCTTTATCAAATTGTTTTATACGAACACAAACATTCAAGTTACTTTATAAAATACTTGAATCAGTGTAGATGGGCTCAAAATATTTTGGGGATTCTATAGATTTATTCATAATCTCATAATCGGATCTTGGTCAAACAATAATTGAACGATTTCGAAAGTATAACCTTTTTAAATAAAACAAACAGTTTATCAAATTTGTTTATAATACGAACAACCGTTCTGACAACAAAAAGTAAAATAACCACTATTTTCAATTTTGAACAGTAATTCCTATAGATATACATATTAATAATAATCATATTGATACGTAAAGGAAAAACTGTGGACCTCTTCTTACGATAATTATGCGGACGGATGAATGTAAAATTTTATTTATTTTATTACATATAAATGGATATATCTTATATATAAATAACCAATATTTTATTAGATAAATGAACACAAATAGTAACGGAAAATACTCATTGTCTTGGCATGTAGCAAATTTTGCATTAACAGATTAGAGAAAGATTTAGAGATTGAGATATCCATTTCCATCTAAATTATAAATAGACGATTTTTCTTGAATAAAACGATATTTTATGTAATCGAGAATTAAATCAATAATATTTAAAGGCTTAGTGGAAAATAAAAGTAATGACTTTGTAATTCCTTATATTTTAATTACCACTATTTGTTATTAAAATGATTAACACTTTAGTTAACATAATAATTCTACATTAGAATTAGTGATTATAATGATCATTAACAAGCAGACCCACATTTACATCAAAGTCAATTTATATTCTAATAAGGACACAGGGCATGCCTTACGAGTCATAAGTTAAAATAATACAAATGCTTGTATTTAATCATCATTCATGAAATATATCTAACCAAATTCATAACAATTCATTATATATGCATTTCCTAAATCACAAGTATTCACTCCGGGGATATATCAAACAATAAAACATTTAATTTAAGTAGTATCTTAAAGGTAATTTGCATGAACTTAGCACACGTTAATTATTTATCACAGCACTAGCAAAGATTGCATTGTCGTAGAATATTTACAAGAAATACAGTCCATGCACAATAGGAAACCCCAGAGTGATCATATTAGTCACTAATAAAGTAACAAATAACATTACATAATGACATTTGAATATGTACCTATTGTATAATTAAAAAAGCAACTATTGCTTATCTGCGATGACGACGTTTTTTCTTGTTGCGAGTACTGTTGCCAGCTTGAGGTTGCGCTTGAGATGAGGAGGGAGGTGGCACGGGCGGCGCCACGGCCGGTCTCGCGGCCTCCTCCTCGGGCAGCGAGGCAGGAGGCCGGAGTGCTGGGAAGGCGTGCCTGTGTTCGGAAAAGTTCCACTCTCTGTGTTGGTTGTGCGACGGTGGGGGAGGAGGCGGCACCGGGGGCTCGCTGAGTGCCGCCCGGAGGCGCGCGCGCATTCTTCTTCGGGCATTACGCGATAGGTGGAGACCATTGCTGAGCGACTCCTCGGCAGGTGGCTGCTCGTCTTCAACAACTTCGTGGTTGAGGGCTTGCTCGGGTTCGTCAGACCTAACTTGTCCTAATGATTCTGTTCGCACAACTAGAGCACTGGTTTCTCGACCCAGAGATTCAAACGCTCGAGAAAGTCTTTCCACATCATTCTGCAAATCCTCAAGAAAAGAAGGTTCCAAAACTCTAGGCATATTATTGTTGCCTCTATTTGCAATTCTGAGGACTGCCCGTGGTTGTGTCTGATTGCTGAGCTGATCCAGTGGGGTGCGCCTTACCAACAGCTTGCCACTGATTATTGCAGGTGCCATAAGCGCCAGTGCATCCATCTCTTTAACAACTAAACAGTGGCCACGCTTTTTCAAGGAGCCTTCACAAGATCTTACAGACCATACCTAAAAAAAACATTATAATAGTAATGTCATATATAATAAAAAAATGAGTAACAGATAATAAAAATAGATATTTACACAATCAGAAAAAATAGCTTCACGGTCATTACCACAAATGGTAACAGTATAATGAAAAGCGTGAGCTACCCAGGGTGATGCAGCCATAGTCAGCCATGCGCATACTTCATCATCTGAAAGAAAACAATTGCGAGTTAAAATACAATGAATATTAAAATATATAGTTATAACATGAAATTTAAAAAAAAA
>JAKGSA010000067.1:0-45890 GCA_033558755.1 Philaethria dido | reverse complement strand
ATGGATACCGGATGGCAAACGAGCAGAAGGACTGCCTGATGGTAAGTGGTTACCTCGCCCATGAACATCTACAACACAAGAGATGTACTAGATGCGTTGCCAACCTAGAGGATACAGATGGAAAGGGAGGATAATGTAGTAGTCCGCTATCGGAACCACCACATTTTGGGGAAAGGATGGGTGGGAAAGGGGAAAAGCTGGCTTACTTATACTTGACTTATATACACATATAACTCACTATTTAATTCTATAGTTAAGAAAAATATGCCCATGTCAGCAATTCTCACCGCCGTCACGATCTTGCCAGGTGTAGTTGAAAATTGCCAAGCTTGTAGATACTCTCCATTTTCAGATCGACCCTGTAAAAACCAAAAGAAGTCAGAGAGCCTAGTGTCAAGACACTGTTAAGTGTAAGCACTGAAGGCTGTGCTTTGTCTTAATTGAGCGGAAAAATAAAAGTTATTTAAAGAAAATCAATCCCCCGATAAATATTGAACTAACAAACATCATATTTACAGTGAAATATTTTCGCATCTGCCAAGGTCCTTAACAATACTTCAAGTGTCTAAATATTATAAAACGATAATAATTGTGTGTAATATTTTATTAGTACTTGTATATAATTTTGATAAATAAGAAATATTTGTCTTATAATTTTTGTAACCATTGACATCTCATTTTAAGCAATGAAATTACTTAATAGGAACTCATTATATTAATTGATAAAATATTGCATATAAATTGATATTTTTTTTTTTTTTTTTTTTGATAACGGACGGCAAACGAGCAGAAGGACCACCTGATGGTAAGTGGCTACCTTCGCCCATAGACATCTACAACACCAGAGATGTTGTAGATGCGTTGCCAACCTAGAGGATACTGATGGAAGGGGGGACAATGTAGTAGTCCACTATCAGAACCACCACATTTTGGGGAAAGGATGGGTGGGAAAGGGGAAAATCTGGCTTACATGCCATCGAACCGGAACACATCATTAGATATTTGGCGGTTCGTCTTTGACATGATAGTGGTCGCGAGCCAGTCGGAGGACGAACCTCCTACCACCTAAAAAACCTATTACAAAGCAAGTTAAACTGTTTATAGAATTACAAAAACAAATTAAAAAAAACTAATACCTCAAGTAGATCTGGAGAATGAAAATAACGAAGATGGTTGAGTAATCTAGCAGCTGGTAATCTTTCTCCATTGCCATTTTTACAACAGAGACACCGGAAAAGACCTTTACATGCTTGTGGTGGTCCTTGAGCAGGTTCCTGTCAAACATGTTTACAATAATGGTGAAAAAAATTAAAGATATCTAAATGATAAAAAAAAAAAAAATTTAAATAAATATCTATAGAAATAGTCAAAGCATTTTGGTGAACAATTAAGAAATTCCTACATACATTTAAAATATTTGGATTATTTTCTTCATCATCATCATTGTTTTCATTTTCACATTCTCCTGAAGCTGTTTCTCTAGCAGGAGCACTGCTTTCTGAAGAGCCCGAACCGGTTTGAGCTTTGGCATTTGTTTTCTAAAATTTTAAAACAAATTTGTGTAGTATATTAAATGTAAATTTTGTATTTTTTTTGTTTATTATACTAAAAAATACAAAGACTTTTATCGAATCAAATGTTGTTGTCGCTTCTGCTGTTATTCTCACTAGCAAGTATACATCATTTTATTAATAGTACAGTCCAGGACATTATATTATCAATTAAGCTCATATTTACTCAAGATGACAATAGTAATGTAAAATATATAAATAACAAAGCAAAAACATGTAAGATAATTATACATAGGAAGCTGCTGACGGATTGGCGAATAGACTGAGCTCAGCAACTTTCGCGGTTAAAAAACTTAGATTATTGACTGACGTGGAAACGGCACGTCTTGTTTATTTTAGCTACTTTCATAGTATTATGTCCTATGGCATTATACTATGGGGTAATGCAGCCGCTATTAATTCGATCTTTGTCCTGCAGAAGCGAGCTATTCGTGCAATTTATAACTTAGGCCCTAAAGATTCCTTAAGACAAAAATTTAAGGAAATTAATATTTTAACAGTTGCCTCTCAGTACATCTTTGAAAATGTACTGTATGTCAAGAAAAATATTAGTTATTTTAAAAAAGTTGGCGATGCACATAATATAAATACAAGAAATAGGCTTAAACTTGCAGCGCCTGTAACTCGATTGTATTTTATGGGACAATGTGTATACTTTTACAATAGGATCCCAGAAAACGTCCGAGAACTTTCCATTTTGCAATTTAAAAAAATTGTAAAAAGACGTTTGTGTGTTAAAGGTGCTCGCTCCAGTCTGTTTCAAAGGTATCATTGTCATTAATAATGAATTGTAAACCATTGTCAAATATAAAAACAAAAAAAAAAAAGAGAAAAGTCCCGCTGAGTTTCTTGCGCCGGTTCTTCTCAGGTCTGAGGCATTTAATTTAGTGAACCGGTGGTAAATTATTTGACGTTCAAAAAATGAAGCTTGTTACTTCTTATTTTGAATAAAATTATTTGACTTTGACTTTGTAAATGCAAGTTTCTTTGCATGGACTATAAAATCTAAAATTTAACTTTGTTTTCTTAAGAATTTCCACAAACCCCCTTTTGGTGCACAGCACTCAAAGAGTCAACAAAGCACTTTTCAGCTTTCCATGGCCAGTAATTTCACTTGCCAGTCACTCAGTAATACAAATATTTTGTATAAATAAGCTCTATGATTCAAAATATTTTATTTGTATTAAAAAAAAACAATTCTGTTTTATAGTGATGGAAGACACAATTAAATAAAAGTGTATACATACAAAGGCACGCAGTTTTCTAAAATTGGCTATTAATTCTTCCATTGCATAGTTGCGTGTCCCAAAGAAGAGAGCTCGGCAGACAGGGCACACATCCAGGCGCATTTTGCATCTGCCGCAGACATGATGACCTTCGTTGCATTGAAATATTTGTCCTGAAGGAATCTCGTAACATACAGGGCATTGTAGTAAGTCATCTAAATTTAACAATGATTCTGCCTGTTAAAATAAAAAATATTTGAATTGACAAATTACAAAATTTAAAGAATGATTTTTTATATAGTATAATATACAATATTGATAGGATTTTTTGAGAGAATGATCATATTATTTTATTTATTTATTTATTTTATTCTTTATTACACCAACAACAATTATAACAAAAACAAAAAGAAAAACAAAACAAGTAAGTAAAATTTTGGTGTAAAGGCGGCCTTATCACCACAGGTGATCTCTTCCAGGCAACCCCTACCATGGAAAAGAAAATAATGTGCAGAGATATAGATAGGTTGGCGTACAAATGATATTAATATTTTCTTAATATAATAAACTTACTTAAAAATTTACAATCTATAAATTACATACAAGCTTACATAAATAACTATAAAAATACATAGTAACGTATATATAACGTATATATTTTACTTGGAGAAATTCCAAGAGGTGCAGGTTCAAGTATAAAAATATTAATTAAGCATATTTAAATGTTTATGTTTCTTAATATTCAACACAAAATTTAAATAAAGATATAATAAACAGCTTAGTTAGCTTAGTGCTGTAATTATACTAATCACTTATAAATAAAATACTATTTACATGTATCAATATTACCATCCATAATTTATAACATTAAGTCATTAGTTAAATATTTAAGAATATTAAGAAATGGTATAATATTTAAAAATTAACATTAATTCTTGTTGACAAATCATTTAAAAAACTACTTAATTATATCTCAATATTATGTGGTTTTAGTATCATTATTCTATTATTATATAAATAATTCAAAAATTCTGTATAACAACAATAAGTTAATTTTCATGTACCCTCATGATTTTGAAAAAAATATTTATCAAAATTTGATAATATTTACAATGATAAAAAATATATTTCGACATTGCAAGCTGCATATTGATTATGTGGTTCAGCATATGTAAAGGCCTTGCTTAATGTAGTCATAAGGAAATTATGTATCACATTTGAAGGTAAGCACTTTTAAGTACAGTAAAATTTTTAACAGACTCAATATTCATGCCATATGTAACAGTACAAAGAAACTGATCATATAATATGAGCATGTTCGTATTTATTTGGAATTAAAAATATCAACAGTATTATGCAAGTCTTTATTTATATCAATTTTCGTCAATTAACGTATTTATATCCTGCCGACAAGCACTACGTTATACTAATAACAAATAATCTTAAATAACATGTTAAGGAATTTGTTTTACCAGATATGAAAAAGAAACAATAATAACACTATAAAATTATGACCATATCAAAAATAATGTTATTTTGGAGTACGATATGCGAATTAAACTAAATTATAACTGTCCTCTATGACCTTATGAATTTACTTTCATCTTCAAATAATTCCAAATAACTACATAGAATAATAATGTTTGTTAAAAGGACACGTTTATGCAAAACACGCGTAAAAATATCGACCAACCGACAAGGTTGAAACAATGGAAGTTTAAATCTATATGTTTTAATAGTGGTTACGATATACGTACCTTAATTTCAGCTTTTTCAACCATAACGAATAAAAATTAAAAAATGTTTACGTAAAAACTTATTAATACTAGGAGCAGAATACACGACATTAATAAAGTGAATCACAGCTGCGGCTGTTACAAATGGCCGATCCAACGAGTAAACGAAAGCGACATTACGAAAATTTTAAACAGTGTTGCCTGGTTAATAAATATTATTTTATTACATTTGTTTTACATTTTAAGTTTCTAAAAACATGATAACGGCTAAATTTAAATTAGTTAAAGTTTTTCGAAGATATATTTTTTTAGAATCGTTTAGTTTTATTCTAAATAAATAAAAATGTATTCGTCTATAATTATCCTGTGAAGGATGGTTAAATGGATAGTTGGATATGGATAGTTAAATTATTCATGTCAGATTTTCGTACTATACATTAGAATTAAATTACAATAAAAGAGTACATAGGTATTTATTTATTTATTATGGACTATATTAGAAACAGTGCACGGTAACAACCGCTTTAGTATAAAACTGTGTCGCGGCTACTAACGCCCACCTAGCAAGCGTCTTTACTAGCAATGATACAATACTAAAGTGTTATAAGTATATCAACAAAATATGAACAAAAATGATGCACAAAAAAATATAAAACAAAAAATTTCAAAATATGTACTTATTCTTAATATATTTGAATCGGTGAGTCATTGTAATTTGTCCGACAAGACTTAATTTTATTTATTATTAAAACTAAATTTAGTTTTCAAATCATCTTCGTCTGGAACATACTAGCTAACTATATAACATGGATGTCGGATATATAAAGGAGGACATCAAAAGAATATGCATGTTTACAAACAATACTTATTATTAATACATATTTTTCTGTTCTACAGTAGAACTGAAGTGCATGAATCCTTTTGCCTACAACTTTCTTTTATTTTTGTAACGTTTATTGAATTATAATTTCTTTTCAAATGTCTTACGAGCCCTGTAGCTTAATCGATTAAGTCAAACCACAATCCTTTCAATCGAATAGTTTTACCGGTAAATCAACTATGTATCTCCGGTATTCATTGTTTCGCTGCAACCCCTAGTTGTCATAATGACTAATAAAATATGACAATTGACAACACCATTTAATTTATTAGAAATTAATCCACTTTGATATTTTTTATTTATGTGCTTTTTCTTCATGTTTTCTTTGACATTAATAATAAATAAAAGTTTTGCAATGCGCACATAATATATATAAGATCTATAAAATTTAAATACATAATACAAAGATGAAAACTTATTACATTTATTTTCTACTACTTCCACTAATAACTGGTAAAATAATTTGTATTAAGAGATAAAATTATATATCAATTAAATAATACATATTTTGTTAACTTACTTCATTTTTCTTCCATAATGCTTAGGTACTATGTAATTTCTTATATGTATAAAATTACAGAAACTTGGTGTGAAAGGCTTCACGAACAAATATACTCATCGATTGAAGGTGGCGCAGCCTGCTTTAGAAGATTAAACGGAACACATCAAGTAGGATGTTCATGTTAGTATTTAAATACCTATTTTGCATTTATATGAATAAAAAATACTGTATAGGTTGTTATACATATATAACAAACATTGTATTTTTGTAGCATCTCTAAATGGCGCAGTGGGAGTAGTTCACATGATTCAAAATAAAACTGATGCTGAGTGGATGATTTATAATGGTAGTGCTGGTCCTTATATGGCTGTGGTGAATACAGTTATATTCTATGATATTATTGATTTATTTATGGAGAAATCGGAGAATGTAGCTGGCATTTTACTATATGATAATCCAACTATGAGGTAAAATACTCTTAATTATAAATTTATATATATGTAACTTAATGTAATTTAATTTTTCTATTTTTATTCTAGACCTGATGTGTTTAGCCAAGAATCAAGATGTCCTAATGAATATTCTACAGGGCCTGGAAGTCAGTGTTCATCTCAGGCTGAACTTGTATGGAATGAAAAAGGCACCAATCTGTTAAGAACAAATATTCCTTTTCCAATATTCTTCTTGCCACAGCAGCGAATAGCAGAAATTGATAAAATTGATGAATGTTTTCAAAAGTAGCTATTTCTTTTTTTATATATTGTCACAGTAAAAAAAATTGTAATATAACATTTCTTGGTAATTTATAGTATTTCACCGTGATTTTATTTCAGGTATAATTCCGACTTAAATAATCAAAAGGGAAAACCTCTGTGCTCACTACAATTAAATTCATTTATGTATGCTGCAGTCAATAGTGTAGTATGTTTAAGAAGGTTCGTATATATTTTTTTATTAGTCCACTATTGTTCAATTATATTTAAGTTAATTTACATCCATGCCCTGATAAACTTAAGTTGAATATCATCATCATCATCCAATAACTTGAATTCAGATGGAAAGAAGAGATTGAGCTCTTTACTCTCACTGCCTATGCTGTTGCAAGTGTGCAGATCTGAGGTGTAATTAGATATTTGTTATAAATCAATTTGATTATTAAATTCTTCTAACATATCAAGTTTTATGTTAGAAGATTTTAATTTGGCACTGCTACCGAAAGGTATTTGTTATAGATCTATCTATACAACAATATTTTTTTGGCAAGAGAGAATTATATTTATTTTTTGTACACTTAGGTTTTTAAAACATTGAAATTCTATCTTTGCTTTTCTTGATTTTTATTTGTATAAAAACATTTTAACCATATAAATCCGACGTCTGTTTATCACATACTACATTAAAGTTTTTGAAGTATCGGGTTTTTACAATGTATTTCCAAATACCAAAATATATATCTTTAATTTGGTTCGAATATTGAAATTCTGTTAAACATAATTAATGTACTAAGATTTAACCTTAACGACCATGTTGTGTTTATTTATCTCATCCTTGTAAGTTAAAATTTTGATATGCTTGTTCTTAATATTATACCATTGTTATATATAATAACTGTGGGATTAATATATATAGCTTTATTGGTTAAATTGCTTTGATGTTTGGACAAGTTGTTCCAGTTCAATTCCTGCTATATTCAGTTGTCTTATTATGAATACTTCTAGTGATTATTTGTATATAATATATTTTGGGTACAGAAGTTTTGTAAAACGCCTGTCGTGGCGCAGAGGCACAAACGTACGACTATAAACGCGACAGGTTGTGGGTTGGATTCCCACTCCAGAAATGGAATTCTTCATTTCCTGGGTTTGGTAACAAGGCAAAGCGCGGCGTTGAGTTCCGCCACTCAGCACGCAATGCCTCAATTCGGCGGAAAGTGGGGAACGGAGTGTCTTAACACTAGGTTCACTCTGCCTACCCTGCTATATGCGGGATACAACGTGAAGCTATGTATGTGTATGTATGTAAGTTTTGTAAAGTATATACCTTTATATTTCCTCCTATTTTTACCTTAAAATGTGTAGAAATAGGTGAAATAAAATTTATTGCTTTGTGAATAGATCTACATCGTCTGTACTTTTGACGTCGACTAAAGTGTGTGATCCGCTCGGTGACTACAATGTGTACTATTCTCTCTTTCCTCGCGCTAAGGTATGTAAATTTAATCTTATTATAATTTTGGGTGTGGGTTCAATTCCGAATCTAGAAAGAATTATAATTCAATTATTCTCGATTCAGCGGTCTGTCAAGACAAAGCGCGGTTTTAACTTCAACCACTCAAGATGGTGTAATGGGAAAATGAAGTATCTTGACACTAGGTTTGGTGGTAGGAGGTTCGTCCTCCGTCTGGCTCGCGACCACTATCATGTCAAAGACGAACCGCCAAATATCTTATGATGTGTTCCGGTTCGATGACATGTAAGCCAGGTTTTCCCCTTTCCTACCTATCCTTTCCCCAAAATGTGGTGGTTCCGATAGCGGACTACTACATTATCCTCCCTTTCCATCTGTATCCTCTAGGTTGGCAACGCATCTAGTACATCTCTTGTGTTGTAGATGTTCATGGGGGTTCATGATTACCATCAGGCGGTCCTTCTGCTCGTTTGCCAACCGGTATCCATATAAAAAAAAAAAAAAGAACTTAATTTTATTTATTATTTATTCTGTTTAAGGAAACTAAAACTAAGAAGAAACCTGTTACATTAGTCACAGCACGAATTGACTCTGCATCTCTTTTTGATGGTATGTAAAATATTTTTACTGTATAAAATACTAAATTGAATTCCAATAAATTTTATAACCAGTAAGCATCAATATTAATCAATCATTATATCATGTATGTACATATATTTTACTAAGACGTCGGAAGTTAAAATTTCTCGGGAAGCTTCATAGGTCAGAGAGTGTAGAGGTGAATTAAGACAATTTCCCGAAATCCCAACGGGAACGAGAAAAAGGTTTTGCATTGTACAGACCGTTGTGCGATAAGTCAACTTTAAACCTAGAAGGCATAAGAGCAATTTGTACATTATACTGTCCAATATCCATCTATTTAGTTTCATTTATTATATTACATTTTTATATTAAAATATTGTCTATAAAAATAGATACCTAGTACCTAGTTAAGTGCTTTTATGTATGATTCATATCCAGGCGTGGCACCTGGAGCCGCCAGTTCAGTAGTCGGAATGGTGACGCAAATGGTCGCCGCTACTACACTGTCGCACATGATTCCAAGGAGTGACAGCGATTTGTACGGTAAAAATATATTTTATGCTTACTTATATCTCTATAAGGTTATTTAAAATATCTACTAAATACTTGTAAATTCATAAAAATAAATAGAGGTTAATACCTCTACCTATCCTATGAGGTAGTCCTCATATACTATATATTTTTGGTCTATGCTTGAATGTGACTATATATCTATATATGTTTTGAACTTTTATGTAAGTGCGGTTCACTAGTGGTTTAAATCAATTCCATAAATAAAGTAAGCTGTATGTTATAATTATTGTTGTATTTTTTTAGATAATAATGTGCTATGGACATTTTTTAATGGTGAAGCCTTCGATTATATCGGATCCCAGCGTGTAGCATACGATATAGCCAGAGGAGTATGGCCTTATTTAAATCCTATCTCCCCTAAAGATATCAATTTACATATAGAACTTGGGCAAATCGGTGGTTCTTTCCAGCTTTTTAAGGATAACGCTTCTTGGCCCTTGTACGCTTATGCACCATATGAGGAATTCTCTAAACTACCTTCAAAGGTAAGTGACAGAATTACTACGTGCGTGTGTGTTCTCGGCCGAAGGTAACTTCATTATATGCTTAAACAAACAAAATACAATAAAAATACAAAGCATTTCTTTGTAGGTTAACGAGTTTCTACAAGAAATGTCAGCATATTTAAATCAAAACAATTTAACACTTGCTCCTGAATTCAGTACAAATCTACCACCATCTTCCTTACACTCGTTTCGACGTATATTAAGGAATGAGACGGAAAGTGGATCCCTCCCTGAGGTGCTGTTAACCGACTTCCAAAAAACATTTACTAATAAATTCTATCAGTCAGCTCTGGATGATCACGAGGCCATTGGTTTCTTTTACCACAATATAAGTATTGGCACAAATGGCACATGTAAGTATAATAAATTACCTTTGTAATTTTATTAATTATTAATAAATAACTATGACTTATCGGAACTATAAAGATAATAGAATAATGATACCGGTTAAAGAGGGATGTTTCTTTTACAGCTTACAAAATTAATCAGATCAGTAACTATTAAGACAAGTATAATTTCAATACAGTATGTCAATTGACTATGACAAAAACATTATTTATTCCAGTTCTATCCACTTCGGAATTGCTCGCTCAGGGCACAATGAAGGATACGGAGGCGCAAGTTAAGATAGCTCGTTTGGCCACTGCTCTATCACAGACGCTATACCAACAGGTGGCCGGTAAAGCCTACGTAGGGAACATTTCAGCTTCTGCACATTTGGTCAGTATATTTCATCGGTCGGATCGGTACATTTAATTAATTTCGTCCCTCTCTCACTCTCTCTTCTCCCCCGGCGACGGCGAGCAGGTGGACGAGATGCTGTACTGCTTCCTGCGCAGCCAGGCGTGCCGGCTGCTGGCGGCGGCGGACTACGCGAGCGCCGTCGACGACGCGCCGGCCGAGCGCCCCGCGCCGCTCTACGTGGGCGTGGCCACGTGGACCGGCACGCCCTCCGTCTACGTCGGGCACATACTGGCGCTGCTCACCGGCGCGCCCGTGTTCGTCGACCGCGCCTCCTGCGACAAGTACGAGCTCGAGGTCAGTGACCCGCCCTCTCCCCGTCCCGCCTCGCGCGCCGCCGGCCTCTGGCTCAACTGACAGTTCGCTTTGTTCACTGGCTGATGCCCCTTAGCAAGTTTCGAGTAGGTAGGTGAGTGAGCACCGTCGGGCGTCACCGCTCGCCTGTCAGTTGAGTTGGCGAGCAACCCGGCCGATCGCCTCGCTAAACCCGCTATTACATCGATACAGTTTTGTAATGTTTTGATGAAACAGTAAGTTGTTTTTTTTTTAACGCACACGGGCGACCTGAAGGTGAGTGGGAATGATATACCGTTATGCGATGCGACGATGAGAGCGCATTGTGATGTCGGTGTCGCTTGTTGTGTCGGTGCAGATAGCACGCGAGCGGGCAAGTAAGACCGGGGCAAAGCGCTCGCTGCCGATATACGTGGGGTCGGCGGCCCGGGCCGGCGCTCCCACGTGGCGCGCCGCCCTCTTGCTCGCCCTGCTCACCGGCGCGACCTCCACGCTCGATAGAACCGCTTGCAATAATTGTATGGATCCGGTGAGTCCGCTACAGGTTCGACACACGCTTCCTGCTAACTATTTTGTTGCGTGATATTATCTAGGTAGGTCACAAACTGACACCGACGCTCTTTTACTTTATATAAATTTTAAACGATTTCTTTGCCGATAATTAATTTTTTATGTTATTTTTTATGTGTGCATCATTGTGCATTTATAAATACTATTTTCAGATGTTGTGTGTCTTTTTGTACAATTTTTCTGGTTTTTATTTGTTTTTCTATTACAGGGTTTTTCTTACTACTGGCTGAAAGGTTGGAATCACAGCGGTATTTGTATACAGACGACCATGAACTTCAGTCAAGCCGTCAGCCCAGCATTCGTTAAACCAGGTGCTATTGGATTTTTTCTTATTTCTACAAAACGCACAATTAATCTTTTTACGTATTCTCGTGTAGATACCGAATTTTATATTTAATAAAGGTGTTAAAATTTTATTAATCATATTACTAAATATTTTGAAATAACATTTTATCATAATAAACCATCACTATTAACAATTACATTACCTAAAGTAATCCTTTATTTTGGTTTGACAACAAGCCAAAATCATTGACACTTAAAGAATCCTTTTGTGATAATTATATCCATTAATGATATATTATTAATGTATCAGTAATAATAACATCTATTAATGATACGCCCGAACGATCGGATCAAATAAAGCTTGTAGCTTTTTATAACAATTAATATGAAGTTTAAGTACAAAAAAATATATAGATCACTAGTCAGTGATTTAATGTGTAAAGGGGTTATGAAAAATATATAATTTAATAAGAAATTAAAATCAGATTACGACATGAGGTCGGGCGTCTACTCGACGTGGACGGAGTCGGTGTGGCAGGCGATGTGGGCGCGCGTGTTCGTGCGCGCGAGCGGCGCCGGCGCGGCGCTGGCGGCGGCGGCGGGCGGCGGCGCCACGCTCGCCACCGCGCTGCTCACCTACTGGCTGCGACGGCACGCCGCCCTCATATTCGCGGAAACACCTGTCTCTGTACACAGCGATGCTACTGGGTATTTATACATTTTTTTGTTTACCTTTACTGTATCCCAGATTGCGCCGAATTGGGTTGGCAAAGTTTCTTTCTTTTTTTTAAGACAAAGATATATCTCGTAACTTGGTGGATATGAATTGAATTTTTAATACGCATTACGTCATTTATAGAATAAATAAATGACTAAAAAATACAATCAAATCAACCCGGGAATGGCAGGCACAACACTCTAGAAATCTTTCTACTTTAAAAATATTTTTGATTCCCCAGTCTGATACAATATAATGTAGCGTTCGATTCCACCACCTAATAATCTTTAAAATGAGCAGAAATTGGAGAACATCTAGCAATATATTAACTATACTAGGCCTCTGTTTCCTTAACCTATACAAAATTAATATCATTAATATCATTTGTACGCCAACCTATCTATATCTCTGCACATTATTTCCTTTTCCATGGTAGGGGTTGCCTGGAAGAGATCACCTGTGGTGATAAGGCCGCCTTTACACCAAAATTTTACTTACTTCTTTTGTTTTTCTTTTTGTTTTTGTTATAATTGTTGTTGGTGTAATAAAGAATAAAATAAATAAATAAATAAAAGTGGAACATATTAAATATTAAGACTTAATAAGTTATTATTATATATGAAATAGATGTGAATATTTTTTTTTTCTTTTATTTGATAATATTTCATTGTTCCAGAATCATAAGAACAGTCAACTGCTAAGGAGTAAAAGTAGAAACAAGAGTTAAAGAGTGATTCAATTAGAAGTATTTACTAAGAAATATTTTTTGGCTACAAAAGATAGAGCCAATGCTAGAACAGCTTTAAATGCTAAATTAATGCAAAATCGAGCAATATATTTAGCCTTATCTTGTTGATATTGAAATCATTAACGTTATTCACACCAAGGCTTTTATTTTTTTTATTTTACTGATCTCTTAACTTTATGTAATGTCAAACTTATTCTGTTTATCTAATATATAATTATTTAATTTCTTTAGTAATAATAAATATTAATAGAGATATATTGATTTTTATTTTTATTGTACACAAAACAAATTTAGTCTGCCAAATATTTATATACAAAACATTTCCAACATTAACTCCTCATTTATATGTGCTACTAGTGACATTCTTTTTCAATAGAAATTATTTAAAATAACAATGCAATTTATATTAAATCATAATTTCATAAATATGTATGCCAAATATTTACTCAAATCCTTAATGGCTGTTGTAAAAAATCTTACAGAAGTTAAAATATTGATTACTTCTCTAATATACCTCTCTATATTATCCAGATCTAATAATGATTCGTTGAGGCAACTACATTTTAAAATGTATGACATATTACCGATTTTACTATCAAAACAATCCCCACATAAATATGGCAGCCACAATGTACTGTTTATGAATTCAAAGTAATTGGCATTATTTAAATCTATTTGCAAAATTCTTTCCATTTCATATTTATCTTGTTCTGTATTAATCTTAGTTTCATTATAGTAAGTCTTTGGATTTTTATAAACCACATAAGTTGATTTATCGTGCATTCCATCTTCTTGTTTTTTTATTTTATTAAAACAATAATTTGCACCATTTTTTGTAGTTGTATTGAATTTCAAATGTTGACCCTTTATTATTATTGGTAAGTTTAAATTAAATTTATATATTTGTGAAGTAAATATATGGTTAATCTCAAATAAGCACAAATTAAAATTGAATTTCAACAAACTATTTTGATGGATTCTAATAATGACAAATCTATTATTTTTAATCATATTAAATATAAATATATATTTTGCTTTCAAAATGGCACTAAGGATATATCCCACTGATATGTCTTGGAACAACCATACAGAAAGTAACCTTTGCTTAGCAATCTGCATTTTATAGTGTCTGTTAAAAAAAATAGTAACTTTTTTCATTATTTCAGCTGTCTGAGTTAAATTGTTCTTTATGGGTATCTTTTCTCTGTATTTCTTAATTGGAAGATATAAGTTATCCGTCTTAAGTTTAATACGTTTATTTATAAGAGATTCGTAATTCATGCTAATTTTACAATCTCCAGCAGAATATAATGGTAAACAACAGAGTGGTTTTCTGGTCCATGGATGGTCGTTATTTATCATTGCAAAAGTAAAACTTTGAAAATAGTTTAATTCAATATATAATATGTAGACATAAAGTTGTGCATTATTATAACAAATTGAAATAATATTCAATGTGTTAGCGATATTAGGATAGTATTTTAATGATAATTTCCGTTTATTATCTAAATATGGTATTAATAAATCATTGTTGTACTTTCCTTTATAATATTTTGTACTCATTCCAAATAATATTTCTAAAGCTTTGTCGGGGTATAATTCCTGATATGTTAGCATACTGCACAGGCTAATCTTTTTTATAACTTCTTTTTTTTTATTTCTCTGGTGTTTTTCCTTTTTTATAATATGACGAATTCCTTCCATTTTATTAAAATTAAATTTATTTCCTACTGCACATATAAACCTAAATATTTATATCAAGAATTATAAAATTGTCATAAAGATAAGTTTATTTTGAATTACACATTGTTAGGCAACTGATTATATTGTGGACGACAGGCATATTGTTGGCTAAACCTGTTTTGTAAAAATATGATATATAGTTCATTTTCTTACTAACGATTCATATTTGGTCACTTTAATCAAATATAAATAAAGATTTATTGAAATTTAAAAATTATTTAACATTATAAATGGCTAACTATTCCGGTTTAATGTTGTATGTGTGCGAATTGTGATTTTTTTTTAAATATGACATTTAAAAATAAAATTGTTGGCCAATTCATATGACTGTTTTGATTGATTGAGAATGTTTTTTATTTATTATCAAATTATTTAATTCGGTATACTAGCAATACATGAAGCTGTAGATGATAACAATGTAACTAGCTACGGGGACAAAAATAAAACCCTTATTTTGAATGAGAGTAGTATAACGGAAACTAGTAACGATATATATATATATATATATATATATATATATATATATATATATATACGATATATTAAAAACGTAACTATAATTTTAGGATGACATACGAGAACTACATCATAATAAAAACTGTCTAAACAGACTGTACTTTATTCATATTCGTTGTTTTTATTTTTTTTTGTATCATGTTTTATAATATATGAAATGAGATTAAGCGAATTTTAGTTTCGTGATTAGTTACGTATAATATGTTTCTATTTTTTTATTAGTTATGTATTAATTCTCCTTTACCACATCAATATCTAGAAATGGCTTTTCATGTCGATATAAAAACTCAATATCGGATATGTAACCGGTACAGTTAAGAAATGAAAACGCTTACGCGTGCCTGTCGCAATCATTTTTCGTCAAATTTTTGAAATTTAAATTTAGAGCATTGTGATTGCTAACTTAAATGGACGTAAATTTTGATTTTGCTTAAGAAAAAGCATCAATCAATCTTCAAAAAGAAACTTCTAGAAACGTTTGTTCTGAAACGCTTGTGCTAAATTATGTTAGAAAATTTTACACATGAAATAAAGTAATTTTCAAAATATCATTGTGTATCAAAGACTAAGTTCGTTGATATTCTTAAAATGTTTCAAGTGTAAAAAAATCTTCCAAACTTGGATGCTTGCTACACTGATAAAGTGACAATGTCACTTGCTTGTAATGTCAAATGTCAATTAAATTTTGAAATGTCTTTGACTCTGCTTATTAAAGCATTACGTGTTAGCCGCGGCCCTAGTTTGCCGGCAATAGCATTGACGTCTGCAGTAAATAAGTTACTCCCCGTTTATCGTCAGTATTGTGAAATAGTTAAAGAAGTGCCCAGAAAAATGGCAGCCGAAAAAATGTTGCCTCAAATTTTCAAATTTGTGGATCAGAACAAAGAATCCTATAAAGAACTTTTGAAGGAGGCTGTAGCAATTCCATCAGTATCGAGCGATTTAAAGTATCGCGATGACTGTGTTCGTATGGTACAATGGATGCAAAATAAATTAAAGGAAGTTGGTGCATCGACAGAGTTAAGGGATGTCGGGTCACAAGTTTTAGAAGGAGTTGAAGTAAAATTACCACCCGTTCTAGTTGGCTCCTTAGGAAATGTAAACTTTTCTGTTATTTTATTTTAATAAATAAATACTAGTCAAAACTGCCAATTCATTCCTCGTGATTTTTTTAGGATTCGAAGAAAAATACTATTTGCATTTATGGTCATTTAGATGTTCAACCAGCTCTCAAATCAGACGGTTGGCAATCTGAACCTTTTGAATTAGAAGAAAGAGATGGTAAACTTTATGGACGTGGGTCTACTGATGATAAAGGGCCGGTTTTGGGTTGGCTTCATGCTATTAATGCTTATAAGAGCATTGGAGAAGAAGTAAGTAGTGATGATGAGACTATAAGAAGTTGTATATATACATATTTCAAATTTAGTTAAACACTTGTTTATACAAATGATTAAGACTTTATGACATAATGTGAAGGTACTTTGTTATGTTATATGTTTTTAAGCATTTGTAAGATAAAAGAATTGCTTTAATAAAATATTGTTATCTTCATCTTTCTTAACAGCTACCAGTAAATTTGAAATTCATTTTTGAATGTATGGAAGAATCTGGATCAGAAGGTTTAGATGAATTGCTTATGGAAAAATTAAAACCAGAAGGTTTCTTTGACTCTGTTGACTATGTATGCATATCTGACAACTACTGGTTGGGGACCACAAAACCATGCATTACATATGGTCTACGAGGTATCAGCTACTACTTTTTAGAGGTTGAATGTGCTAAAATGGATTTACACAGTGGAGTTTATGGAGGAACTGTGCATGAAGGTATAACTATTATTTCTATAATTTAATCAAAAGTACACTTTTTTATTTCATGTAATCAAAGTCAAAGTCAAATAATTTTATTCAAAATAAGAAGTTACAAGCTTCATTTTTTGAACGTCAAATAATTTACCACCGGTTCACTAAATTTATTGCCTCAGACCTGAGAAGAACCGGCACAAGAAACTCAGCGGGACTATTTTTTTAATTTTTTTTTATTTTTTTATTTTTTTTATTTTTTTTTATTATTTATTTTTTTTTTTTATTTTTTTTATATAGTCAAGACAATAAATATTTAATGTATGCAAACATTAAATATTTATTGACTTGACTAAGTAGTGATAACAAGAAGTTGGCATTATATATGTATATTGTTAATGTTGTAGCATATAGCCACATATAGCATTAAATGCATAAATATTACAGAAAGAGATAAAACTGTACAAACAGCTCTTATGCTCACAGATAAGAGTTTATTGCCTCGTTTACAGTCCCACCTCTTTATATGAATGGTCTCTCACATAATTGTAATGTATAAATCTGGTAGATATTCATGCATTTTATTTAATAATACAACATGGTAGCCCTGTACTTAAATGGTAATGAGATGTAACAAGTTTTGCAAGCTTAGTTGTACATATTCTCAAACACCTGTATCGCCCTTTTTTGTTTAGGTGGAGTAAGGTTCGTCCTCCGCCCGGCTTGCGCCCACTATCATGTCAAAGACGAACCGCCAAATATCTTATGATGTGTTCCGGTTCGATGGCATGTAAGCTAGGTTTTCCCTTCCCACACCCATCCTTTCCCAAAATGGTGGCCCTGATAGCGAATTTACTACATTATCCTCCTTTCTCATCTGTATCCTCTAGGGTTAAGCAACGCATCTAGTACATATCTCTTGTGTTGTAGATGTTCGCGGCGAAGCGTAACCACTTTACCATCAGGCGGTCCTTCTGCCTTGTTTGCCATCCGGTATCCATAAAAAAATATATTCACAGCTTTGAACCCATGTCCTAAAATGGGATTCTATCTTTGCCAAATTGAGCTGTACATTGTTGACAAGTCATC
The DNA here is from genome assembly GCA_033558755.1 of Philaethria dido. Lineage (NCBI taxonomy): Eukaryota > Metazoa > Arthropoda > Insecta > Lepidoptera > Nymphalidae > Philaethria > Philaethria dido. Next base: position 27,618 of record JAKGSA010000067.1, on the reverse strand, counting down.
TTAACATTTTTTTTTATTTGTTGAAACTATTTTTAACATCTTATTAGGGAAATATTAACATACAAAGCTCTTATCTCGAAAGATACCTTCAATAAATGAAAAATTGGCAAAAGTAAATGCTATTTATTTTTATAATTCATTAGGCACTAATGGGAATTTATAACTATGAATGACATGATATGAGTGACTATGAAAGAAAAGGAATATATTTCTTGATTTATATTTGTTGTAAAAAGTAGAAAGTTTTTTTTTAGTTTCACTCTGTATCCCGCGTATAGCAGGGTAGGCAGAAGGCAATTGAGAACCGATGTGTTAAGACACTCAATTCCATTCCCCACTTTCCGCCGGATTGAGGCATTGCGTTGCTGAGTGGCGATACTCAACTAAATATTATTTAAAATTTTCATTTCCTTGTCTGGAAATCGAATCCACAACCTGTCGCGTTTATAGTCGCTTGTGCCTCTGCGCCACGTCAGGCGATTTGATAACACATTAATAACGCGTATTGATGCACGCCGTGCGCGCACGGTATTTGACCATTATTATTTTAAAAACTATAATAAGTCCCTACTATACTATATTGGTTGAAATCAAATATTGTCAAGGGCGAAAAAATATGTGCCTGTGATAAATAAGTTATTCACTTGGATAAGGATTTCTATCATGTTTATTAAAACATATAAAAATTGCTATAACGTGTTAACTTTAAAAGCTAGACATATGCGGTCTCGGACTTTTATTTAGAAATTTTAGAGGGGAATAATTTTGAATACATGATTTTTGAGTAACCTTCACGGTTTACTTAAAGCTCTAAACTTTACCATTTTCGCAATATTTTTTTATTGCTGCTCCTCCCTTATTCTTCCTTAGTGTGAAGTTATATAGCCCATAGCCTCGATGAATGGACTATCTTGCACTAACAGAATTTTTCTAGTCGGTTCACTAGTTCCTGAGATTAGTGTGCTTAAGCAAACAATTTTTCAGCTTTATATTAATAATATAGAATTCATACAGATTTTTGGTATCATCTTCATTTTGCATTTTCTACCTAGGATATTTATAATAATATGCTAAATGTTAATAAATATTGTTCTTTCTTCACATATTGAAACTATTATTATTTATAATAGATACGTTTTATCTTTCACCACAATTTATATGATAAAAAACCTATGTGATAAATAGAAAATCAACATGATTGTTTTTAATTACACTTGATGCTTATTTTTTTTCAGCCATGACCGATTTGATCTATTTGATGAATGAATTGGTCGACAAGGACGGCAAGATTTTGATTACAGACATATACAAGTCTGTCGCTCCTCTGCTTGAAAATGAAAAGAAACTTTACAATTCTATTGATTTTGATCCTGAGGCTTATAGGTACGTTTTTCATACATTAACATATATCAAGGACATAATCCAATATATATTGTAAACATAAATATTGGTTTTAGTGTAGACCTAACTATTATGAACATCACTATTTTTACATCACTATTTTTTTATTATGGAAGGAACTTTCAGGAATTATGTATTGTGCTATAGGAAAATATATATTTATATTCTAAATAAGTGTGGATATATAATATATTATTAATTTATCATGTAGAAATATTATCTCCTAACATTTCTCACGAGTGCAGACAGCTGATAGTTGATAATTTTATAAATTTGAAGCTATGCAAGATAAGCTTTATAGCCAAAAAGACTGATATTTTTTTTTATGTTGATACTTTATCTGATTGCAATGAATATATATCTTAAGTAACAATAGTACCAAAATTAATAATTTATTATTAATTTCAGACGGTCAATAGAAGCTGTTAAACTTCCTCATAATGCTGTAAAAGAACAGTTGTTGATGCATCGCTGGAGGTATCCCAGCTTGTCTCTCCATGGTATTGAAGGTAATTTAGAAGGGCTTCAGTAATAATTACTATAAAAAACACATCTCTGTAACATGGAGATGTACAAGAGAAATGTAGGCTTGAATTTTTTAAACAACATGTTACCTAGTGCTAACGCTAACTTTTTTACTGCTAGTAGCTTTTTTACTTAAAGATGTAATTCGCGTAGGACACTAATTTTTATGTTTTACAGAGCTGTAGCGCGCGGTAATTGATAAATTTATGATAAAAATAACTATATTTTATTAAGCAATGAGTATTATGAAGCAAGCATGAGCCAGAACTCCCTAATATTGGTTAATTGGATTTCCTACTGCTTTTTACACTTAACATACCCGATATATATTTTAAATTTAAATTCATAATTTCCAAGAGCAAAGATTTTTAATTTAGTGTATCTTCTAATTTAGCTCGTTTATCTTATTCTTATTAACCGTGTGTTGTAGGTCATCTTGTATTGGTGTGATTATATTCCCTCGTTTTGATTACTTGGTTAATTTAAATTGTTTGGTGGTAGGAGTTCGTCACTCCGTCTGGCTCACGACCACTATCATGTCAAAGACAGACCGCCAAATATCTTATGATGTGTTTCGGTTCCGATGGCATGTAAGCCAGGCTTTCCTCTTTCCCACCTATTCTTTCCCCAAAATCTGGTAGTTCCGATAGCGGACTACTGTTGTCCTCGCTACTATCTGTATCCTCTAGGTTGGCAGCGCATCACAGAACATCTCTGGTGTTAGACAGATGGTCATGGAGCAAAGGTAGCCGCTTACCATCAGGTGGTCCTTTTGCTCGTTGCCATCCGTTATCCATTAAAAAAAAAAAAAAAAAAAAAAAGTGAAAATTCGCATCATCATCATGGATGTTTCCATGTAAGAAAACGAGATGTTTACCGCAGTAAGCTAAACATCTAGTTCTCATTCTAGTAGTTTATGTCACCCCAGCACCTAATTCAAATAAATATATTATAACATTGCTTCGATGTGACATGAAGAAGGACAAATTAACACACTTTGTTATTTATAATATTAGTAGTATCTAAAATATAATTCACTAACTGTCGTTTTATTTTTTAGTAAAAGTATTCTGTTGTTTTAAAACTTCTAAGAATACATATTTATATTGATAGTCAGCAGAGCTGGTTTTGCTGTGGAAGCCTAACAAAACAAACTTATATTCATATTTATAGTAATATCAAAGGGTTATTATTATTAACCGTGGTGCTAAAGTATAGACAAAACCGTTTTGATTTGTTTGGTGGTAGGAGGTTCGTCCTCCGTCTCTGGCTCGCGACCACTATCATGTCGACGAACCGCCAAATATCTTATGATGTGTTCCGGTTCGATGGCGTATAAGCCAGGCTTTCCTCTTTCCCACCTATCCTTTCCCAAAATCTGGTAGTTCCGATAGCGGACTCACTACATTATCCTCCCCTTCTATCCGTATCCTCTAGGTTGGCAACGCATCTAGAACATCTGTGGTGTTGTAGATGGTCATGAGCAAAAGATAGCCACTTACCATCAGGTGGTCCTTTTGCTCGTTTGCCATCCGTTATCCATTAAAAAAAAAAAAAAAAACCGTCATCAATATTATCCTACAGAACAATAGACAATTATTATTAGGTCCGTCACTGAATAACATGAGTAAAGGTCAGAAATTAAATCTAACGATTTCGCCACCAAGCGTGTATTATTGATTTGTATTATATGTTCTTCCAGTATTTTTTAGAGGCAAACCATCTATATAGGTATATATTTTTATAATGCTTGAGCATTCATTAGCTTCGTCAGTATCAGGCGGACTACGTATGAATGTGAGGAATCTTCAACAACGTTAACGGCGCCGCGCGCCTCGGTGCGGCCGGGTCCCATCAGTTAGGGCTTAATGGCTCCGCCAGCCAGTCTAATTACCACGGTCGCGTCTTCATGTCGCGATCGGTTTCTTAAAATAGGATTCCCTCCCCCGCCCGCACGACTCGGCGCAGAAGCCGAGGTCCTAGCCCCGCAGGCGGCCTTTTGCGCCTGTCGGCATCCTCTCTCAAGCAGCCAGTTGATGCTTGCATTTCGCGGGGGGACTGAGCACCCTCTTCCCTCACCCCCGGTGTCGCTGTAAGACCGCTGGTCAACTTAGCATGTATGTATCCATTCGAAAAAAATCTTAACGCAGATACTATTATGACGCTACTTGCCACATCCATTGACTATACAATATTTTCATACTAGAGTCCTTGCCAGTACGACTAGGATTTTTGAGGAAATATTTATAGCGTGTTTCTTTAATTTCTATAACCCAGCTTGTTATATTCACCTTTGTTTACCTTGCAGTGCAAGGCAATGCAGCAATTCAGCGGAAAGTGGGGATCAGGTATTAAAATGGGGAGCGGGTGTCATAACATTAGATTCTTGGGTTCTCTCGCCTGCGTTGTGGGTGATACATTGAATCTACAAGAAAATGTGATATTTACATTTTTTTATATTTACAGGTGCCATTATCAAACTGGCGCAAAAACAGTAATTCCAGCAAAAGTTGTAGGAAAGTTCTCTATTCGTATCGTGCCAAACCAGGAACCCGAGGAAGTTGAAAAGCTTGTGTTTGACTTCGTAAATAAAAAGGTAGGATTTTTTATTGTGTATCTATTAATAAATAATTAATTTTAAATAAATTTTCGTACTTTAACATTATATTTTAGAGGTTATATGTTACACATACATATTATATTATGTAATAAAAAGAACTTAAGTTAAAATTGAGAAGTTAATATAAAAAATAAGATATCATTTTAGTCGTATGAGCCGAGTTTACGTTTTTAATCTACTGTTTTTAACCTTTGTTATTGAAGTTTTTATTACGTTTGGTGGTAGGAGGTTCGTCCACTCCGTCTGGCTCCACGTACTATCATGTCAAAGACGAACCGCCAAATATCTTATGATGTGTTCCGGTTCGATGGCATGTAAGCCAGGTTTTCCCTTTCCACCATCTCTTTCCCAAAATGTGGTGGTTCCGATAACGGACTACTACATTATCCTCCCTTTCATCTGTATCCTCTAGGTTGGCAACGCATCTGGTACATCTCTTGTGTTGTAGATGTTCATGGGCCAGAAAGTAACCACTTACCATCAGGCAGTCCTTCTGCTCGTTTGCCATCCGGTATCCATAAAAAAAAAAAAAAGAGTTTAGTTTTTAGTATGATTAGTTCAAAATACTAAAATAAAGGAGCTTTTTAAAATGACAATGAGAAAATGGAATATTCACTTAAAATAGAGTCACAAGCGAAATTACAAAATAATAAATCAGTTACTATTTTGCCTTTGCCTATTCCGGAAGAGATGACTAGAAATAACATTTAATGTGTTAATATTAAAAGATGTTCTCGTTTCTTAGGTGATGATTATTGCTACGAAAATTTTCTATTCTTATCTTAGTCCGGGTCATGATTAATTTTCAGCAAATCATCTACAAAAAGTTGGTTAAAATAATATTGTAAGATTTTATTATATTTGCTGTTAATCTACACGCTGTATCCTACATATTGGCGGGTGACAAAGGAACCAGAGAACCTAGTGAACTTACTTCGTTCTTAATTTTTTAAGCCTATCATTATTTTCTAATCAGATGCAGGCTGTGGGTTCGATTCCCACTCCAGCATATGAAAATAATAAATAATGAGATTTAGTATTTTTCATTTTTCAAGATAGGAGTTCCACCACTCAGCACGCTATGCCTTATTTCGACGGAAAGTGGGGAACAGAGATTTTCATTACATTAATAGATATATAGATGAGGCTGATAGGTTTTGTGTATATGAACGTTGTAATCCACAGTGGGCCGGATCGCGGATCTCTCCCAATAAGATGTATAACTTGCGGCGCAGACGGAGCGCGCCTGGACCGAGAACCCCGACCATCCCCACTACCAGGCCGCGGCGCATCTTCTACTAAGCTCATATACCAGGTATGCATATATTATCATTTATATAAGGTTCTTAGTAAAAAAAATGAAAAATTAAAGTATTTATTAATATTTATGATATATGGTTATATCTCACAAATTGATATTTTAAAGTTAGGTAAATTTTATACAATGTACAATGTACGCATTTTCAAAACCATTTGTCTGTTTAAAAAAATATATGTCATTTACATAATATTGTAGACTTCCCAGCTGGGCATAAAATGTGAAACTTATGAAAAAATTCAATCATAAACGTAGCAAGATCAGATTATTCATGATATCTTAACTCAACATGCCTAGCAACTGACATTAATAATTAACAACAACAGCCGAAATGTAAGGATTTACATTTCTTTCTAGTGAGGATACATATTTTTAAATAATGGAAATATGTATATATTTTTTAATAATTTTTCTATACAAAGTTTATCTGTAATAGGTACGTAACGTACGTAAACATGGATTATGAAATGTTGATACCCACACTGTTTTTATTTTTTTAATTACTGATTCACCAAATATTTTTTTTTGTAATTTTAATATGTAATAGCTCAAATGGATAAATATAATATTTGGTAGGTGGTGATTTGGGGGTTGGCATAAAGAATCTCCCTAAAAACATTTACATCTCGCTTTTTCCTATTTATAATTGTAAAAGTTCTAAAAAAAAGAAATAATAATTATCTCATGAATAGTAAACTTCAGTTTAAGATATCTTAAATAGATACAGAGAATTTGGTTGGAGTGAGTTGGAGTGAGTTTGGTTTTGGTTGTTAGGGGCTGTAGTCCATTAAACTTCCTTCCCGTAATGTTTAGGGATAACAAATTCTGTTTCAGATGAAAAGCAAAATAAATATGATAAATCTATTCAATAGAAGCCGGTGCAGTTATTCTTTTCTTATCTTGTTATACCCTCAGGATCTCGCCCACTCATAGTTGTTAACCTGAGAGGGTAATCATAAATCAAAGTTTGTCTATTCGTCGTCTATGATATGACGAAAATTAGGACCGCGTCCTTGTCAGATAATATCACCTAGTCGCCTGTTTAGGCATATTAAGTAATTTAGTATTTGTTTTGCTAGGAATTGTAAGTGTCGTAGTAGTAAGTAGATAAAATAACCTAATACGAGTACGATCGCTGGAGTACTATAAAAGTCACTTTTTTAGCTTTACAGTGACAGTTTATTATAATCAGTGATTAATGGGAGTGTCTAAATATAACATTTAGTACTCAGTGTTAGTAATTAGTGCTTAAAGTATAAGCATGCTGCGTCATAAGCTTGTGTGAGGTAAACGTATTGAGAACTAAAAATGTTAAGTCACGTGCGTGAGTAAACTCTATCCAAATGTCCATTCATCTGGACCAAGTTAATACCAGTCAGGTCGAGGGTAACCCGGGTTGTGTCCGCTCGCAGACGGAGCCGGACATGTCGCGCGAGGGCGGGTCCATCCCGGTGACCATCACGCTGCAGGAGGCGAGCGCCCGCAACGTGCTGCTGCTGCCGATGGGCGCCGGCGACGACATGGCGCACTCGCAGAACGAGAAACTCAACGTGCGCAACTATATCGAGGGGGTACGTACTGACTCTCTTCAGAACTAAATTCGACCTGTTTTTTTTTTTTTTATGGATACCGGATGGCAAACGAGCAGAAGGACCGCCTGATGGTAAGTGGTTACCTTCGCCCATCAACATCTACAACACGAGAGATGTACTAGATGCGTTGCCAACCTAGAGGATACAGATGGAAAGGGAGGATAATGTAGTAGTCCGCTATCGGAACCACCACATTTTGGGGAAAGGATGGGTGGGAAAGGGGAAAACCTGGCTTACATGCCATCGAACCGGAACACATCATAAGATATTTGGCGGTTCGTCTTTGACATGATAGTGGTCGCGAGCCAGACGGAGGACGAACCTCCTACCACCAAACTGTGAACGTACTTTGCTGTAATTTTGTTTATGGAAAATTAATTCCTATCTCCCGAATTTTTTCAGAACTATTAAAACTTCCATACAGTTAGACAGATAGTATTAGCGTGAATTTTATGCGATTTAAAATATTATAATATATTTTTTGCTCCCCGTACTCGAGTAAAATATTTTTATTACACCTTCTGAATTACTACCATTCATAAATTTGGGTTATATAATAATAGGGACGACATGGGGAAAACGGTTATAAATCACTTTTTTCTCTGAGTTTGTTTATGTAATTAGTTAGGGCGACGTGAATAATAGAATTCTTGGAAAGATAATAACAACACAAGTGTCTCATACTCGTATACTTGTCAATACTTATTCTATAACTAAAAACTATATAATTCTTTTTACAACTCATTTTACATGTGAAACATAAAAAAGTGGAAAATAAAATAAATGGAAAAAAAGCCCCGCTCAGGATTTTTCTTGATATTTTCACTGACGTAATAGAAAAATAACGAGAACTTTTAACGTGATAGGATTACAATTTGCGCCGCAACTTATGGGTTTGCTACAATCCATATCAATAGTAAAAATTTTTGAGTAGACAAATTGTTGTCAAAGTCAAAGTCAAAGTCAAATAATTTTATTCAAAATAAGAAGTTACAAGCTTCATTTTTTGAACGTCAAATAATTTACCACCGGTTCACTAAATTTAATGCCTCAGACCTGAGAAGAACCGGCGCAAGAAATTTTGCTGTTTTTTTTTTTTTTTTTTTTTTGAAATTTAATGTAATAAAAAATAACCTGATTATAATTATTTTATAAGTTATTGTATATGTGTAATTATTAATTTTTTATGTCCATAATTTTTATTTCAGATAAAACTTTTCGCTGCATACCTCTACGAAGTAGGAAAACTTCCTAAATGAGACTAATAAAAATAAAATATTTTGTCACTCCATTTACATACAAAGCTAACATAAAGGCGCGTTTTCAATTTATTGATAGATCGAAGTATCAGACTGTTAAATTAGCTGAATTCCTTTATAAATACAATAAGTACAATGGTATCATTTTTAATGGAAATTGTGCCTTATACTAAGCATAATATATACCTATAATTATTACATGAGTATGTAAAACATTGTTGTGACAGTGAACATAAATGATTATTTTCTTTTTATTATTTTTTTTTTTAAATAAGTATTTTTTTCGAAACAAATACCCTATTCTATTCTTGGTGCATAATAAAATGTTTGTATTTACTCTCTTGTTTCATTTATTATCTTGTTTACCATACTTCTTATATAATATTCAAAACACGCTTAAAAGTTTTAAAATTGAAGCAGTTGTGGCGTGCTCTGGTGTCTAATTATACAAAGAGGAAAGAGGTGGAAAGAGGAAAGAGGATGTGTCTAAATATACAAAGAGGATTCGCAAGCCACATAAGAGCTCACCATAACACCAACGAAATTACGTGAAAAATGGAAGTGGCATGGAGTCGCCATCGCCGAAAACGGCGTGGATATATTATAATTACATACGATCAATATGGTTGTAAGTTAAATTACGATTCATGGCAATGATTATTTTAAATTTATTTTAATTTAATGCTTTGATAAGACAAAAAGTGATTTTGTGTTCCGTCAAACAACACAAACTGTTTTAAAAAGGTGGAAAGTGGAGAATGGAGTGTCTTAACACGAAATTTTCTCTGTCTACCTCTACATGTGAAAAATGTGGCTACAAAGCTATATATATTTATTTAAATAATTGTAACAAAACAAATAGTAAAGGTAAGTGTTTAATCAGATAAGATAGACAAAGTGAGTTCGGTTCCATAGTCTGTCACGCAATTTTATTGAAGTGGTCGAGAAGTGGACACTCTTGTAAGTAACTCTCTTTTGCACGCCATTGTAAAATGTACAGTTAGCAATAGTTCAGTTCAGTTCTTTAATTATGGCGCGAGTTATAATAACTATTCAGTTTAACTTGTTTATGAAACAAAAATACTGTTTCACCAATTCGAATAATTCAAACTGAAATTAATATTAAATTTTGATATTTTTTAATAGCAATTTATTAATTCCACTTTATTTTTCTTGAGTGTTAATGCATAACTAAGTAAATATAAGATTATTTTTTATATCATACAAGTGCTTCTGGTGTGGTACTATTTAAATATAGATATGACCAGTAACATTTGAACTATTAATCATTTTACTTTTCAGTGCATTTAATTTGAAGTCGGTTTCTTTTTTTATTAAAAAATTAATTATTATTTGATACTTATAGTCTATAGATTTAGCTTTAATAAATTAAATAGGTATTAGAAACGCCCTTATATCCATAATGTGTAATATTCCATGCATATACTAAAACAAGTCTGATAATGTACGAACAAATAAAATCATTAGGCAAGGGACAAAGAAGGAGATCTGTTATGACTGACTTGGGCACTTGACTTATTTGCAAAGGAAACTTTTGTGTCGACTGGGATTGGAGCACCATAAAAAGTCCACCTCTAGTTCAGAGTACCATTGCAGAAGCAAGGTTCACTAACCCAGTTTGCATAAGGCTTAGATCTTGCAGGTTAAAAGTAAAAATGGTCATGGCTGATTACGATCAATTTATGGTCCCTTTCCTTATGAATAGATTTAAAATACTTGCCTATTGATCTGGTGCCTTAAAAGTCATTAATTATTTTATTTATGAATAATATGATCACAATCCGTGCAGCAAGTTTTAAGACTGAATACGTAGATTATAAGAAACTAAGATCCATATTGGAGAATTTTACAATAGTTAATATTGTAAAATTATAGAGAATATTATTCGAATGTGTTTTAATTGTTATTCAATCTCTATTTAACTAGTGTGAATACCAATATTATAAATAATTAAATATTTATTGTTAAAAAGGGCGAGGAATTACTATATTAGGGGTACTTTTTGTAGTTCAGTACGTCGTTATTATGCCCTCGCTTGTATGCACCGGTTGATACAGCACTACTTATTTCAATAAGTAGATTATAAGATAGTAGATAGTATTAAAGAAATTACAAAAATCCATGATAGTTGTGTTACGTGTGCAGTGCTAAGTGTATAAAAGCTTATATAGTTGTATAAAAATTGAATTTTTTTTTTTTTTTTTTTTATTGATAACGGACGGCAGAGCAGGCAGAAGGACCACCTGATGGTAAGTGGTTACCTTCATGCATGGAATCTACAGCTTACCGGAGATGTTGTAGATGCGTTATAACCTAGGGATACTGATGGAAGGGGGACAGTGTAGTGATCCACTATCGGAACCACCCATTTTGGAAAGGATGGAATTTAGAGGAGGAAAATCTGGCTTATGCCATCAGAGCCGGAACACATCATTAGATAAATAATAAATCTTGTTAATTTCTGAACATCTTACTTTCCTCCTTACTATTCACACAATCTAGAGATAAATGTATTCATTGGTTAACAATTTTATTTTCTGGATAAAAAAAATATTATTTTTAGAGGAAAATCACGTAACTCTATAAATAAATACATTAAAAACATTTACAGGAATATTTTATCGAAATTAGTTTTAGAAAATTGTTTCTATTATATTTAATAACTATGAAAATATACAATCAAAACAAACTTTCATACAAAATTTTTCATGGATAACTTTTTTGGTCCTGCTGTAAAATTTGATAAAATGGAGTTACGAGGTTTGGCACTTTAGCCGACGAAATGAATTTATGCAATTAAATCGTTGCATGTATCTTTTTGACACTTCTTGCTTCTTGTGGCTTCAATTAGTAAAAACCCTAATGTTCTTGTTTATAAATGTAATATTATAAATAAATATATCAAACGAAGCGGAAATAAGTATGCAGGACCGTAATGAGGTTTGGTGCTTCGTTCTCTCCAAACTACCCCCGCTAAAGAGATAAACCGTTAAGGTAAGTTATGTTAAAGTATCATGCATTATAACTATAATATATATATATATATATATATATATATATATATATATCATATATATATATATATATATATATATATAACTGCTATATATATATATAATATTTTTTAGTTGGTCATTCATTCATTCTCCTCTTAAATCATTTTTTGTATTGGATAGTAACCATGCTGGGTGTTGATATCCGCTTGCAGAGTGTTCCTACAATATAAATGTCGAATGAGAAAACGCTTGCTGAGAATAAATTATACAATTAAATAAATAATAAGTGACATCACTTTATTCTATATAGCAGACTTCTGAAGACATGGCGGAATAAGCGATTTTTGGGTCTATGTTATATTGAATTGTTCGGATCACGTACTTTCACCTTAGTGTAGCACATTTGTTACGACCGACCATGCAATAACGATGCATTTAATTAGGCGAATAAATATTAAGTGGAAAGTTAAAGAATTAAAGCTTAAAAACTTTTAAAATCATACTTTTATAGAAAGGAAGACTTTATTTATGATGCTGTCGTGAGATTTACGTAGAGTATTAAATAATAACTTGATTTGAAACTAAATAAATACTAAATTTTTATTAAACACTTTCCTTACATTATTCTAATATAATTTTTTAAACTTCATTTACCATCTTATTACTATCACATGAACTCGTTTCGCAACATTTACAAGACAGTAAATTTCCTTTTATTTTTGACTGTACCATTAGTCAAGATTCATCTCTGAGTACGTACATGGGAAGTCACCAGTTTTTTAGGAGCTTCAAAACTTATGGGAATAATAAATAAGGACTATAGAATGGTGTATGGATGGACTGACTACTGTTTTTTTTTATAATATAAAACTTTCTTATCTACTTTTCCTAAAATGATTAGATATTAATAGTTGGCGGACATAATGCCAAAAAGTTCATTCATATTCATAGCTGGTTACCCTAATTTGTATTACTGAAACGAAAGTGCCCAACAGCTCGGTGTAACCTTACTTTTGCTAATCTTTTCCGTTTTTTTTTTTTTTTATTTTTATTGTGTTTTAATTATAGATAACTGTTGATCATGTAAATATCCAATGGCAGCCTTGCCATTTCCGAATACAATGGTGGTTTTAAAGAAACTAGTGTCAAGGCACTCTGCTCTCCACTTTCAGTCGAAATCGGTAATCGGCCCAAAGCGGGTATGTTAAAAGTGAACTAAATATAATAGTTCGAAGCCACAATTCTTTCTATCAGACGCTCCACTGCACCATGATGGTCTCATTAATCATATTAATTAATATGAAGTCTTATAACTGCTGCAAAACGATTAATCTTTGTTTCATTTTTTTTAAACATTATATTTGCTACTCCTTTTATAACCTACTGACCAAATTTATTCACGTTACAATAAGTAGAATTTAGGCGTGTAGCATATAAAATGTTTATATCGGATGGTCTCAGCAGGTATCTTGTAATTGCAATAAGGTCACGTTTTATCCAAAGACAGTCATAATAAAGCAACAATAGATCAATCATGCGAATATTGCCGACTTTCTAACTTTTCTAAGCCGATGCGTTCCACTGACATTGTACTAAGGTCAGGACTCAGGAATATTAAATTAAATACTATTAGAGTGATATTTAATGTACTTACGAGTACTTTGACATTTTAACGAGGAGAGGTATTATCCTAAATAAGAATCTTTTTGTACGACTTAGCAATTACTTATATTTTTTAATTTCATTACGTCGACTTCCTAGCTAATTTATTAGTCTATCTATCTACCTGTGTAAATCATGCAACGAATTTTGACCCACTTCTTCTCGTTGGATGTACTTGAAAATTGACATACGTGTCGGATGGAGCGAAGGAGATAATAATTTAAAGGAATTGTTTCTATTTGTATTTAAAGGAGAGTGCTTTTGTTATCAATGTGCCTAAAAAAATATTCTAACAACAATTACGTTGTAAGTTTCAGACTAATATTAAACTTTATTTAGAATATTGTATAGATTCAATATTTTAATCATTTATGAAGAAATAAAAATATTATAAGTCATTGCATTTTACATTTTGTTATTGTCGAGTAATAGTTCTAAACCAAATATGTAGACACTTGAAGTATTATTATATTATATTATATAATGCAATCTTAATGGTACCACCGGAGGAGTCACCCCAATATCTTTATTAATAAAAGAAACGGATCAATATTGATCATGAAAGTTTATGTCTGAACATATACCATTGCTGCAGTGCTTCAAGTGTCTCAATTTGGACACGACAAAAACACTGCAACAATAACGAAAAAGTAACTCACACTGTGCAGCACGTGATCACGTATATCATGCCTGCCCATGGGGAATGAGCCATCCAAAATCTCCTGTCTAAATTGCAAGAGTACATAACACTAAATATAACTTAAAATAATATCATTCACTCTCTACTTTGTTACTTTGTCCTCGTAAATTAGCGGCAGCTGTGAAAAAAAAAAAGGCTTACTTGAAGACTAAGCGTTTTAAAATTATCTTATATTAATTCATTTTTACTATTTTAATATTTCTTGGAAACCACGTGTGTATTCACTTAACCTACATTTAAATTGAACTCGAGGCATTGTTCAGTCTGTAAAAGATATACTTTCACGTCGTTCTCTATGTTTTTTTTTATATATTCTTATATTTTTTCAACGTCAACTTTTGTGCTTTTTTACTAGAAATTGTGTTATAAGAAATTATGTTAAGTATATTTATTTATAAATATTTATAATTTCTTTACTTAATATTCCAAAACTGAGTAACAATTTAATAAAATTATATTTATAAAAAATATTTGTTTGTTTGTAATTTATTTAAGATAAATAATTAAATCAATTTATTTATATACATTTTTTTTAAGTTTATTTTCTTATCCTTTCGTCCAATAAAAACATCTCATATGGGGTGCCTCCCAGTTCGTAGAATTGTACTTCGACACTTATTGTATTGATATCGCTTTCTTCTAGTAGTACAAAGTCTGATTGTATATATATGGAAGTCCCAAAAACGGAACCTACATTTCATATGTAAAAATAGCCTTTTTGAGATTGTAATCAGATCGACAGTAGCGGTGGAAGTCCGAGCTCAGGCGTACCAGTTTACCACTAACATAGCAAAGAGAGGATGGCGGCTGCCTCATTCAGTCTGTCTTAGAGTCTCGGTGCAATACAACGCTGCGTAAACGAAATAGCGATTATATTTTGCAAGAGTCTCTCTTTAATTTATTTAGTTGCTGTCCAGTGAATATTTATAAGTCTTACCTTAATGTTAAGGATTTCTTATCTGTTACTGTGTATATACCATTATATATAAACGAGGACGCCTGGGAAAGCTTGGTAAGTTAGCTTTTGGTGCGTATGTACCAGAACGTTCGATGTAAGTACAAATGTTGTTTTATATTATTTATTAACAAAAAATATATATTCGTTAACATATTTATTTACTTTTTTTATTTGCGCTTAAATGATTAAGTTTTTACTTTCATATCTCAAGATATTTCTAATATTCACACGTATGCTTTCTAACTTTGTCACGTTTGGAACAGTTATTGTAACATAAATATCGGCATAATAATATTACATTTTTGAATTGAATGCTGGTTTGGCATTTCGTTAGCATTTTGCATCTCTGTAACGTAAGAAAGGGTACGTTACAGAGATGCAAAATGCTAACAATAATTATTCTTTTTTTTTTTTTTTTTTTTATTTGTTATTATTTAATAAATTTACATATATTAGATAATTAGACGTAAAGCGTCAAGCATATATATAAATAAGAGTGCAATATGTATATTTGAATTAAAAGTGGTAATAAGAAAGTGATTGATCATCTCAAATCTTAATCAATTAAGATTTTTATATTATACCTGTATTGCTGCGATGACAGTGCCATATCAAATTACTCAGTGATTGAAGGGTTTGTTGATACATAGAAACTTTACTATAAAATAATATTCCTAACAGAAATTATGAACTGCAAAAGTTTTCACAAAATCAGCTATATACATATATATTTTTGTAAAAATAGCTTCACGCTTTTCCCCTTATAACAGATTAACCAAATGATGATTTATTGTATATAATAATATTTATTTTATATTGTATATATAAAGTATTTAAGTAAGTAAGAGCAACTGTTGAGTTTCTTGCCGGCTCTTCTCCAGCAGAACTGCCTTACCTTGGAGCCGGTGGTAGCTTCCGTTAGGACTGACACGACTGACACCTTTGTAAATTGACGATTCGAAAGTGCTTGTAATAGCCTACTTGAATAAAGAATATTTTGATTTGATTTGATTTGTTTAAAAAAAATGGCTTTCATTGGTTATGGTGATAGAATACACTCCGTCTCCATAAAAAAATGTGTACATACTCCGTCTAAACAATTTTCGGATCTGTAAATTTTTTCCTTAATGTATAATGATGATAGTAACGTGCCTAACCTTGATAATCAATGTAATTTTCCGTTGAAATTTCATGTTTTACATTGTAAATCAAGCGTAATTTAGATCCTCAGAAAATAAGACTGTATATAGAGGATATTTTAAAAATAATAACCAGAGATTTATTAGTCATCTTTTGAATTTTCGTCGTAAACATTAACAATTAGCAATTTTTCAAAAATTTCCAAATATAATTTGATTAAACTAAGGTATACGTTTTAAATCTGGGGTGTATTACCTAATACATGGCTCATTTTTTTGCAAAAACATATTTTCTTATTTTAGAAACTTGTATCTTTGCACCATTGCAGTGTGTGTAATATTTATTTTATTAAATTTATATATTTTTTTCTCCACATACTTAACTAAAATTATAAATAAAATCTTAGATGATATGATAGTAGCAGAATGATAAGAAATATCCGTCAGCAATCTTCCATTTAAAACACAGTAGCTACTTTACCAACAATATTGGGCAACTCTATCAAATTTACAATTTTTAATTTTTGCATCCCTAACTAGTAACGATGGTAAGGAATATAATTAGAAAATATTTATTTTTTATTGATAGAGACATGAATATAAATTATATTTTTAAAATCTATAAGTATCTATTGGGTTTAAAAGCCAGTTAAAGCCTCAGAAACTGCGGGAGTTTTATTTAGTATGTGAGTAAGCTTTCATATGATGAATATGATGAATTCACTTCTACTCTTATTGTTCTGGGTACAATGCACATGAATGACACTCAACTAAGCAAAATAATAACTCGCACGTACATCAACATACGGTTACGGTAAATGAGCTGGTGTAAAAGGAAGAAGAATGAGAAGGAATTTTCAAAGGATGGTTATGTTTTGAGCGAAAAGCCTCAAAACGTTCTTTGAGGTAGGGATAGAGATTGGATTGCACAAAATGCAGTAAAGAAGTTAAAGTTTGTGAGTATTACTGCGAAGGCGGAAGGAGAGCCACTTGAAATTTTCACGGAAGTTAAAATGATACTAATACATAAATTTTGAATTCACTCAAACTTATTTAATTACTCCTCTCTTAAATCAAGATAGGAAATATTGGCAATCAAAAATCAGTAGAAAGAGATTATTTCCTTAAGAAATCTTATTGAGAAAAAAATTACTCAGACGTTTAAGAGATCCGAGTGACGCAAAAACCTTTCTACTTTACTTACCTGAATTCCGTGATATATTACTGTCCAGGGTGATCCCTAGGCCTTTTACAGTATTACTGTAAGATAAACAAAACTACACAGAAAACTGACAAAATATCGTTAATATTAAGATTGTTTTTTAATATGATTTATTCATCAAAAATATTTTTTTCTAAAATGGTTCATTAATTGTACATAGTTGAGAAAAACAATAAAATAACAGTTATTTATCTAATTATATTTTTTAGTAACAGAAAAGTAACAAACAAGTACCAAATAAATAATTTCAGTGGGTCAACAGCAGTGGCTCCTATTTTTTTGCTGTTATTGAATATTAACAAAAAATGTAGATAGATAAAAGTTGGTTGATAGATAGTTAGTGTGCTAGTGGATAGATTTACTATTTTAACTGAAAAGGACAAAAAATTACTATGCCACACTATATAAGAATTTTTCATCATGATAAAAGCTTTCTGTCTCATCAGTAAAATTGCTTAGATTTGCCACAAAACACTATTCAAAATTTGTAAACTACGGCAGTGAGTCCCAAAAGCAAAAGAAAATAATTGATCCCACTTTATCACTAGATTTCAATTATCAGTTTACAAAATTGAATTCTAAGGATTTTCTTCTTCTTATTTCTTAATCTATAGAAGAAACTCTTAAAAATTCCATGTGGGTGCCGCCCCCATCGCGTTACTGATAATAGTTATAGACAGGCCGAGATTTTGGTTAAATTATACTTTTTGCACTTATTTCTATCGCGTCCAAATTAACTCTAAACCTATTCCTATTCAGTTCGTCGATAAGTTTGAAGTACTTGTTTACTTTGAAATGTCTTTTGGAAAATTTGTTTCCCACTGAAAATTCTAACGAAATTATACATTTTAGAATTTGGTTCGATCATTATGTAGTGTAAAAAAATTACCATTTATTTAAAAAAAGACACACGGTAAAATTTTAGGAAAAAAACAATTATTTTGTCATTATGCTATCTTTAAAATACTCTGTGATAAAGAACTCATAAAACTATAGAAAAATAAAATATACAATAGTTATAATAATTTCTTAATGTTTGGTTATAGTTATTTGCTGGAAGGTAGGTATAATTATTTTTTATACAACGCAAAAATTATCTGTGACGCAAAAAATATATCTACATATATTATATCTATAATCTCGGTAGTTACAGCTAACACATTCATTATTTACTTCATATCGAATACTAGTAATAGACTTGTTGACGTATAAAATACTCATTAACTCAGCAACGTGTACGTACTATACTTTGACACATACACTGTATACAAAAGGTGTAAGTAGATATCAAATACATGGTGGTGTAATATTTATTATATATAATGTGCTTTTAATAT
The DNA here is from genome assembly GCA_033558755.1 of Philaethria dido. NCBI lineage: Eukaryota > Metazoa > Arthropoda > Insecta > Lepidoptera > Nymphalidae > Philaethria > Philaethria dido. Next base: position 8,868 of record JAKGSA010000067.1, on the reverse strand, counting down.
ATAAAAAATATTAGTTTTCTGCACTCTTTTTTCTATTTAAACTTCAATCATACAAAATTTTATATTTCTCCGTCCATGTAAATGGGATAAAGTACAAAGGTTTTTACTTATTACAGTGGTGTAAATAACATGGCTGATATCTAATTATAATTCCGTCAGCGTAACAAGCGTACAGCGTACAGTGTCTTATGCAAGAGTTACAAACCGCATACGTCCCTGAGTGTCACTCAATAAATAAATATTTGGAGTTTAAAATTTTAGTTTCATATTGCTTTAAAAAAAATGTATATATTTATTTATTTAACAATATCAAAATATGATATATTTATGAATGGGTAGGGGAAGGTCAGGTAGCCTCGAAATAAAGACACAAATAAAGGATTTTTCTGTCTTATTTCATTATTTTATTTTACATTAAATAAGGAACTTCTCTATTTGAATTAATCAACACCTACCTACCTAAGTTCACGCTGTATCCCTAGCGGGTACGGACAGAGAGAACGGAGCGCCAAACACTACGGTCCCTGCATACCTCTTTCGCCTCGTCCACAGTCATTAACCTCTTCATACGTTCCTCCAGTATCATTGATATTGTATTCTCGAAGGTCAACCGTGGTCTCCCCTTACCTTTCATGCCGCTCACCTTTGTTTCATATATCTTTCTCACCATTCTTTCATCACTCATCCTCTCGACGTGCTCAAACCACCTGAGCACGTTCTTTTTCATTCTTACTGTAACATTCTCGATTATACCTGTCTTTCTAAGTATCTCTTCGTTGCGGATTCGGTTAGCCAAACTGACTCCGCATATTGTCCGAAGAGATCGCATCACATATATATGAGCACAGTCTTCACAGGCATAATCTTGGCATTTCTGGCGCTGAATCCAGAATTTATTAAATGTTTCTTCAAAAGGCTCTGAGAACGACTTTGGATATTTTCCTTTGCGTTGGTACCTTTTTAGCTCTGAACGTTGCTGTATTTCTAATTGATCTTTTTTATTGCTTTTGTTCTTCACAGGCTCCACCTATTGTTGGTTATAATTCAACTATGTTGTTACTATCGTTCCAGAAATACTTGACATACTATGATATTTAATAAAATTTCATAGTAGAAATAAGCAAAATAATATTAAATTGCAGTTTGTTTGAATATTACTGCGAAATCCTACGCTTAGAACGGTGTCCGGGGGTACCCGACATCGTAGTGTCTGGAATTACCCGACTGTTAACATGCAATATTTTTATACATAGCATTCAAAATGTACAAGAATTCTTACAAATACAATACTATTTTTAAATATATAAAATTTACTAATATTGTGAATAGCGGTCAAGTATAAAAACTTACTTATTATACTAAATAACCATAACAAGGTAGATGATTTTTTTTGACGGAAATAAGACTATTATTCAGCTTACGCTCCGTGATCAAACTACATTTGTTTCTAATCTAGAAAAGGTATCTTTACAATAACTCTTTATCTAAGCAATGCGTTTAGTTTCTAAGAACGATAAGCGTCGGGGGCTACCCGACCGACCCCTACATATCAAAAATAATAAACCAGCACTATTGCCATAATTAAAATTTAATAAAGCTGAAAAGTAACAGTAAAACAATACTAACGCATATATTATAAGTGATAATTGTATTAATTTTCACTGACGCGGGAATGCTTTGGCTTTGATTATATTAAATAATAAATGTTATAGTTATTTTATTTTAATACAGTCTATCCCTTTATACGTCGACGTCACGTCGAACATTTTATTTTTAATGGTCACTGTTGCTAATGAAATAGTTAATATTGAACATATCTTTCATCCTGCATACCAATTTAGTAATGGCATGCTAGTTTATATTGGTGGTAGGAGGTTCGTCCTCCGTCTGGCTCGCGACCACTATCATGTCAAAGACGAACCGCCAAATATCTTATGATGTGTTCCGGTTCGATGGCATGTAAGCCAGGTTTTCCCCTTTCCCACCCATCCTTTCCCCAAAATGTGGTGGTTCCGATAGCGGACTACTACATTATCCTCCCTTTCCATCTGTATCCTCTAGGTTGGCAACGCATCTAGTACATCTCTTGTGTTGTAGATGTTCATGGGCGAAGGTAACCACTTACCATCAGGCGGTCCTTCTGCTCGTTTGCCATCCGGTATCCATAAAAAAAAAAATAGTTATAGAAATTATCGTTATATTACAAGTATACTGGTGTTAAAAAGTCTTTATCTCTAAGATAAATAATGAAATTATATACTTGGTTAATGTCTATGTATATATGATTATCAGTGGCGAAGGCAGAAAATTTTATATAGGTAAGCCGGTATATGTAGGGCCGACTTGGACGAAAACATCATACTTGCTTGTTTTTTGGAATTCCAAATTTGTCGAACTTGAACTTGGTTTTTTTAGGGTCCAAATTTTTATCATGTTTGTATTTTTGGCTTCTCAGTCAGTTTAGCCTTCTTAGCCTAATAGTAAATTTAGGTAAGCTACTGATTTAAAATTGTAATTTGTAAAAAGTAAACCCATAAGATTCAAGTTATATGAACGCTTAACCACTATTAAGTATAGATAGATCCACATTGGCTCAGGCACTTTTGCAAGACTAAACTAAAAATTGAAGTTTCTCCATACCCATCGTTGACTTGAAGGAATTTATTTGAGATAAGTTTTATTTAGAAAGGAGGTTTAACTCTCCCATATAGGCATGTCTCCCGGACTCCCCCTATATATAAATATTTTAATCATGATTGTTTATCAAAACATAAAATTATACATGCAACGGTTACTTTATAACGGGGCTGTCATAAAATTAACCTTTTCCTTTTTCAAAGTTTGCTGTAATCAATGATTTACAGCCGTCATAAGTAATATAGGTAAGTAGGTTACGGATTTTCCAGAAATAACGGGCATGCCCAAAACGTAATTGATTTTGCAAGAAGCTAATTATTACAGTTAAATACTATACAAGTATAGGCGATATGCTAATTTGCTACAATTCTTTATTCAATTTTTTTTTTAAATTAGGTTGAATTCAACTACTTAAATATAATGTATCCAAAGTGGACAGAAAGTAAAGAAGAGAGTACACTAGGTGTAAACAGCAGATTACCTTTCCATCATTTCTCTCTTAATAATTCTTTCATTTTTATTGTTATTTCACTACTACCTCCTCTCTTCCATCTGTATCCTCTAGGTTACAACGCATCTACAACATCTCTGGTGTTGTAGAGATGTTCATGGGCGAAGGTATCCACTTACCATCAGGTGGCTCCTGCTCAAGCCTTACATCCGTTATCCATAAAAAAAAAAAAAAAAAAACTAAATGGTGAATACTCCTGAAAAGATGATATTGGTTTCTTTAATAAAATATCTAATTAAAATTTTAACAAAAAGAAAACCGCCGACTCTCAAATACTATTCCTGAGATCTAATAATTTAAATGGAAATTAAATTTTAATGGGACCTATTAGAAGCATTAACTATCATATATAAAAAAAGAATCGTTGAAATTGTTTCACCCAGAAAAAGTTACGTAGATATACATATAAAAAATACAGTCGAATTCAGAACCTTCTCCTTTTTATGAATACGGCTAAAAATAGTTTTTATTTAAATATTTAGTAGAATATACTTAAAGTAATTGTTGCATGACAACCTTAGTAAGAATCTATAATTTATTTGATTAAAACATAATACGCATTGACACGCTTTATGGTCCGGTTGTTGTATAACATTTGTATGACGTGTTGACTTTCTCCGTACGATCTGAGGCATTGGCGGCGCAACGCATGTAGGGAAATCCAAGCATTGTGTCGTCACCAGTTGGCCAAAAAATACGCCTGGGATTCCCTTATAAGTACAATTTACTATATACATACAAGTACAAGTGAGTGAAATGTGCCATAAATAAAATCTACTAGACTGGATTGTATTGGTAGCGTTAAAAAAGATTAAAATCTTTCTTTTAATTTAAGAAAAAACCTGCTTAAAACATAATATTATTCAATTATACAATATAAAATTAATAAATATTGTAAATCTACGCTTCACACTTTATCACAAAAATCAAATATCGTAAATAACAATAACAACCGTAACAACTAAACGTTAGCTGGGATTTCCAGTGACGTGCTCAGGGTTACTGCGGCCGAGCAGAAATTAACTAGAATTCGTGACGAATCTTTTAGAATCATGCACAGTAGTTGCTACTGTCGTGTGCTTTATAATTTTAGCATTATATAGGTATCATCATAATTACTGACAACAAAATAGAACAAAAAGAAAGTAAATTTGTTTAGGTATATATTAGTTATCGATATTTTGTTTTTTGATTATGTGAAAAATGATCCTTGGTGTACAAATAAATAAAAACTATATTAATGCAAATGAAATAAAGTTTTTAATATGCTATATTTTAAGTACTGTATTTTATTTTGCCTTCATTTTTTGAAAAATTATAACGTGTTGACTTATGGACTATGTTATACCTTTCATAATATTTATTGTTTCGTTTTTGCAGAAACCAAGATGTTAAAGCTGGGCGTACTGTTCCTTGCACTGTCGACAAGCGTTAATAGCCAATGTTTTTATAAAAACGATGCTGACAAAAAGTTAAATCCTGGAGCTCGAACTAGCCTTTATAAGAATCAATTAGAGTTTACATTAAATCTCTTCAATACCATAAATAAAGCCGTTCCTGATGACAACATATTTTTTTCACCGTTCTCTGTGTACCACGCATTACTGCTTGCTTACTTTGCAGCGGGTGGCCAAACTGAGAAATCATTAAAGGAATCCTTACGAATTTCTGATGAACTGGTAAGCTAGATTGTGATTTCATACATTTTTATGCTTCTGAAGCAGAATACTGGAGACATGGAGACAGAGAAAATCTAGAAACAACTCTTTCCTCGGTTCGTAACTATTGAGGCTTAAAGGATGATTAGAAAATTTTATAATACGAGTATACCCGTTACATTTAAATTTTAATCTGATATAACTATAGATCTAGAACAAATTAGCATTCGCAACTTAGCATATTCACTATATGTTGGAATCTAATTTTATTCAAATACGAAAATCATTCTAAGCAATTCCATGTTTCTAAGGATTTGTAATATTAACTTTTATATTAATTTAAAAAATGTACAACCACGTAACTTACTTTTTTTGATAATGACAGCATAAGGAAAATCGTAAGGATACTGAATAAAGTAATGTATTTCGGGTTCTTGTTTACAGGATAAAGTAAACCTGTTGAGTGTGTACAAGGTGGACAAGAGAGAGCGCGAGTTTAACAACAACAGCGACAGCTACGAGTTCACGAACGCTAACAAGATGTTCGTGGACAACGAGTTGCATTTACGACAGTGTATGCTCGACCTACTTTCTGAAGAGCTGGAAGCTCTGGTATGATATTAATATTTAAATTATTATGAAAAGTGTCTATATATTAAACATATTATTTATCTTTATTACTTATAAATATTGATACATGTATTATGCATGATTTTCAGAACTTTCACGACAATCCTGGTGAATCCCGTATTTTAATAAACGATTGGGTATCTCGCGTTACTAAAAACAACATCAAGGATTTAATACCAGCGGACGGTATCAGTCAAGCCACAAAACTAGTATTGGCAAATGCTGCTTACTTTAAAGGAGTATGGGCCTCGAAGTTTCCTGTAGAAAGAACCAAGAAACAGCCCTTTTATGTATCTGAGTCTCGTCAAACATTTGTGCCGTTTATGCGACAGAAGGGGACATTTCATTACAGTAATTTTCACCTTTTTTTTTTATATATTTGAATCATATATTTATCTAAATAAAATATAATTACTTGTTCTTAACATTTCTTATATATCCTAATTGTTTCGAAAAAAAAATTATAATATCCTAAATTACAAATTTCAAACAATCTTTAAAAATACACTATTTTCACTTATTACAGTGGTTAGCGACGAATTAGGTGCGCAAATCTTGGAACTACCATACAAGGGCCATGACATGAGCATGTATATTTTACTTCCGCCCTACTCAATAAAAGAAGGTCGTTTAGTCATAAAAGTTTTTTATTTTGATTTTTTAATTAACTCATATACTCGTAAATTAAGACCATTTTTAACATAAAGCTGTGCTTATACTGTAAATACTCATATTTATAATAGACGGTAAAATTGGGAAAATGATTATATAGTTTATATTGATCTTTTTCTACCCACATGATTGAGTATGGGAAATGTTCTGTTACTGCCTGCTCTGATATATTCGTATGTTTCCATATGTTAAATTTAAAACAATATGTATAGCAAGTAACAATATCTGTTGATTTTTTTTTTTTTTTTTTTTATTGATAACGTGAGGGCAAACGAGAAGGACCACCTGTGGATGGTAAGTGGTTACCTCGCTCATAGACATCTACAACACCGGAGATGTTGTGGTGATGCGTTGCCAACCTAGAGGATAGGGATCGACTGATGGAAGGGAGCCAATGTGTAGTCCACTATCAGAACCACCTCACATTTTGGGGAAAAGGGATGGTGGGAAAATCTGGCTTACATGCCATCGAACCGGAACACATCATTAGATATTTGGCGGTTCGTCTTTGACATAGTGGTCGCGAGCCAGTCGGAGGACGAACCTCCTACCACCTAACCGAATATAATTTACCGATTATAATTTTATATAACTAAAATTATAACAAAAAAGCCCTTAAATGAAATGCACTGTAGAGTACATTGTATTTAGAGTTATATTTACATTACAAACAGTTAGTATTATATGTAACATAAGGTAAAAATTTAATTTGAAACAATATTGCTTGACAGGCTTATCCAACATTATTGCTAAGCTAACTTCTGAACGACTTGCTGCTGTAGTGGAGGAAAGTTACATGGGTCGCGAAGTGATAGTAGAAATACCTAAATTCACCGTAGAGAGAAGTCTTCCGCTTAGACATGTGAGTTATTTCATCCCTATAATTTGTAGAAAGTAAAAATCATGAGAGATTATTGATATATTTTTTTTTTTAACTTCACGCTGTATCCCGCATGTAGCGGGGTAGGCAGAGGGAACCAGAGAACCTAGTGTTATGACACTCCATTCTCTTTCAACAATTCCGTTACCCACTTTCCGCCGAATTGAGGCACTGCGTGTTGAGTGGCGGAACTCAATGCCGCGCTTTGCCTTGTTACTAAACCCAAGAAATGAAAACACTAAATTTTACATTTCCTGGAGTGAGAATCGAACCCACAACCTGTCGTGTTCACAGTCGCAGGCTTGTGCCTCTAAACAAAAATAAGAATAATTTAAAACGTGTAGATGTTTATAATGCATATATATTTTAAATTTGTATTATTTGGAAACTCCCTTAAAGTATCAAACCTTTTATACAAATATCTTTAGGCACTAATTTTTACATCGCAGTGGGATATGACCAATCCGTCTTTTCTTTCTGTCCATTTAGTGAAACAACGTGTTCAGTGGTGATACCTAATTATTGTATTCTGTCGATTTAAACCAGAGAAACCTAAAAATATTATAAACAGGGAAATTAAAATAATTTTAAATATAATCATATCCCTAAGAAACCTACAACCGTTGTATTTACAGTCCCAATACAAAAACGCCACATATTTAAAAAAAAATAGGTATATATGAACTAAAGCAACGTATATGTTGTATTTAAAAGAAAATTAACGCAGAATAGATACAATCTCGTTTATAATTCATATTTCGTTTGTACATATTATTTGCAGATTCTCGAGACGCTCGGTGTAGGTGATTTATTTAACGCCTCGTCGGACTTCAGCACACTCTCTAATGATCACGGAATAGTCTTTGACGACGCTGTACACAAAGCTAAAATACAAGTTGACGAGGAAGGTATGTTTGTTATAATTATCATTTAGTACTTGATATTTTTCACGTTTTCGACATATTGCGTGTTGTGTAGCAAAGCACAATGCTGCGTTTGCTTTACCAGACTGGGGAAATGAAAATAATTTAAACATTCCCCCAAAAGGGAATTGAACCCACAACCGTCGCGGTTACGCAAGCCCTTGTCCTGTCACACAACGGTTAAACACTAATGTTATATAAATGAAAATATCACTAAAATAAAATTTAATTATACGGAAATATATCTGGAATTTGTACATCCAGTTATCGAGTATAGTTACGTGCAAGATAATTATAAGATAACTTCTGTGAATTCATCTACATGAAAAGCTTCAACCTGGCAATCTGTTGCTTTTGCTAAGACAACTTCACAACATCTAATTTACTTCAACTTTTTCAACGTAGTCCAAACGTTTTGCTCCGATCACATGCCCGTGAATGCTGGCGTTCCCCAGGGCTGTGTGCTGTCCCCTACGCTATTTCTTCTGCATATCAATGACATGTTGGTGGACTCTAACATTTATTGCTATGCAGATGATAGTACGGTGGACGCTGTATACTCCGGCCGCGCAGGTCTTTCTCGGGAAAACGTTGACGAGTGCCGAAAAAAACTTGTGTCTTCTGTTGAGGCATCCCTCGGGAATTTCTCTTCATGGGCTGAAAGGAACCTTGTTCAATTCAATCCCTTGAAGACACAAGTTTGCGCGTTGACCACCAAGAAAACCCCATTTGTCGTATCACCAGTTCTCAAGAACACTCCTCTTAAAGCCGCGCCCAGTATCAGCATATTGGGCCTTAGCGTTTCGAGTGAGTGCCAGTATCGCGATCATCTGGAAAGCAAGGCCAAGTTGGCCTCGAAGAAACTGGGTGTTATCGCCAGAGCGAGACAGTACTTCACGCCAAAACACCGTTTGGCCCTGTATAGGGCTCAGGTTCGGCCTCATATGGAGTACTGTT
>JAKGSA010000066.1:105476-138337 GCA_033558755.1 Philaethria dido | reverse complement strand
AACAAGCTAGTTGAGTGACCTAACAATATCCACACTAGATTGCCCTGTCGCGTCGAAATATGAGTTGACTCGTGGTTTCACATCACATATTAGGCATACCAAATAAGTGCATGCAATTACACAGGGGACACTATTAAGTTCATGCAAAAATAGTCCTTAGTTTTAACACATAGAGGGTACATTTGTGTATTCAGTAACGTACTGTGATATCGGCTACATGGAGTCATGGTTGCAATTAACGCGGTGAATGTGTTGTTTGGTCGTTACTGCGTCTATACGGCTCATCCGCACTTTGTAAATTCAGTAACCTGTCCGTCCCTTCATCCTTCAATGGACTTAGGTTATTATGATAAATATAGTAACTTCGTGTGTAGATAAAAAAATATTATTCACGTTACTTTGAGGGTTCAATAGACTATAGGTATATTATATCACATCAGTTTTCGCCCAGATAATGATGTACGAGTATAGTAGACAAAACAAAACTTTTTCCTAGAATTGTTTCAAGTCCTAACCCTTGACAGCATTCAGGTGCTGTTACACTGCATCTGTCTTCATGATAAAAGTAATTTGTCATTTTGTAAAAATTATTTAATTATATTATGGATAGATTATTCAAAAAAAGATATTTTCAAATGAATGAAATATTTATAAAATCTTAAAATTAATAAACGGTTATAGAGAAGTGAATATTCTAATACTCCAGTAAAATATTTATATTTAGTATATTTCATTTTCTCGTTCTGGTAACAAGGCAAAGCGCGGCGTTTAGTTCCGCCACTCGGCACGCAATGCCTCAATTCGGCGGAAAGTGGGGAATGTAAATGTCAAAAGAAAACGGAGTGTCTTAACACTAGGTTCTCTGGTTCCCTTTGTCTACCCTGCGCGCGATACAGCGTGAAGTAAAAAAAATAAACTATTCTAATAACATCCGGCGCATAAAGTTCTAAACATCATATACAAACCTTATCAATAAGTAATATTACCTTTTAAAAAATGCTCAACATATTCATATTCTCCACGTTCACTAACAAATATGAATCTCTCAATTCCAACCGTTAACATAAAAGTTTATTGCATTTGTGCGTGAGAACTTCGAACACGAACTAGCTATGCTTTATAACATTTCGTAAGATAATTGTAGAATATCTATGCATGTATAGAATAGATGTCACGGAAGCTTATTATAATTAGTGATGTTCTGTTAGAATTATGTATTTTTTACATCATAACTACCTTGTATGCTATAAGAGTAATCACTAACAAGATAAATAGTCCCTGTACGAAAATGTCCCAAGTTCTTCGTGTCAAGCTGCGATTGAATGAAAATGCTTATTTTATTGTAATCGATATATAGTTATTAAATTAGAATATAGTGATGTATCACTAATCACAAAATATTTATACAATTTTTATCATTCACGTATTCACAAGTAAAGTATATTAAAAACATGCAGTCGCTAAACATACATACATACCGTTTTTTTTTTCATAATAATATCATGAAAAGAAACCTCAATAACCGTAAACGTACATATGATACGTATCAAACGCTATTTTAATTAATCGAAGTGGGCAAAATATTATTAAAAACCGATGTTCAACCGCTTCACAGTGAGTGACTGCGCAATATTCGATTTCAATGATCGCTACCAGACAAACCCTTGTAATCAAATGCTAGACAATCCCCCAACGTAGTTTTAATTTAAAATCCATTTACAAATAAAATTCCGGATCTCGATGGGAGGAGCACTCTCTTGATGATAAAAAGTATAAATATATAAGATTTTTATGTCGAGTTACTTATATTATGAGGCATGTCGTGGCGCAGAGGCACAATCATGCGGCTGGCGCGGCTAAACACGACATGTTGTGGGTTCGATTGCCACTCGAAGAAATGAAAATATTAAATAATATAGAGTGTTTTCATTTCCTCGCTGTGATAACAAGGCAAAGCGCTGCGCTGAGTTCCGCCACTCAGCCTGAGCAATGCAATGCAATCAATTGGGCGGAAAGTGGGGAACGGAAAAGTTAAAAGAGAGCGGAATATCTTAACACTAGGTTTTCTGGCTAATTAATAGCTTCACGCTATAGCATGAAGCTATTTTACGTTTCGCTGGCATTATTCACGTTAAGTAGGCTGATATTTGAAATATCAATAAATTTTCTTTTAAGAAGTCTACAATAGCAATATATTATCAAGAAAATAAAAATATATAAATTTTAATTTAAGTACATTTCTTTTTTCGTTGTTTACAACGTAAAATATGAATAGTACATGAAAGTAATCCTTGAACTTTAATTCGTAATAAGTAATTTACAATGAAAATCGTAAAGGAATATGGACGAGGGTCACGCATTAATTACGTTTATTTTGCTTTCCCCACTCTCTGTTACGTGAGAAATAACGATATAGCAAATTAATGCCGGCTATTATATTTTTATTGCGAATTTTATTTGAGTGCTCACACAAAACTTGTACCAAATGTATTGGAATCCTATGTATTTTATGTTACTTATATATAAACAAATATGTATTTAAATGTGCGTAAGATATTTTATCATGGAATATAAATAGTTTACGAGAAGTTAAAATGTGAATTCAGATGCAAAGCGCGGCGTTGCATGCCTTCCGCCATCTCAGCACGTCAATGCTTCAATTGGACTAGAAAGATGGGGATACGGAGTGTCTTAACAATAAGTTTCACTCTGCCTAAACTGCTATATGCGGGATACAGCCTACGTATATATGTAAAATTGATTACATTTGTTATATTTGTTGTAAGTTTCATAACATATTCGTAAGTAATTCCATTCTCTACTTCCTATTAGAGGCGGAACTCAATGGGGGAATGTTAATATTTAATATGTTAATATTAACTAGGAGTTGGTGCTCACAAGATTGTTTGTGTGGAGTTTATGACCCTTGCTTCACTATTAGTTCTATCTACCCTATTTTAAATTATAAAACATAAAATACAGTTTTCTTTTGCATCCCCATAAGAAGATTGGTGTATTCTTAGTACTCTTCCCTGTGCTATTATGATCAACAATTTGCAAGGAATTTAGATCGCCAATTATCCCGTTATGTCAGTCAAATCTCAACTACGCCACCATGGTGATATTACAATAATTATATAACATTTCTTTTTAAATGTAACAATAAAATCTTCAAGACATTTTGTAGGTAATAATACCTTTATTTACATAAGTGTTGGATAAAGTCGTATCTCACTTTCTACAAATAAAACGATTACCCGTCAACCACAATCCAACTTTAATCTGTTGCGATTGCTTTTCGTTTTGTTCGCGAGATTATCGAGCTGAGATGATCAATCAAAGAAACAGAAAAACTTTGTGGTACGGTGTATACAGTTTGTATTAGTATGAATTTGGGTTATAGGAAAGTTTGTTATGAGTGGTCACTATTTTCTCTTCCACTCTGAATCAAAAATATGTAAAACAGTGAAGATTCCTCTTCACTGATTTAAATCATAATTACAATGACTTGTAACTTTTAAGTATCTGCTTATAGGTACGTATAGGTCTACAAAATGGATATTAAATTCTTTAAATTTTAGCATTCACCTAATGATAGTTTGTGCTTCATTTAAAATTTAGAAACATTTATGATGAAACTCTCCATTCATATTGGGGAAAGAAAATGTTACCAGGAAGTTACCCGAAACCACGATATCGGAACTATGAACAACAAGTTAATTGATCACTCTTCTCTGCATAAAGCCTAATAAACCCCCTTCTAATTTATAAGACATGACTTATTCCGCCCTCATTAGTTCATGTTTGAATAGTTTTTCAAAAACAATTACAGGCACGTGCAAGTTCAACAGGATCTTTAGTCATGCTGTCGACGTTAAAGCGATCTGGTGTGCAGACAGGCCACCATTTGTTTGCCACTACCATTTACAATTCCATAGTTAAGCATTATATGCTATATATTTTCTACCCAATAAATTCTAACATGATTTTCATAAACGTGCAGAAATTTCAAAGCTATTTCATTTCATAACTTTCAGCTAAAGTTTTCCAAATGGCTAAAGTTGTTGGCATACAAATTTTGTGTTTTTAACCTATTTTATAGCTTTCAATGTTGTTAGAGGTTATGTTAAGTGTGTATAGAAATGAACTATGAATAAGTTTTTTATTACGTTTCCGATTAAATTGATTGACAAATTATTTTTAACGATAAATTTCGAATTAAATTTAAAGCGTACGTTTTCAATCAAACGTTCAGATTATTTTCCAGAGCCCGTGGACATGATTAAACCCGAAATTATGTATGAATTATGGTTGTAACTATGAATATAAAAAATATATAGTTGTTGTTGTTTTACAATGAATATATTAGTTTTAATATTGATCAAAGTAAGATAAATAGACAAATTTTATTATTATTTTGCTTCATCTTCACATCCCTCGCCTGCATTTTGTAAAGTAGGAAAGCGACAAGTTAGTGATAAATCACTTCGTTCTTCACTTACTGTCTGTTTGTGACATCATGTATCATTTTTCGGAACCTAGAACTGGATAAAGCTTTAGATTCCGCAATCTAACACGTGATCGGAGAGAAAAGAGATATCGTTTAACAAGATAAACTAAATATTTAGTTTATAACTAAATATTTAGTTTATTATGTTATTTAGATATCTAAATATTGCCCTGAGTCAGATTTAAACCTGTTACACATCGCGAGCTTTCTGCGCACTAATATCTATTTTACATATACACAATTACATTTATACTATAGTGTAACAATTAATGACATTGTGTGGCTTCACAGTAGCGAAGTGAGCTTTTATTAAGCTTCTTACTTTGATTTTTTTCGACTCACAGCTCGTTTTTATTTCGTATTAAGCGAAAACATTAGTTTGTTTTTCCTCGATTTTCTAGCATGTTGAACAAAAAAAACCAAATGACATTACAATTCGTTTTCCACATTCAACCTGAAGCACATTTGACCTTTGACATTCTCTACATTTGACCTGACAAATAAATATTTTTTTTTAAGTAGTCATTTCATCGGTTAATCTATGCGTACATAGCCAGCTACTCCCGATATGCGCGACAATGGTAAAGTTAATAAAATATCGAAGTGTATTCTCGATTAACTCTGTAATCTAGTGTTATTTTCATAGTAGGTGGCTATAAAGATAATTATTTTGGCTAAAACGTGTTGGGTCGCTCTAACACCCAGGAGAAATGACAAGATTTATGAGTACTGATAAATTATATTACCTTATCCCTTCAGGTTAACCGATTGCATATTTGATCTTTTAAAGACTTTGGTTAATTTCTTTTATTTTTTTCTTGTAAGATATCGTTTTGTTAGATAGAATAAAAAAAGGTTTCGTAGTTATTTAATGACAAGTCAGTTTTCATCTAAAAATATTCTTGTAATTAAAATTTTTGTATGTAAAGTATTAAAAACCGCACTGGAGCTTTTAATTCTCACCGAAACTAGTAAAAATGCAATAGCATACAAAGAGATTACTCTTTTTTTAAAAGAAAAACAACTCAATCCAATTTGTGGGAATCGAGAAAGTTGGCACAAGTACGCCGTGAATGAATCACAAAATCGATGTTTGTAGCGTGTAAACAATCCTAAAGTGATAAGTGTCAAAGTAGTCACTGTCTATCGGTCAACCACCTACATATTTTGGGAAAGGAATGGGAAATGGGATAAGGGCGAAAACCTGGCTTACGAGGTGCGGGCATCGAACTGGAACACATCACAAGATATTTGAGTCGGTTCGTCTTTGACATGATAGTGGTCGCGAGCCAGATCGGATGGACGATACCTCCGTGACCACCTATATGATATCATATACTTGAATTAGCACCAGTAGCCTCCATAATGCATAAATTTTCGTTCCTTGGCATCGTGTATTATAGTTGATACATAATATATATAATACAACATATTGGCATAGTGTGTACATCATATTAGTATATTTACATCTAATAAATATTGGGTATCTACGACATTGGCGTAATTTTACACCTCAAAATGTAAATTTATCCAATCGATATAGTCCTGTAAACAACATTAGTTGAGTAACAAGTATCCAAAATTTACACTGGCTACATGGTACACAGTATTTATCCGATTAACATTTTAAGCGAGGAAATGATGTGCAAATGATCAGAAGGACCAGGTGTTATTAAGTGGTACCCTTTGTCCATGAACCAGATAGCAAAACCATTGAAGTAGTTTTTGGCAAGGGTATGACATTACTTACAGTACTTAGAGAAATTTAACAAAAATAAAATGAAATTATATGTCTAAAAAGTTTTTTTATCTTTGGCTTTCGAGATTTTAAAGCAATTTTTAATACTCAATATTAAATATATTAAAGCAGTAAAACAAAATGTACGCGATAACACTGTTATGAAATGAATTTAATTTTATGCCTTTTTGACATATAAATTCATAAAATAATATAACATATAGATATACGAGTATATTGAATAACCATTAATTGAAACATTACAGGATTTGAATCTGTGATTTCAAATATAGTCTAAGCAGTATCCCGCATATAGCAGGGTAGGCAGATGGAACCTGACAACCTAGTGTCAAGACACTCCGTCCTCTTACAACAATTCTAAGCATTCTTACCAAAAAAGCTATGTTCCGCCATGATGCAATTTCTATACAAATATGAAAGCTTTTACTTTTTACAGTTTATTAAATTTATTAACCACATGGGAAAATTAAAATAATGCACGATGCATATTTTTGTCTGTAGTAATATAAGTTTAACACCCTGTGTGGATCTACACGAAGTATAAAAGTTAACGTACGTACGTACAAGGCCATAATTTTCATGGAAGTCGTAAAAAGACGCGCTCCGCCATGTTGGCTGTGTTTTGGCGGGAAAGCCTTAGTGTTATGTTTCTTTTGGGGAGGAAAGTTTTTGGTTGGCGTAAAACATACTGCTTAAAACAGCGCCTCGTTAAGGCCTCATTTGAGTTAATGGTAGTTTATTTTTCAAGAATAGTATTTATTCTATTTTATACATGTTATTATTAAAAAATATAATATATAACTGTTTTAATTGGTAACCTGCGTATATGTCTATATACCTACATTTTTTTTTTATATGACCCACTGGCCTCTGGCGGAACCAGAGATTTTATGTATCTTGTTATTTTAATCAAAGGTAAATACATTTTCTTAAGCAGAAACAAATAGTTTTTCTTTGTACCAAATTTTACAGACTAGTTCTATTATATATTTATACACTTGCATTTGTTCTACCTAATTTCTAATTCAAATAGATTTTTCTATATTTAATATAGTTTTTTGCTATATTTAATATAGTTTAAATTTAGGAAAGTGGGGAACGAAATTGTTGAAAGAGAATGGAGTGTCTTAACACTAGGTTCTCTGGTTCCCTCTGCCTACCCTGCTATATGCGGGTTACAGCGTGAAATTAAAAAAATATATATAATGAAATTAAAAAAAAAGGTATATTATCGTATATATACTAATAATCTTATAAATTTTATACTACTAGAATATAAATATAGGATCAACAAAGAAGGATTCAGTTTGGGTGGGAAGGAAAGAACGGAATGGATTCTCTTATGATATATGTTTTTTGCGCAATATTTAGTATGGAAATACAGTATTAAAACTTTAAGAGCTTCCGCTATTAACTAATAATATAAAAATAATAATAATAAACATTTTACTATATTAGCAGTGTATAGAAAACTTAAATAATATTTATGATCCGCCACTTTCATCCCAAAGCTCCAATTTGTACAAACTAAGTAAATCTGGTAAGTTACACATCTACTTAGTGAAGTTATCGCATCAACGCCGTTTTGGGTATTATTAAATCTGGAACCTTACAGCTCGCATACAAATGTCGGTGTGCTATTTCTTATCTTAAGCCTTTAAGAATTATATAATATAAATGAGAAATGTTTAATGTAAATTTTATAGTTTAATAAAAAAAAAATGTCATTGTGGCCTATCGTGGCGCAGAGGCACAACACAGGTTGTGGGTTCTATTTCCCCTCCAGGAAATGAAAATATTAAATAATATTTATTGTTATCATTTCCTCGCTCTGGTAACAAGGCAAAGCGCAGCGTTGAGTTGCGCCACTCAGCACGCGAAGAATCCACAGAATCCTTCCTCTCTGTCCACCGAATTGAGGTTCATTTAGATAATTACAAGTATTTTATTAATGATAAACTTCTAAAGCTTTTTCATCATTAAAGCTTCTGAAAGTAAAATAATTACACTTGTTTGTTGAAAGTAATTTAGCCACTTACAAATGTTATACTATAAACATTAACTACTAACAATATTTATTTATTTTATTTTCTATTGGAATATACAATAAAATAAATTACCTATTACATTATAAGACACATAAAGTAGTCCAAGAAGTAATAAAAATACAGCTTACTGTACTACTTCAAATAAATATCAGTTGATACGTAAATAAATTAGGTGGTAGGAGGTTCGTCCTCCGACTGGCTCGCGACCACTATCATGTCAAAGACGAACCGCCAAATATCTAAAGATGTGTTCCGGTTCGATGGCATGTAAGCCAGATTTTCCCCTTTCCCACCCATCCTTTCCCCAAAATGTGGTGGTTCTGATAGCGGACTACTACATTGTCCCCCCTACCATCAGTATCCTCTAGGTTGGCAACAAATCTACAACATCTCTGGTGTTGTAGATGTCTATGGGCGAAGGTAACCACTTACCATCAGGTGGTCCTTCTGCTCGTTTGCCGTCCGTTATCAATAAAAAAAAATATATTAATTCCAAAGCTTAAGCAAACACATGGTTAGTCTAGTTAGTATTTTTTTAATTTAATATATTTACAATGCATTATAATTAATAAGTAATTTTTAAAGTTCTTCTCTATATAAACTGTAACTACGAGTATATTACTAATACATGTCATATTTACCCACATGAAGAATTTATAGTAAAAATGGATCCAAAGATTTCTTTTACGTATTAAAAAATAAATAAAGCCAACAAATTAACCAGAGACAACAATTACTTTAAAATTACATAGACAATGGAACACCAAATCTCTTGTGAGATTTAAAGTTTGATTAAATGTTTTATCGCTTCAAACACATTTACTCGCAACGCGTCGAAGTGTTACTGATCAAGCTTCCAGACTCTATTATAATAAGGATTGAGCCTCGTACATTAATATTCCCCGCAGAAATTATTCAGATGACATTTTCAAATAAAGCAAAGTGATGGGGTGGACGTGTTAGATGAGAGTCATCTGACGTGCGACGTTATTGCTACATAAAGCAATTCATGTTTATATTATCTATGACGGACATGCATGTAATAGACTTTAGTGACAAGTTGCTGGTAACGAACGAAGACAACCCTTCTTTTCTTTAGTTACGACATACGAGAATGAAACTGCAATATGAGTTTGTTAATGTGTTTTTATTATAATGGGTTACACTTCATTAATTATAGTTGATTTATTATTTTGTTGTATCAAATGATTTCTACATTTGCACAGTAGTTGGAGTAACACTACACCTTTAGTGTAATATTATTCTGTTTTCTATTCTGTTTTCTAATATGTACTTTATGGTGGTACTCAACGTCTAAAATGTCTAACCAAGCCAAGGAAACATTTTTTATATCTATATATGAAACGTGAAGCAAAAACTTTGGATCCCTTTTTACGAAAATTACGCGGACGGAGGAGCATGAAACTTGGCACACTTATAGTTTATTTAGAGAAAGAGTGCAGAATGCTAATATTTTTTTCTTAAATAATGCATAAAAAGTATATTAAATTAATAAAATAAATGTTACACTCACTACCATGGTTTG
The DNA here is from genome assembly GCA_033558755.1 of Philaethria dido. Taxonomy (NCBI): domain Eukaryota; kingdom Metazoa; phylum Arthropoda; class Insecta; order Lepidoptera; family Nymphalidae; genus Philaethria; species Philaethria dido. Next base: position 128,474 of record JAKGSA010000066.1, on the reverse strand, counting down.
ACATCCATGTTTATACAAAATGACATATACGACTACACAATGCGTTATTAACGCATTTACTGGGACACTAGTTATTTTAAATTTATGAATAGTAAATTAGTTAAGATTATTATTAGTAAAGTAACATATGAACCAGTGCGAAATTTTTTTTTTGCTTTTTTTAAAAAATGAATCAGTCAGGTGAGGATCTCACCATAGTTTTAAGATACAATTAGAGTATGCAAGAGAAAAAAACAAAAGGCACGGGCAAGTGCGAGCCCGTGGATGTAGTATGGCATAAAAAAAAAAGCCAGCGCGAAGAAATCAAAATATCAAAGCTAATTAGTAAGTTTGCTACGTTTATAAAATTATAAGTAATCACGATAATTGAAAACGGAAAAATTGTTAAAATTGCAACAGAATTCCACAGACGCGAATACAGTCATATTAATTGAGTTATAAGCCGTAGGTATAAATTCTTAACGCCACATCGTCATTGCGCGCTTGTCGGTACATGGCATCTCGACCGCAACCGTTTTCAGCATTTCCACGAGAATTCGTTCATAAAAGCTTAAAATGTATAATTGGAAAATTATTGAATTTGGTCAATACTATATTGTAAACGGGATTTCTTATTATTTATTAAGCATATGTATGAGGGTAAATGCAGTTTTTATTTGATAAACATAAGTTAATTACTAGTAATCTCTTTTAAATATGATTTTTTTTCTGATCTATTATAGTGTAGAAATTATTATTATTATTTTTTTATCTTCACGCTGTATCCCGCATATAGCAGGGTAAGGCAGAGGAACCCTGAGAACCTAGTGTTAAGACCTCTCGTTCTCTTTCAACAAATCCGTTCCCCACTTTCCGCCAGATGTGTTGTTACAGGTGGCCGGAACTCAACGCCGCGTTTTGCCTTGTTACCAAGCCAAAATGAAAATACTTCATTTCCTGGAGTGGGAATCGAACCCACAACCAGTCAATATACAGAAGACTTAGAACTTACTTGTCAAATCTTAACTAACTCTAAATGGGACATCATAAGCACCAGCACTATATAAAAAAACCAATCATAAAAATTGGTTCTCCCAGTAAAAAAAGTTAATAAGAGTTATGCACATAAAAGAAACCACAATAGATTTGATTGCACTTGTTTCATGACGTGAGTTTAGAGTGAACATCTAGTAGGCAGTCCTTGAATTAAGAGCTAAGTTAGAAGATGCGTAAAATAAAAAAAATGTATTCACAGGTGTTATGGCTAAATGTTTAATCGCGTCCCCTATCCAAGTTCAACAAAGTGTTGTCAGTCATTTAAACGAATCACGCTAACTTTGTTAACTTTTTAGGGGATAAGCTTTTCAATTCATAGAAAAAATACCTACTTTAAAATAAAAATCAAAGGGTACTTATAAAACAATTTAGTACAGAATTATGTAATTAAACCATAATTGTTATCATTATTTGACGTTAACGAAATAAAGGGTAAGAGAGATTTGAGTATACTATAAAGATACATTACTTGCAGCTATTAATTTTTTTTTATTTCACAAAAGTATAAAGAAAATGAGTATTCATTAATTATACATAATACTTCTACTTTCTATGTTTAGCTTAAAAACGAAAACCTGACAATTTATAAACATACAACCCATAATATTTCCTGCCATTGAAAACGTTCCTTGTAATTCTCGAAAATGTGAGAACTTCTAAAATTCTTATGATTTTCGACTTTTATGTTTATATATAATAAATATTTGGCTTTAATTTTTATATATTGACAAATATCTCAATACTTTAGTTCTTTAATATGATAGCTAGTTCTTTGTTTGGTGGTAGGAGGGACGTCCTCCGTCTGGCTCGCGACCACTATCATGTCAAAGACGAACCGCCAAATATCTTATGATGTGTTCCGGTTCGATGGCATGTAAGCCAGGTTTTCCCCTTTCCCACCCATCCTTTTCCCAAAATGTGGTGGTTCCGATAGCGGACTACTACATTGTCCTCCCTTTCCATCTGTATCCTCTAGGTTGGCAACGCATCTACTACATCTCTTGTGTTGTAGATGTTCATGGGCGAAGGTAACCACTTACCATCAGGCGGTCCTTCTGCTCGTTTGCCATCCGGTATCCATAAAAAAAAAAAAAAAAGCGTCTTTTAGTGCACTTCATTACAAATCGGTGTTCTTTTTTGTTAAATCCTTTTATTATCAATAGTATAAGTTATTATAGAAGGAATATTAATGTAAAATAGTGTAAATCCAAAGTGTCACGCATACCCTGTTACTACTGACTACTAGCAATATGCAAATTTATACAAATCTGTAAATTTGCTGTGGGATCCAACGCCACGTGTACAGAATCTCTCATGTCCGTTAACCATATAATAATGAAGTAATAATATTTTGAATATAATATTATATTAAGACCTTCATTGTAATTTCAAACACTAAGTTCTTCTTTATGTTATACTATAATTTACATGCATACATACATAGCTTCACGCTGTATCCCGTATATAGCAGGATAGGCAGAGGGATCCTAGTGTTAAGACGCTCCGTTCCCCACTTTCCACCGAATTGAGGCATTGCGTGCTGAGCGGCGGAACTCAACGCCGCGCTTTCCTTTGTTACCAAGCCCAGAAAATGACAAATTCCATTTCCTGTAGTGGGAATCGAACCCACAACCTGTCGCGTTAACAGTCGCACGCTTGTGCCTCTGCGCCACGACAGGCGTTAATATATTTTATTTTGGTAATAATGAGTACTCAATGAAAGTTATAAGAATTAGATTCTTTAACGGTTAAAATAAGGCAAGCCTAGAGAACAATTTTACGATAAAAACTATAGATATTACAAATAATTATTCAAATATATTCAAAATAAATTGCAAATAAAATAAACCTAATAAAATTCAAAACTTTACAAACTATTCAGTGGATTCCGAACAACCCTAAAAAGAAGACTGATAGGTCAAAAACAAAATTAGATGGGTCCAACAAGCCCAGATCAATAGTGAATGCATGCGGTATAGTACCGTGTACTAAGGGTAGTACGTGCAAGGGTCCTCCCCTCTGAGTCATAAAGAGGGTGGCGGCTCCCTCTCACTTTTGAGGGTTTGGTCGATATACCTCTCTTTGTTTTCGCACTTTCAACTTACTGTGTCTCGTTTCGACTTGATTTTTGGATAATCAACTTTTTTCTTGGTCATTCTAAACAGTTAATCCTAATATATTATGTATTTGCTTTTTTTTAAACAAATTACTTTAAACTTTATGGTCGCAAAGTTCGTATATACGAGTGTGTTCGTTTATTAATAGCATTCTTATTGCCATTTTTTTTAAACGCTTCAATACATTTTTTATTTTATAAAAATACGTGAAACAATTTGAATCGAGTAATCAGTAGGTAGTACTATAAATACTAAGCTCATTAAATAAAATATTTTATTTATCTAGAACAAATTGTTGGACACTTAATTGGATTATTATTATTTATATTTAAATGACTATACTTTTTTTAATAATAATTAAAGTTATTTATTTTCTAATGCTTCTCCGTAAAAAACATGTACATGTAAGAGGGTCACTGCAATAAATGTTCTAGTACAATCCACCCCCGAAATTTCCTGACTTCGGTCATTGAACCATAGGGTGCATTTTTATGATCAATGAACTAAACAAGTATATGATAAATGCAATTTAATATATAAAAGTAAAACGCCTGTCGTAGCGCAGAGGCACAAGCGCGCGGCTGTAAACGCGACAAGTTGTGGGTTCGATTCCCACTCCAGGAAATGAAATAATACTATATTTACTATATTTTCATTTCCTGGGTTTGGCGTTCAGTTCCGCCACTCAGCACGCAATGCCTCAATTCGTCAAAGTGGCGAACGGAGTGTCTTAACACTAGGTTCCCTCTGCCTACCCTGTTATATGCGGGATACAGCGTGAAGCTATTTCTGTATGTATAAAAGTAAATTCTACTGCTAATTGCATATTATGTATGTATAAAACTATATAGCAACCCACACTTAATCGTCACAACATATGCCATTAAGAAAAGGTTTATCAATAGCCTATCTTATTTTCACCTTTTAAACTTTGTTATAATTAAAATATTTAATGAAATACATTTAGAACATATAGCACTTTATTTCACATATATCTGATTTATCCTGTGCAGAGCAAGCAACACGTCATCGCTCTACATATTTCCGTACACAAAATACATGGACTCCATACGACGACTGCTAGTAAAAATAACATTATATCCCTAAATTGCTTATATACGTTAATTAAAGACAAAAAGTGTGGATAGAACCAAGGACATCTATCGTAGATAGATAAAAATGGTCTTTTTCTAAGCGAGCCCATATAAAGGCTGCATCCATAATCGAGACGCTTACGAGGACGCACTTGCTTTTTCGGTTTTACAACTCGCTTTTTAGGATCTTTGGCGGCTATGTACATTAAGAATTTCGTTATACCGAAACTTTCTAGTTTACGTTTAAGTTTTTTTACTCCTCTCATAGCCAAACACCGAAGACGTACCCGTCTAATGGTACCCGCAAGACCACTGTCAGCTAAATTAATTTTTAATCTTTTAGTGATTAGCTTTGGATTTTCCTTCATAGCTTTAAGATTACGAAGAGCCTGTTTTGGATCGGTGGAAATTCTAACAACACCACGCAATATGTCCGTACAAGCCGTAATACCTAATTGACCAATGTCTATCAATGATTCAGCACATAACACTACATCACTTGATTTTTTATTAATTTGTTTCTCCTTTTGTTTTTCTAATTTTCTACGTTTTTTCCTACGAATCTGATCTTCTTTATAATATTGTTTAAGGCGATCCTTCAGTTGTTTAGACATTTGTTTCTGTTTTTCTTTTTTCACTTTTTGACAATGGCATGTAATTTGATCTGGATCCATTGAAATTCCTTTCATAACAGCAGATTCTCGATTGCAAATTGGACTGCTACATACGCACGGTTTCCAGAGACTTCTTTTACTTTTAAGGGATGATGCGCTTGTATTCTTTTCCGCACATATTAGGCTTCCACAAACACATGGCTGAGGTTTCCTTTTTATTTGTTTTGATGGAATATGTTTATTTTTTCCAGAAATACATATGCAGCATCGGCAAGACTCGCCGTATGATTTAGTTTTTGGTTGATTTCTCGTTTGTTTTACACTTGAGTTTGCAAAATTACCTATAACGTCGTCTTTATTCATAATATTATAATTACCAGAGTTTAATAGCATTTCGAATGCAGGTTTATTCACATCTTTACTATCACAAAGTTTATGACATTTTTTACTTTTAAAAATGCGTTTCATTTTATCACCGGATGATTTACTTTTTTGTTGATGAGACTTTGTTTTGAAATCTGAATAGTCTCCAGCACCATTACGTATCTCTTCTGCGTCTATTATTCTGCCACAAGAACGACAACGCTTCTTTATTGGAGATTTAGTGCAATTTAATTTCACACGTTTTTTAATTCTTTTCTTTTTATCTAAAAAATCAGTCTGCGATGTTACTACAGGATCTAAAAAACGTACATTTAGTCTAGGTGTTGACAAATTATTACGATTTATCTCTTCCTGCATTCTCTTTTGGCAGAATAAGCACAAAGCTTTCATTTTCATATTGCTCTTAGTCTGCTCTGGAAAAAAATTACACGTGCAGTGAAAATCAGGTTTTCTTTTATTATGCTCTTTATTACTTTTCGCATTAATTTGATTCACATTTTCTCTATGATTTAATTTTAATGACCTTATATTGTCGTCATCATCATGATGTAAAGAATGATGTTTTTGAGCTAAATATGGGCAATCTCTTTGGCAACGTGAAATATTTTTTTTATCAAATTTTATTTTTTTTGACCTTTTTACAGGGCAGCGCTGATTTTGGCATAATTCTAGAATATCTTGAGTCGTTAATAGTTTAGATTTATTAATATATCGTGTATTTATGTTGTTGGAATCAATATCTTGAGTAGCGTTGCCTATCTTATGTATATTATCTTTTTTTGGCCTTAATAAATGTACACATTGACAAAAAAACCTTTTGATGTTGAATACCGTAGACTCTTCACCTGAGGGATGTTTTGGATGCTTAACAATATTGATCCCTCTTTCACTCTTTTTCCTTGTTAGTCTCTTATTAATAGTTTCTTTTTCGTTAACCTTCTGATATCTTTTCTTAGTGTGCCTGGTAAGCATTGCTTTACTATAAGATTTGTTGAACCTTTTAGGCGTATATGGAAGAATTGTTTCCATCTCATTACTGTTATCGTGATCAGAAGGTTGGCAATAGTAACAGTCGCATTGTCCACTAACGCTTTTCTTCTTTTTAGATTTATTTTTCGATTGTGTTGCAATTGTCTTTATAGGAGGTGTTGTTTGTTGTGCAGTTTGTTTAGGTTTTCTTTGAATTGATACTCTCCTAACCTCAAGAATTTGTGGATATTGTTGGGTTCCACTTAGTACTGGTATATTTTTCTTGACGTATTTTGACTTTATATCTTGTAATTTTAAAGTACAAAAACATCGTTTCAAAACGTTATCAGCCTGCATTCCTTCACTTTTTGAACGAACAGTTTTCACTTGAGAATTTTTATTATGGGTATAAAATCGCTTTCTGTAGTCCCTCTTTTGTCTTAAATTTCCATGATTTTCATTGATAGTCATAACTTCTGTTTTAGGTGACGATTGTTTAAAAAATTCTATTTGAAAACTGACATTTGAACCTATTTTCACGGCTTGCTTGTTAAAAGGTTTTCGTAATGTAGGTACTTCAACTAATTTTTGTTTTCGTCTAAGATTGTCTTGTTTTAAATTTGTTTGAACATTTTTTTTATATCTTCGAGCTTTCATGCCAACACTTTTATTAGAAGACCGTCTTACTACTTGGGAGGTAGCATCTCTTGATTTACTTTTACGTTCATATACGTCATATCTTTCGGGTAAATTTGATAAAGCTATATTTAAATCAGCAGGCGTCACATTAGATACAACGGACCTACGCGATGGTCTTTTGTCCACCTTTTTCCTTTTATGATGTTGATACTTAGACGAATGTCCTTGCAATTTTTGAAGTCTTAAAGTGCAAAAACATCTCTTTAACGGAGACTTTATTGATAAGCTATTAATATTTTCATTCTGTGTATTGGATTGTAATGCATAATTACGGAATAATTTGGTATTTGAGGTTCGATTGATTTTTTTTGTATCATCTTTATTGTGTCTTGTCATGTGCATATCGGGTTTTTGATAACGATTTTTAAAAAATTCTATGTCGAAACTAAATTCTGACCCAATACGACAAACTTTTCTATTAATATCTTGGTTCTGAAAATTTCTAAAATTTTGTTTTTCTTTTTGCTCTACGGATTTCGGTATTTGTAACTTAACTGATTTTCTTTTCACAGTTTTGGTTCCTTTTTGTTTGGAACGTAATTTATTTCCCGTCTGTTGGTTGAACTCTTTTAAATGACGTTTGTGTATTAGTTTTTTACATTCAAGCGGATCACACAATCCAGGTACACAAACACCAAGCTCGCATTCATAAGGTAGCAGTTTATTCTGCGTTCTCAATTTAATGGTACTTTTACCAGTTGTTGTCTTAAGAGATCTTGTCATGGGACTTTGGGGTTTGGTTTTAAATCTATTGAGTTTCAAGATGCAAAAACATTTCTTATAAAACGATTTTAGATCTAAATTCTTTTCTTCTCTCTTAACATGTTCGGTATGTACCTGAGATGTTACAGGAGGAAGGTAAGTATTCTTTACATACTTCTTTGGTTTATCTTTAGTTTGTCGTATACCTTTATGATAGCTTTTGGAATCTGGTATTGCTATATGGCTTTTCAAATTTCTATTTTTGGAAAATTGAATCTCAAAACTAAACTTCGATCCTATTCTTACAGCTTGCTTATTAATATTTGAAGGTAAAACCTCTTTTGCTGTTGCTTTCTGGGTTATTAAATTATTTCTAACATAAGACTGGTTTGTTTTATTTTTTGATTTTGTATTTGTTTTTGCCATTGTGCTAGCAGCATTACACATATGATTAGGAGCAGCTGTTCCAAAAGTTTTAGTTTGATATTCTCGTTGCTTTATTCTTTTTAAACATTCAATAGGATTGCATTCTCCCGGGATACAAGTAAGAGGTTCACATTCATATGGGAGTAAAATAAGTTTACTTTGTTTTCCTGCCTCATACATATGTCTTTCTTTCCTTCGGGTTTGCATTATTTTATTGCATTTATGTGGGTCACATTGATAGGGAATACATATTCCGGGTTCACATTCGTAAGGCAGTAGAGTTTTATTTTCGGTCATTACGCTTTTTGTTTGATGTTTAGTTTTAACAATATCTCTTTTCGCTGTCTTATTATAAAGTTGCATAGTGCAGAAGCAACGTTTAAGAACATTATTTATTCCCTTATTTTTTAGTTTTAATCGGGGAGCTTGGGATTCTTTAAGCCAACATAAGCATTTTTTAAAAAACGAAGGCTTTGCTTCTTGTCTAAAATACAATCCAGTATTTTTTTTAGTGGTTCGGTTAAGCTTTGCGGTACAGAAACAACGCTTTACAAAAGTGGAGGCCGTTGAAGAAGTCTTTTTAACAATATTTTGCACTTGAGATTTTTTGTGCTTAATCGATTTTAATTTCAGACCTTTAAAAGATTTATCTTGATCACTCGGCTTTACAACCGATTCTTGTTTTGCATTATTTAAATGTGACAAGTGCTTCACATAACGTTTATCGTTTAAATTTCTATCGTAAATAGAAGGCGGTGAATCACCTTTATAAAATTCTATATTAAAACTAAAATTTGATCCAATACGTACAGCTTGTTTTGATGGAATAATAGAATTTGATTCAACATCAACTAATTTAAGCTTCTGTCGACTTTTTGGTATACCGCGATCCGGACGTACACTTTGGGAACCTTTCGATTTGTGTTTTGTAGTAATACTGTATACAGATTTATTTTCATTTAAAATTGGATTGACACCTAAATTTTTGACGTTTTTATGTCTCATTTTCCCCGTCATTATTTCTAAGCATTGATAAGGGTCGCAATTATCCGGATCGCATATATTTGGTTCGCATTCGTAAGGTTGTAACTGATAAAGCGCTTTAAATGTTTTATTTTTTGTTGTATTCTGACTTTTGCTAGCAGTTTTTATTTTAATAGCGTTTTGATCGTGATAGGGAGTTGGCTTTGATTGGTCTGAATGCAGTTTTTTGTACACTCTGCCCTTTTTCTGTAGTTTCAAGGTGCAAAAACATTTGCTTAATATAGGCAAAGTAACAGATCCCTTATGTGCCCCACTAGTTAGTTTTGATGGTGATTGCATATTAAGATTTTTTTTTTCTTCTACTCTCGTTCCCAAAGTTTTGAATGATTTTAATGATTTATTTTTAATCCTTCTAATATTCTTATAAGGTGAGTGTGATGTCATCGAGGTATGTTTAATGTTATCATTATTTACCAATATTCCAGAATTTTTGAAAAATTCTATGTCAAAACTGAAACTAGAGCCAACACGAACGGCTCGCCTATTGTTAGAGTCATATGCATCCTTACGGTATTCTGATAAATTCTTTTTTAATCGTAATGCTTTTCTGGTTTTTGTAGATTTATTTACAAACGGATAAGTATTACTAGAACCGGACTGAGTAATTAGTCTACTAGTATTATTTTCTACTGACTTGTGTTGTCTACCTCTTTTCATAATCAACTTTATACATTCATTTGGATCACACTGTCCTGGAATGCATATTCCTGGTTCACACTCGTGAGGATGTATTAAATTCTTGGGATATCTTTCTATTGCATTACTTTCTACACTTCTTCCCCTTTTAAAACTTATATTACGAAGATTTTTATTATATTTATTTTCTATGTGTAAATTCATTGTACAAAAACATTTTTTATAATATTGCGATACATAATTTCGTTGCCTTGGATTTGTTGGTGTCACCGGAAACATGGTCATGGCTTTTGCATATTTATTATTTTCACAACAGAAAATATCATGACACTCGCTGGGAATGTAACTCATAAAAGACTTTCTTGTATTGAGAGCTAAATTTTTATGGATGGAACTCGATTTATTTAAACTGATTTTCATCTGTTTTGAATTAACTTTTACAGTTTCCAACATATGTAAAGTAGATTGAAAGACACACAGTGATTGAACTGTTTCCATGTCATTTTTTTTTTCGGAAAAGCATATTGATTTTTCTGATAAATTTGGGTAAAAATCACTAAGCGATTTGCGATGTTTATTGTTAATCATACATTCATAGTGATGACAAGTTTTTTCAGTCAAGATTCTATTTATTGTATAAACATTAGGCCTCATTGTGTTAGAAAAAAATCTATTTGATAAATGCTGTTTGTGTTTTTTCTGTAAATTCAGTGTACAAAAACACCTCTTCATCATTGGGCGGATCATGGAAGATTTATGACGTTTTCTAGGTTTTTCTATCTGCGTGTCGTGATTGCTAATATTTAATATTCGATCCTTTGTATTATTTTTTAAAGGTCTTTTTCTAGGAAAATATTGTAACGCAGGTCGCGTTGTAGGTAATCTACTTTTTTTAAATTCAATATTAAAACTAAATGATGAACCTATATTTACTGACTGCTTTTCCCTCTGATCGTCACTAAGCCTTCCATCAAATTTTAGCCTTTTAACGCTTTCTGGTTTTCTCTTTGTAAATGTCTTTTCATGTTTGGATTTTAATTTAGGTCGAACTTGAATAAATTTAGAAGATATGTCTGAATGGGGTGTACTAGAACCTTCTGCCCGCAATAGTGGTTTAGTAAACACACTGGCATCTTTCAATTGTCTTTGACGTTTTTTAATTCTTTCCAAACATAAAAATGGATCACACTCTCCTGGTACACAAACGAAAGGTTCACATTCAAAAGGTTCTAACACATTTAATTTTTTCTTGTCTATCTTAGTACTTCTGTTTAGCATAAGAATATCAAAGTATGAATTTTCGACCGTCTCAGTTGCCGTAGAACGAACTTTTTGTTTTTTATTTTTTAAATAATTATTTTCTTGTAATTTTAATGTACAAAAACATCTTTTAAGACCAATTTTCAAACCATGTTTCTTACGGCTCTTGAGATTTTTCATTGCATTTACATGGTGGTCACTAGAAGTGTGTTGATTTTTTCTTACCATTGTATATTGCAATTTTTGCTTCTTCTGTGTTTTAGTTTTAAATTTTGGTTTAGTCGCTAAACTCTGGCGAGTGCTGGATTGTGAAGAAAGAGGCTTTCTATTTTTATAGAATTCGATATTAAAACTGAAAGTGGACCCAATACGAACGGCTTGGCGGTTATCTTCAATGGTTTGTTTGGGATATATTTTGGGTTGTTTTAGAAGCTTTTTAACATTTTTAGGTTTTTCTACACGTTTTTTTAAATTTTTAGGTCTCTTTGTGTATGTTATAATCGACTGCACGTATTTAGCTGTAGGATCACTTCTTAAAGTTAAGCTAGAAGTCGATTTAGTTCCAGGGGAGCGTAAATTGCCACCAGAACAAAGACATTGGACTGAGCGATTCTTAACCTTTGCCCGTCTTGTATTCATTATTTTTATGCAATTGAATGGATCACATTGACCAGGTATGCAAATACCAGGATCACATATTATTGGCAAAAATTGATCTTTCCCGTGCGGATTTTTAAGCTTTCTATAAATATTATTTTTATATTTGGACTCCGAAACTCTGTCACCGATGTGTAAATTGTAGAATGCATCAGTTTGAGTATGTTTAAGCCTTTTTATTTTGCATTCTGGTACATTGCATATATTTTTTAATGTACAATCTTCTATTATTTTATTCTTATATGTGTTATTTTTATTGCCCTTGAACGATAAAGTACAGAAACATCTCTTTAAACTTCTTTTTTTTTTATTCCTTGGCCTTTTTATGTTAACTGCAGTCTGTGAACTCCGATTTGAGTTTCTAGTTTTTTTTGTTTTATAGTTGCTATATTTAATAGGGAAAGATTGTTTACTCAAATAAGATCCTTTTGAATCTGAGTTACGTATTTTCTCTGTTGGTGCACTTATATTTTTATAAAATTCAATATTGAAGGAGAAAGAGGATCCAATTCGAACTGCTTGTCTTGAGTTTTTTTCTCCGACAAACTGTTTATTTCTAATATTTTTCACAGGTTTATAATTTTTCTCAGATTTCTTTAATTTTTTATGTGTTTGTCTTTGCTTTTTATATTCGTTTTCAGTCTTTTTTACTTGTCTCGATTTAAAATGTATTAGTGGCTTAGTGTTCATCGATTCACCGGTATTGTCTTCTTTTCCGAGTAATGGACTTGATGTTTTTTTTGGCTTACCTACCATTTCAGTGCGCTTATTTATTCCATTTTCAATATCAATATGCTTACGTAATTGTGGCTTCTGTTTTTGTGTGTTCTTTTGTCTAAGTTTTACATAGCACATTTTTGGGTCACATGTCTGTTCATCACATTCAGGCCTACATTCCAATTCTTTCATTATATGTTTCCTCTTCAAATCATCTTTAAATTTTATAAGGGAATCTTTTTTAATTTGTGAAAGTAAATCTTTTTCAGGACATTCACATACTAATTCAATATTTCTTTCTGGCTTAGTTTTTAATTTCTCTTTTTGATTATCATATTTTTTACCAGATATTTTCTTATCTGTAGCACGCTTCAATTTTTCAAGCGATTTTTTCGCATGAAACTCCAAATTCTCTTGCATTTTTGTTTTCGAATCCCTTAATTTGTTTACACCTTCTAGGAATGCATCTGTTGCAAGCTCTTTCTGATGTTTTAAATTTTGGTATAGTGTCGCCGATAAGCTTCGTTTAGGCCTTATATTTTCTTCGGCCATGGGTTCTAAATCGAATGGTACTGGTAGTGGTGAAGATGCGTGAAATTTTTTTAGCTTCGTCTTAGAGTATTTCTTTAACAAACCACTTAATTTAAACGTACAAGTACAAGGATCAGATCGTATATGCTTAGTCTTAAACCTTACTCCTTTCTTTCCAACATACACACCTCTCTCCGCTTTGTGCTGATCGGTTCTATAAATACTTCTGTGAAGACGTTTACGTTTATATCTCTTTGGTAAATCATCATGGGTATCAATTTTAGAAGAACAACTACAACAACTACAGCATTCACTTAAATTTTTTGAACTGTAAGCCCCATTTTGATCCCTGATATCCACTAATTTTAATAATGTGCTCGATTTCTTAGCAGGCGATTTATTCGTAGGCGCATACTTTCGTTTTGCTTTAACACTAAGTGTACTGTCAGAGAGAATTTGGGCTCTTAGGTCATCGTATACGGCTTTAGTTCTTACTAGTCTTTTCAGTAGCTTTTTCTCTCTCAGTGGAATATATTTGCCATAGTAAAGACGATCTATTCTAGATCCTTGTGCAAGTAAATTTATTATTGATTGACGATCCGATTCACTTTTGAATATACATGAGGAACATGAACAATTTGACTCATTTTTTGATGTAGTAATAGTATCCATGGTGTGTTGCTTATTCTAGATAAATATACATAAAGCAAATACAAACATACACTTTAAATTAAGTACTTCAATTTATTTGTACATGTTATTTGGACCGAACGAGCACAGGACATGTCACAGATACACACCTAAAAATCAGGATCAATGTTAGTTTTTTTTTAATTATACCACTACTTACAAAAGAGACAAAGAATTTAATTATTACCACACAAATATTTTTTTATTTCACTCCATCTTGTGTATTAGGCAAAAAGAGTAAGTAACTTTTGAATACATAGATAGGTATAGGTATATTCAGTAGAAAAAATAAACTACTAATTAAAAAACGACGAATATGTAAAAATAATAATTTGTACTACTTGTTTAATAATGTTAATTTTCAAGGAATCATAAAAAATATATTCTGGTAGATTTAAAAGATTAACGTAATTTAAGGTTTAGAGTAATGTACCTATATTCTTACCAAAATTGTAATACTTTACAAAACAATTCCATATACATAATAAAACTTGTATATGGAAATATATTTCATTGTCAGCTCTCAAACATTTTATACCTAAATCGTCAAAAACCAACGAAATTACAAGAAATTTATAAATAAAAATTGTATGAGCGCAGATATCAAAGCATCTTAAAAGTATTGTCTAAACTTTTAAACAGACGATGACATTGTAAGCTGCCAGTTGTAGTTAGAAAGTTTTTTTAACACTAGAGAAAAATACATATTTTTATCCATTAAAACTATATATATAAAGATAAATATATTTTATTTTCTTTTTAATTCAATTCTTATTTATACAAATAAATCTATTTTTTTATTCGCATCTGGAAAGTAGTATATTTATTCATCTCGGAGGTTAGTGACTTGAGACACCTGCGTGACAGGTTGCACAAAAGTTAAGTATCGAAACTTACCTTATAAGTTAAAAAGTTCTATCCGTAAAGTTACTTTCCTATAATAAAACGCACACAACAAACACAACACTATTATTTCACAGCAACCACACTTTATAAGTAAGTCATAAATTAGTTTTATCGCGAGTTTAGAACAAAACTCCTTGCGCCACGAAACGACACCCACACTCCAGTACTCATAGGAAACTAAAATAACGGACGTAAGCGGCAAGTCAAGCACGTTGCATTCGGGAGGCCATTTCAAAACAAAGTCTTCGCAGCGCCATCTATGATTTAGACAAAAAACTTAATGAATTTAATATATATTTAGTATGGGCTTGGTAGCGCCATCTATCCACATATTATATAACTACAAGATAACTCCGACGCTTAATTCACTCTGTTATTTGCAGATGGTAATGCATAACAAAAAGGTTAAGATTTATTCGTCGTTCATATAGGTATAAAGTAGGTGATACAATTATAGTCTTATAGGTTGTAAAGTTGAATTCCATTTTTTTACACTTTAAATTAATTTTAGATCCAAAATAAGCATTTTATATAAAAATTATCTTCCAATATTGTAAGATATAATATTATGTATATATATATATATATATATATATATATATATATATATATATATATATATAAATGTATGTCAAAATATTGGTAAATAAATATGTTGAGCACTTATAAATTATATAATTACAAAGTAGACATATTTCAATTTACTAACAAACAATCATAAAATAAGACTTAAGAAATAAAAAAGTTACAGATTTTTTTATTAACAATATTTATATTTTTTCATTATTATAATAAATAATGTTCAATATTATAAAATCATGTATAAATTTGTTTTTCACTGACTGTTTTCACTTTCAGTATCAGAATCACTTGATGGCCACATTTTTCTTGTATCAGTTTGCTTCCCAGCATTTTCTAAATATTTATTTTGTGCTTCAATTACACTTTTACTGTCTGTACATTTTGCATACATATCTAAAGCTTCAGAATTCAATTCTAAAAATGAATGTCCCCAAGAGAACTTTGATAGATAAAAAATAGCTTCCTTTTTATGACCAGTAATGAACATTGTCGCTGCTAAAGCTTCAACACAACTAAGTTGATATGGTTTTCCATAGTTGATAGGATTAGCAGCAACCAAAAATGGTAGAAGTCTTGGGTATTGAGATTTCATTCTGCCAAATGGAGTTTCATCAATTTTGGCCCATGAACAATCTATAACTGCTAATCCATACCGTTCTATAATATCTTTATCATTTGGACTAACACATTGTGTTCCTACAGGAGATAAAACGAGCCCTTGAAATTTTTGTCCAAGTTTGAGATTTTTTATTAGGTTATGTCTTAATAGTTTACGACCTGAACATTTTTTTGGATCGCAATGGTTTAAGTCCCACATGCTCACTGCAAAGGTGGCTTCAACTCCTTCATTTTCAGAATCATCTGTACTGTCATCACTGCTCTCTGAAGATTGTATACTTAAATCGTTTAGTTTTTCTGCATAGTTTCTTTCAACATGTTGATTAGACCGCTTTCCGCGTGTCGCTTTATTTTTACCAGGGGCCATTATGTTTGAGATAGATAATTTGTTCCGATGTGACAACAAAATATAAATTATAAGTAAAATATATTGCAATATTAACCTTCTTGCTTGGTTTGTTATGAGTTGTGAGCACAACAGACAACAATTTATTGATATTGACATCTGTCAAATTTCGCCAATGACAGTTTATAAAATGACAGCTCTTGCTGCGTTCTGAAGTTTTATTGCTTTTAAATGTAAAATTATATTTACACATTAATTTAATCTTTTCATAACATTAAAATTAAGGCAAACAATAAATTAAGAAAAGAAACAATATTTGAAATGACATTTATTTGACATTTTTTTATAGATTACTTCGAATACCTAAAAATAGAAAAGCACATTGATTATATTTTAATTTGGAGATTATAAACTTCAAGATTGATTTTACTCGTGGTAGAATGAGCAGCGCCTCAATGGCGGGTAAGTTTTAAATTATAATGAAAAGCCAAAAAAAGTAAACGATAATATTTATTGTTACAGAGATTAAATAGATTCGATTTTTTTACTCCCGTCTATTACATTACTTTCATTATTTTATTAAAATAATGTTTTACCATATGCAGTAACTAATATTATATAAAATAGATATCACACGAATAGACATTCGTGGTGCAAGTCTTTTTTTTTACATAGATTATAGTAATTAGAGTGCATATTAGAAATTATTGCCTGTCTCGTGACTCATTATAATTAGGTATACTGTACTACATTAAAACAACGATAATAAAATCTAAATTGACATATAGATATAAAATCACGTATATTTGTGCTATTGTTTTACCGAAAAGGACATGTTGTAGCCTTCAAATATTAAAGGGGAGTAAGTTTGTTTTTTATAGTATAATATTGAACATTTATACAGAACCTCCTTGAAGAAAATGTATGTGATGTAAACTCATTGCATTTGAGAAAGTAAACATAATAATTCAGTAAATATAACTTAGTTTTTTATTCTTTACTTAATTTATAATTATAGAACTACCTATGGTTATTAATTAATTATATATTATTCACTTATAAAACATTAATGATCTTACAAAATACCATTAAAAGGAAATAAGATGAGCTTCTAATCAGAATGTTTTCGATGTATCTTGGAATATAACTTCATAAGTATTGTTCCATTTACGTGTATGGAAAAGTAAATATTTATAATAGTTCTTTAAATTATTTTAATTGTCTTACTTAGACATAAATATTAAATTGCGCGTGAAGTATGTTTCTAGGTTTAAACTTAAGGAAATCTTAGGTAGTCGTTTTTAAAAGAGAGCAAGGTCTTTATCCCCGCCACTGTGAGTCATAATGCTCTACCAGTAAAACCAACGCATTTAAGTGTTTATAGTGAGGCTGTGTTTATTTTTCATTGTAGACACTTTATTTAAACTTTATTAAAAAAAAAAACAAATATTTTTAAAATTATTATTTCATGAACGTTATTAGTGGCAATCTAATTCGATTCACATTACCGTATCTCACGCTTTATCAAAAGCTATAGAAATTAAAATAGCTGTAATTTACAAAATAATACAGTGATAGCCGGTACATAATTTAAGTATGGCGATCGATTTGTCGTGTTTGACAATTGTGAACCATCATTAATGACTCAGGAGTGAACACCGGCAGGCGGCTTTTGTATTTGCAAATACGCTATAAAAACTATTTGGTGAGTCTGTCAGGGTTTGTTAACTGCTAATATGATATTTATTCCTAAAAGCTTTATAATTTATGATTATTTCTATAGTTTTAAAAAATTAAAAAAGAGGTTTGTAAAGATTGTTATTATTTTTATGAATAAGAATTCTAATGTTTGAAACATATTTAATTATAATTATATAAATAAAAAGTAAGTAAATAATATTATTGTCATTTCATGCTTAAAATATCACTGTCCTATGTTTAATTTACTTAATGCAGTTGGAGTTCTGTAGGTGTAGCTTTTTTGTACTAATCATATTAATGGAAACAAGACATCGTTGCATTTAGGACATTTTAGGATTGCATGCGCCTAGGAATTGTAAATTCAAATTTTATAAAGAAGTTTTGTATTTAATATGCAACTTTTTAGCTGAAAAGGTTTTTCGTTTACGCAAAATGGAAATTAAATTAAATAATCTTTCAATATGCTCTTTTTACCTGCATGTCATACAGGAAATGAATAATATAAAAGAACTAATACTTTGAATATTTAATTACTTAACACACCGCTATGATACACTCGTATGTAAACTACAGACGTTATAGAGGTGTTTATGGTTAGATTTCCACTCGGTGGGACTTTATGATACCTGCAGTAGATATCTACAGTAGTTTTGTATCGTATGCTTTGTCCGTCGATCAATGAGATAATAACGAAAAAGTTTCATGTAAGTTCATTAATTAATTATTATTACTAAAGGCCCTACTGACGCGTAAATAACACATTCCCTTAGCGATGTGTATGTCATGTTATACAAAAGCTTATGTCAGTCGCATATTGTGTGTAACATTTTTTTCAGCAATATTCATTATTATGAAAATATAGACTTTCTGCACTTCTTCAAATAAACTTGAAGTATACCAAATTTCATACTTCCGCACAATTTTTTTTAAAAAGGGGTTGCAAAGTTTTTCCTTCACGTATTAATATATAGGCATACTCTTGAGAGCATATCGACATTACTAACATAATTCCTTAGAGATTATTGCTTCGTTTCAAAATATCGCTTGTTCTCGTAAATTTTTAATAATTGTAGGTTCAAAGTCAAAATTATTTTTGTTTGGGACTACAGGACTTTGTGTAATATTTATAGTATAGTTATTCAGATGACAATATTTTAACCACGGTGGACGCTGTATACTCCGGCCGCGCAGGTCTTTCTCGGGAAAACGTTGACGAGTGCCGAAAAAAACTTGTGTCTTCTGTTGAGACATCCCTCGGGAATGTCTCTTCATGGGCTGAAAGGAACCTTGTTCAATTCAACCCCTTGAAGACACAAGTTTGCGCGTTGACCACCAAGAAAACCCCATTTGTCGTATCACCAGTTTTCAAGAACACTCTTCTTAAAGCCGCGCCCAGTATCAGCTTATTGGGCCTTAGCGTTTCGAGTGAGTGCCAGTATCGTGATCATCTGGAAAGCAAGGCCAAGTTGGCCTCGAAGAAACTGGGTGTCATCGCCAGAGCGAGACAGTACTTCACGCCAAAACACCGGTTGGCCCTGTATAGGGCTCAGGTTCGGCCTCATATGGAGTACTGTTCTCACCTCTGGGCTGGTGCACCCCAGTATCAGCTTGAACTATTTGATCGCATACAATGCAGAGCCATTCGAATCGTTGGGGACCCGATGTGTGCAGGGCTTGACACTTTGGCGTTGCGTAGAGACGTGTCCTCGTTGTGCGTTCGACGCATATATCACGGGGAGTGTTCTGGGGAATTGTTTGACCTGATTCCTGCCGCAGGATTTTCAAACCGCACAGTACGCCACAAGCTTAAATACCATCCACACCACCTGGATGCGTGGCACTCCAGCACTGTGCGGTTTCGAAGAAATTTCCTTCCACGTGCCACTCAACTGTGGAATGGCCTACCTGCGGCAGTTTTTCCAGGTCGATACGAAATGGGTACCTTCAAAAAGCGCGCCTACTCCCACCTCAAAGGCCGGCAACGCACCTGTAGCTCTTCTGGTGTTACACGGGGCCTTGGGCGGCGGGGATCACTTACCATCAGGTGACCCGAACGCTGGTTTGCCTTGTCCTTTCCATAAAAAAAAAAAACGATGTCTTTTAGCACATTCCTTTATTTTCTCCCAATGAAAAATTACTGACGGACACTTTCCGATTATTAAGATTGTTTATCGTTATTCAAATGTTCTTCAAACTTAGCTAGGTAGATACATAATAAACTTAAATAGATACACAATAAATATAGTGCAGGTTGTGCAATGCTCACGGGCGCCGCTGTCTCAAGGGACGCCGCGGCACTTCTTATGTCAGTTAAGAGCATCGTCTTAGACCATCATGGTAAAACAACGATACGACAAAAGCGGCGAGCCAGCGCGGTCGCGGCAGTTTCATACATTTTGTTTCAACTCGAAATAAACCTTATTTCACGTATTTAAAGACGGCAAAGTTAAGAGTTACAGCCGCAGAGGGGGGTTAGTCCTAGGGGGCGCCAGGGTTTCATTGCACAAGGGCGCTACACGTGCTAGAGCCGCCTCTGAGAATAAAACTAATTTTATACCATATAAAAATTGTTTTAAATAACTGGACCTATAATAACGCCTACCCGAACCCGTAATAAGACTACCCTGCTTGGTAATTTTATCATAAAGTTTTAATAAACGTTTCTGTAAAGCTCGGGATTCTCTGCGAGAAATTTTTGATAAAACGGATATTCATACGGTTGCATCACAATATATTTTCAATAACATTTTATTTGTACGCAAAAATATCCATAATTATTTAAAGAACTGCGACGGACACAATATTTATACAAGAAGGAAAAATAAGCTAATCACATCTAGTTTTCGTCTCAAAAAAGTTAATAAATCTTTTTTGTCACAAGGTATACGCATGTATAATAAAATTCCAGAAATAATTACAGATCTGCCACTTCAACAATTTAAAGTTAAGATTAGAACATATTATTGAAAAAAAGTATATTATTCTGTCCAAGAATACTATAATGATGTCAATGTGTGGAATTAAATGCTGTTGACGCTCACCCGGGAGTCGGGAGGCTCATCATAGTTGTATATTTACTGTAAAAATTTTATCTGAAAATAGCAACTGTTGAGTTTCTTGCCGGTTCTTCTCAGCAGAACTGCCTTCCGAGCTGGTGGTAGCTTCCGTTAGGACTGACACGACTGACACCTTTGTAAATTAACAATTCGAAAGTGCTTGTAATAGCCTACTTGAATAAAGAATGTTTTGATTTTGATTTTTGACTTTGTATCATATAATCATCATATGTAGGTACGTTTATTTCTAATGCAATAGCATTAATACAATTATTTAAACCATCAGAGTAAAAATTGTGAATTGTTACAGGAGGTTTTAAAATATAACAAGGACATTTAACATAGACAAACGATAAGATTCATACCTCCATAGGAGCAAAATTTCGTCGTTTCTTTTCACTTATTGGTAGATTTCCTTGTGATCTATTATTATATTTAAACGATTTACTTATATTTATTCGATTATTGACTAGGTACTGTAGCCGCAGCTGCAACTGCCATATTTGGGTTCCGTTCTTCTCGTCCCGCTGAACCCAGTGTCTTCATAGCGAACTTCCCTTTCGTCTACATCATATATGAGCGACCTACAAATTCGGTGCTGTTCATGGGAGTGTACAGGGATCCTAAGAAGTGAAACGTTTACAAGTGTAGCAGTATAATTTGATATAGTACCTAATTATTATTCTGTTTTTATATTTCTATATTATATTCTATTAGATATTATTATGATCTAATTATATTGCTATGAAAGATATTTTAAAATGTGATAGAGTATAGGCAATAAGTAATTTCATCTTTAACTAAGATAAATCTAATAAAATAAGGTAATTATTAATTTATTTCTTTTTATGTTAAATTTTACATTAACATTAAAATTGAATTATATAAATTGTCGTTCTTTTTATTTATGTGAGATATTTTTTAAGTTATAAAATATATATATTTTACAAAGAATAACTATTAAAATACAATTATTAAGAAAAACAAAAAATCCACTATTTAAGGTTATTTTAATATTAATTAAATATTTATATCTTTGTCTTGTTTTATTCATAACTACGAACAATTTGTTCCATATAGAGAAGGGTTCCTTGGTTAAAATATATTAATTATTACCAGATTCCGTCAATATTAAAGAATTACACTCATTTATAATCAAAATAATTACAATACACATAGATTTATTTGTTGTTGCATAAATATATTTTTAAATTAATATAAAAAAAGTACATACTTAGCTAAAATTAGCATAAAAAATAGCGGCTTACAATTACAAAAACTAGGAAACCCCACCACTTACTTGCTTGCCCTTAGCTTGCCAACTCCCACTCGCAGGGCCCAAAAAATAAAATTAAAATGGGATTTTTTAAATATAACTATATATAAATGAAAGTTATACACCGTAGGTATATTTATAACATGTAATTTTTTTATTTCCGTTGATTGTACTAAATATAAAAGTAAAATAATTTTGGCAAATGTATGTATTGTATTTCTATTATAAACGTAGTTATATCATGTTATATTTACTCCAGGAAATGTAAAAATTTACTATTTTCAATTCCTGGGCTTGATAACAAGGCAAAGTGCGACGTTGAGTTCCGCCACTCAGCGAGCAATGCCACAATTCTGCGGTAAGTGGGGTACGGAGTGTCTTAACACTAGGTTCCCGCTGCCTACTCTATGCTGGATACAGAGTGAAGCTAAAAAAAAGAAACTGTAATCTAAACACTCCTAATAGTAGTATAATCATACTAAATAGATATATCGTTTTTATTATTATTCGGTGTTTGTCGTAGTTGTTGTAAATTGAAAAGGTTTTCTTGGAACATTGGGTTTTGAGTTTTTTTTTATTAATTTATGTTTTACTCAAATGTCTACTTAGATTAGAGACACCTGAATCTAAAAAGCTAAAATCATCACCACCCTTTAACAGCAGACTGACCTCAATTAATAAATAAAATTGTCTAGTAAAAAATCTCATGCGATGTATTTGACGACCCATCACATTTAGAAAGTTCGCGTGCTTCTAATAATCAACAACGCCTGCTTAAATATTTTAACAAGCATTCATACATTTTCTGAAGATATTACATATTTTTTAACCTTTTTTTATTATCATGTTCATTATATTATAATATATTTTTTTGAAAAAACTTAATTTTTATCTGTTAATAATTTTTTTTTAATTTATTATTATTTATTTATATATTT
>JAKGSA010000066.1:63218-104606 GCA_033558755.1 Philaethria dido | reverse complement strand
TATATATGTATATGCAAATTGAAATTTGACTTTGTGAAGTTCGACTTAGGTCATAACTGAATATTAATGTGATTAATTTGTCTGATTGAATCGAAATTTTCTCTCTTATTTATATGAATGTCTTTTATAACAGGTAAGTTATTCAAATTACATATTCATACGTATTACGTTAACCCCCTACTAGATGGACCGACGACCTAGTCCAAATTGCGGGAAAGCGCTGGATGCAGGAGGCATCCAGTCGTGCTACATGGCGATCTATGGGGGAGGCCTATGTCCAGCAGTGGACGTCTTCTGGCTGACGACGACGACGACGACGACGACGACGACGACGACGACGACGTATTACGTTGTATATGTAAGTTAATTATGACAAAAGTAATCAATTCCACAAATTGATTAAGGCATGCTAATAATAAGTAATTAGATAGTCTAGTACATCGTTAATTTAACATCTCCAGCTTATATGAGATATTAGGAAGCTCGTTCAATTATGAGATGTTCGTTTGACGACACCTCAGACAGCTGATTAAATCTATGTGTTAACATTAAAGGGTAGAATATAATTATAGCTAATAGGAATCAACGTATGTCTAGCCGTTTGTAAACTAGTATGACTATGTTTTAAATATTTGCAATTATAATATTATAATTGGAATCTTAGATTTAATTAAAATAAAAGTCGCAGATTAATGTTTAAAAAATATATTTATTATGTAAATTCATCCATACATCCAATAAAAAAGGAAATGCCTATTAAAATGTAGGAAATGTATCATATATTAAGTATCGCGTCAGTCACAAATGATCCTGAATTTTGCAATTGTTTCGATGTGCGCTGCCGACGAAGAAATGTACTTATAGTAAGATTATTCATCATAAATTATCCTAAATAACGTCGAGGCATCATATATTATTATATTATATCTATCTTTTATGTGACAGCCATTATTAAAATAGAAGTTCATAAATACAATAATTAAATTGGACGCTTTTAGAATAAAATTCTTTCCACATTAATAATCTATTCCACATTAATTGAGAAAGGCTATTTTATAACTTTTTTATCAACTAAGGCAAATTTTTGAGGATAACTATATTACTACACTATTAATAATTGTTCAAATTAGTTGGCTAAATCAATTGTTTTCTATTAGGCTGACATATCTTTTCCGCTAGAAGGTACGAAGATTGTTACTAGTTCGTAATTACTAGCTTACGTTATTAGTCTCGAGAAGTGCTGCGTCATTTGTAATATGTTCAAACCTCATATAGTATCATTATATATCAGTAATCTGATGAATATTTAAATTGTTATTCTGATTAATATTCTTTGGTGGTAGGAGGTTCGTCCTCCGTCTGGCTCGCGACCACTATCATGTCAAAGACGAACCGCCAAATATCTTATGATGTGTTCCGGTTCGATGGCATGTAAGCCAGGTTTTCCCATTCCCACCCATCCTTTCCCCAAAATGTTGTGGTTCCGAGAACGGAATACTACATTGTCCTCCTCTTCCATCTGTATCCTCTAGGTTGGCAACGCATCTACAACATCTCTGGTGGTGTAGATGTTCATGGGCGAAGGTATCCACTTACCATCAGGTGGTCCTTCTGCTCGTTTGCCATCCGTTATCCATAAAAAAAAAAAAAAGAATATAAAATTTCAAATTAACACAATAATCCTCAAGACTAAGAAGGATGATTTTATTTTTATGAAACAAAAAGTAAAATAACCGGTTGAGAAATTTTAATCTATTCACACAATTGGAATGAAAGTTAATTTACATTTTATTACATTTAAATACTTGCTAAAAGTTCCATCTTCTGTATTTATTCATATTTGAGTGAAATATGAAACCGAATCGAGGCGGTGCTTCGTGTGTGGAACAATAAGTGAAAAGCAGTTACTTAAAGTTACATAGGTAAATCCATCGGAAGCGTCGCCGATAGGATCGTTCTGCCCACAATGGAGCTAATTACGACGCGTGGACGCCGAGGCCGGAACACTTGAAACAATGCCCGCTCGACGCCGCGGACCTGCTATCTGTTGCTATATGTACCTTTTGTTCACTTGTCTTACTTTTATCACAATAGGATTAAGCGAATTATTTAAGTCATTGCAGTAAGAATAGTGACTATATACTTGAAATGCTTTAAAAGGTCGTTTCCAATGCTATAGTGGAGATCGAACTCCAACCATCACGTTCACAGTCCGATATTATATCATTGCGCCAGGATGGTTTTTATTATATTTTTTTAATTAAATGCATCTTGCAATCTTCTGTTTTTGACACAAAAATGTTCAAATAGCAAGTAAGTTTTCTGTTCAATGTTTATTATTTTATTAATATTATTTAATTTAAATGTTTAGGAAACTGAATAAGTTGTTTTTTATTTTGAAAATATGTAATGAAAATTTACAGTTAGATAATAAAAGACATATGTATTATCAAAACATTTTATTAGCAAACTTAAGTAGGAAAGTAAAAAATATAAGAAATTTATTACAAAATTGTAAACGTGTAAAAATTATGGTAGCTACAAATTTCTTTACATTACGTATAGACCTTATATCGATACTGATATGGATGACCAGATTTAACTGAT
This sequence comes from Philaethria dido, assembly GCA_033558755.1. Lineage (NCBI taxonomy): Eukaryota > Metazoa > Arthropoda > Insecta > Lepidoptera > Nymphalidae > Philaethria > Philaethria dido. The sequence continues at coordinate 101,999 of JAKGSA010000066.1, read as the reverse complement.
AAATAGGAAGGCAACTAAAGAGCTTATAATATAAGAATCTTTTACAATATTATTTGTAATTTCCTCGTGAATTAAATTTAAAATGCCTTACAAAAGTCAGATATAAAATTTCATAAATGCTGCATTAAAAATATTATGTAAAATTTATTCAATATTGCAAAAGAGTTACGAGTATATTATTTGCTGGAAATCTAGTTGTTTTGGCCATCGTCAACTTGTGAGCTGTATCACGTGTGACAATTATGGCAATAGAAACGCTTGTGCTCTAGACATATATATAGGTATATTGTGTCCAGCCTCCGACAAGGTGATACTGCTCAATAGGCACATCGTGACATTTCTCTACGTCTTCGTTACCTTACAAAGGGTACTGTATCAATAGACATACATTAGTAAAAATCACAGCTCGGGTTAATTGAAATAAAATTAACTTTTGTATTCTTTTTCCGACTTAACCATAATTCTATAAATAAATAATAAAGTATTGTACAGGACGCACTCAGTTTAACGATGAAGTGGATTCGTTATTAATACAATTTAGCAATCCACGTATTGAGCAACAATAAAAATTCCAAATAAATAACAATATATTTACAAGTTGTTAGTCACTTCCTAACAATCACTCGAATATACTTCTATGACGTCCTCGAAGCCAAATTGGTATATTAAAATTAAATTACTCTTACATCGATCAATAATTAATAGAAATCTTACAAACAAGAAATTATCAATAAAATCTAATAATCAACTCAGGAACAAATGCAATAATAATTGATCAAATTAGAAAATCTTTTCGAATAAGTTCTATAAAACCAACATAAATTAATATATTACATGAATATATTAACAACCATTTATGCCATAGCATATTATAAGGTAGCCACAGTTTCTTATAACTAATTGGTAAATCTCTCAAATATTTCTTAATGCTTATAATAATATCTATAAATTCGCTAACATTTCAAATATCATCTAATGAGATACAAGAGAATAATTTTTACGTCACAAATTAGTTTCTCTCTTTAGAGTGGTTACACAAACGTATTTACAAATAATGAGTATTGTTAAAGGAATTCTCTAAACTTCTTATAACTAACTTTGTAAAATATTATGTAAAAGAAAAAATAATAATATACTAAGTATATAAAAAATAATCCATTAATTTGATCGGATACCCTGAGAAATTTTGCATGTAAAAGAAGAAATGCTGCACGAGTAGTCGCGTTCATTCTGAGTTCATGCTTGACGAAATTAGTTTTACTGATAAACATGTTGATAGCAATTATTGAGACTACATATGAATGATTTTCATTGTATATAACTTTTTGCATAAATTATTTTTTACGGTTTTGTTGTAATTATTTTATTTTGTATTTAACGAAAATATTAAGAATATATTCGTCGACTTATCTCATGCAACATTTTGTACCGTAGTTTATAGAAATATTTTATAATATTATAAGTATATATACTTCATTCATTTTAAATTTTTGTTTAATTGTGAGGAAGTTAATTAGAAAATAATCATGTTACAGTTTATATATGCTTTAGAAAAAATAAATTGTTACCAATAAAAGAAAAGAAGTACCTACATATGGTCTTCTGGAGTCAAGTACCTAATGCATATTTAGCTTGTAACAATATAGTCTTTCTGTTACATAGAAACAATCATCGGCAGTGATGTGTTACTTAACTTATAGGCTGTATTTATTTTTATTGGCAAGAGATACACAAAGATTCAGATAAAATCTCAAAGTATTGGAAATTACTGCGTAGTTGAGTACTATATAAAATGCGAATGATGCTAAAAGTAAACATCATCATGAGTATTAACGTATTATGACAGATTGAAAATCACCACACTTTGTATCCATAACGTAATACTGAAATTGTGACTTGATACAAATAAAATGTTTAAAAATAAGCCACAATGTTTGACCACCCGGACGCGAAGTTTGCTTCCGCGTCGCCACATAAGCTTGATTATATTATATGTGCTGTGATCCGTGGCGATATCAAAAACTAATGTCACTTTAAATATTAAAAGAAAATTGCAAATGATATATTTTAGAATACATATATATATATATATATATATATATATATATATATATATATATATATATATATATATATATTACACATACTATATAAATAGAGAATGTTTGTGTAAGTAGTGTCATTCAATTGTAATGTCAAGTATCCTAGTTACAATATAAATACAATAAAAATAAGTAAGTATCCAAAATATATCGATATTATATCTGTTTCAATGGACCTAGGCAATGTAAAATGAGACTAAGCTTGACGCCGTACCAATACAATTACAGTAGTGTCACGACTCGATACCTATTATAAAAGACCCACGTTTCCTGTTAAAGAGGTCATTCAGATCCAATTTATAATAATTTTTCCGCGTGTTTTAATCGCATTGTAATCTTTAAATGAATGTTTAAATCGTTATGAATTTGTAAATCTATATTATTTATTTTTCAGCAGTTTATAATTCAGCTACTATATGATTTATAAAAAGTTACAACAATTACAAATAAAAGATAAGATAAAAATGCTTGTAATAGATACTTTCATAAATAGTAGGGTGCGGCACTGCACGAAAGGAACAAAGAAAGGCCAATTTGTTAGATGGGAAAGGGAGCACAATTTAAGAGACAGCTATTGAAATATTGGTATTTGAAACTTATAGCAATTTAGGTGTAATAAGACTTTACCTGATGTAGTTGATCTTTTCATTTTATAAAAACGGAACTCTTCTTTTGAGCTTTTCTAAGCCCAATAGTAGTAAATATTTTTAGACATGATGCTATAACTCGTAGGAAAAATATAGAAAGGGAATAAATAACAGTTATTTTGATATTGTTTTAGCTATTACAATTGATAAAATATAGTTTATCTATAAAAAAAAGATTCCTGTAATGAGTGGTATTCACCTTTCGATATAAGGAAAATATTGAGCAAGCAAATGCCCGGCAGTATGTACGATAGTTGAGCGGTGAAAGATAGTTGGTACTGAATGCTGTTTCTTTTACTCTGTTTTTTATTATTTTTTAGAAAGTTTGCTCGGTCGCACCGTCGGAGAAATTACAGTGCGGATAGTCTATTGGTAATCCTAAATTTGCTCATCTTTGTTGGTTTTTTATTTGATTACTTTTTATTATATTTAAGTACTGGACTACATGTTAATAAATTATAAAATGGAGCAAGACATGGATAGAAATATTGTGTAAGAATTGCCTATAATCTTATCATTTATAAAACATATATATGTATATATTATGACTTATTTAAGTTCAATGTATAGTTTAAATCTCGTAATTAAAAACACTTAATTGTACCTGTATATAGCTAGAACTAGCTAAAGCTAAAAGTAGTCGGTAACGGGCGGAATTACATACAAATTAACAAGCTTGATAACGGTCGAGAATCATTTTGTCACATTTTTGTCTCAACCGTTTAAAGTATTAGTTTAGTTAGCACCTTACCAAATTCGTCTGATATTTCAGCCTTTAAAAATACACTTGCTATCAGTCATATAATTAAATTGATCGTTAATATGAATGAATACAGTGTGTTCTGAGCGGTTACCGCTGTTTGGTGGGCTTCGTGGCGCCATTAGCTGCTGCACTTTTTTGTGCAATGTGTGTTTGATAGTGTTTTGCGAGATGAGCCTTTTGTCGAAAGCTTTTGCCACAGAGGGAACATGTGAAAGGTTTTTCTCCCGTATGCGTTCTAACGTGCACATTCACTGAGTACTTGTCCTTAAAACCTTTTGAGCAGATGGAACAGTAATGAAGAGATCTTTCTTTTCTGACTCCGTTTGATGTAGACGTCGCTGCTTGAACGGCCGTTCCTGATTGGGCTTGCGTTGAAGGTGGTGAATTTTTGTTTGGCGGTCTTTTATTATATCTTTTACCTGGTTTAGTACTTGAAACAGTAGGTGATGCTGTTACAACGTGAATATTATGCGGCAATTGTACTTCACCAGCGGGTATCATTGTAACTAGTTCGCCATTTACATGATGAATGTTATAGACACTGCGAGTGGGATCAATAGGCTCGACAGTGCAAAAAGGTTGTACTGATTCCCCTAGTTCTGTTGCAATTCGCTTTAATTTTTCATAGTCATCTGGATAGCTTGTATCGAGCTGTGAGAGGATTATATCATCGACACTTTGTGTTGAGGTTGGATTTTCTCCATTAGCTACAACAGTAGCAGTAGGCTCTTCTAATAAAATCGAAATATTGACGTTGCCGTTTGCTGGTCCTATCGCCGCCATTAATAATTCCGTATCGGTATCTTTAGTATCTTGATACATCGACGGTACATCAGCTTTGTTATTATTATTAATGATAACTGTTTTCAAGTCTTGCTCTGAGTTAAGTTTAATAGCGGAATTTTTCTGTTGTATTGTACTATATCTAATAAAAGCTTTTCCTTGTAGGGCGCTCCGTAATAGAGACTCATTTGATTCCGTATTTTGGTCAGTCAATTTCCAGTCATTATTATTGTTATTATATTCGACTTCTAACATGGTTGGTGTTCCAATTATAGTGCTATGCGATGAGTCATCTTTCTTGTCATTATTTTGAAAGTCGTTGTCATCATAATTAAATGGTTCCACTTTAACTAAGCTACTAGTATTTAATTCTGTTGGTGGATTTTCCGAATCCCCTTCCTCATAGTTAAATGAATCTTTCGCGAGTATATTTGTATTGAGTGCGTCTTGGTTGAAATCATTTGGAAACCCATTCATATTTAATATTGTTTCCAAATCTAAGGAAGAGTTTTGTTCCATATCTGTTGGACTTGACATGGAGACATCTTCCTCTTTACCCCAATTGTATGGACGATTCGTACTTGCTTCGTTAATATCTTGATTAAGAACTGTTAATGTATATATTTGACCATCGGTGTTGTTGCTTATTAATTTATTTGAAATGGCAGTATCGCTACACGGATGAGTCCCATTTATTTCATTATCTTGGTTCCAGTAATATTTATTGAGATCTTCTAGCATAGCTGTCTCAAGGCGATCTCTGTCTCGGTCAACGTTCCATATGGAATCAAAACTTTGCAACGGATTAGAGCTAGTTGCCGTTGTCATACTATTTGTCGTTGTCGACTGTACACCGGTTACACTGAGCAAACTATTATTATTCTGTTCCTTAGGTTCTTCTGACAACAGCGGATTGGAACGTGAATCAGGTGATTCCATGAATACATTAACAGATCGCATTTGTTGTTTATATTGAGCATCTGTTATTTCATTGGAGGTAACAAAATCAAAAAAATCTGATTTTGATAATTCCGGTGCAGTGGCAGTCATGACTACTAAATTGTTTCACCGAAAAAGAAGGCTCCTTAAGAGCTTAAACAAATTATACATTAAGCAGTCTCGTGCTATATATTTTTTAATTTTTGTACTAAAGTTAATTTAATCTATATTTAAATAAGTGAGTTAAATTTAACCCGATATGACTTGTACTTTATTGGCAGCCGCGAGAGCTTCGGTAACTGATAATGCGTTAAGGTGTGGGCGGTGGTGCTACTCAGAAGTGTCCAGTGCACTTAATTCAATAGGCGGACCAATGGAATGTGCAAACTTGATCCGAACGTTCCTTTTTCCCATTATTCACCCCAAGCCGTATACAACTTATGAAGGAGTCACTGCATCACAGTCACAGCATACATTAGTACACATTCCATTTTTTGATGATAGTTGAAGTCCAACGGAGATTAAGCCGATATCTGAAATTAAAGGAAATATATTATTTTTTATTTATAAAAACCAAAGATATATTTTTAATTTAAACAATAGTACTTAAACATATAGACAATTTTAATATTACAAAGTCGTAACTGAATGTTTAATTAATAAGCTATTTGGTTTATATGCTTAGATCCTGTACGAAATCAGGGCGAGCGAGTCACGCGGCGTGGATACCAGGCATCACGTAACGCCTGCGCCGCAGCTCTTGGTGAATTGTTATGATTAATTACACAAATGAAAAATATTTGTTTTATTGATTCAAATTATAGAATACTAAGTAAATATAATTTTATATATATAACTTCAATATTGTATATGCTATTTTAGTTTTGGTTGGCTATTTTAAAATTATTTCATAATGGTTTAAGACAAAAATTCCAATAAGGTTTAAAATATTACGAGAATTTAGTTTTGATGTTACATATTATTTATATAGCTTGGGCAAAATAAATATATTTTAAGTTAAATTATGATACTTTAAATGAGAAAGGCCTGTCAAATGACACGATGAATTGGAGCAAGCCCGCGAACCGAAACACGTCGTATAATATTACGTCTGTTAGCTGATACAATTATGCTACGGAATCTAGGTATATCAGAAGTAAATCTGGTAAATTTATTTGTAAAATTACTTTGTTTAATCCATTTTAGAACAAACAATAGTAACTTAAAAATCTTATAGGATATTTACTTCTTATAGAGTATTTTCTGGTACAATAGTACTAGTAATAGTAGGTTTTATAAAATTAACGTTGAATTAAACGTATGAGACTTTCTTTGCATACATACGCATATGGTGCTGATGTCTATATCAGTATGCATTGGAATGGTGGTCACATTATTATATTATCTATATAGTGGCTAAAGCCTGTCTGTGAAAAAGTACTCTTAAATAAAAAGTTAGAATGGATTTAAATTTCAAATTTCGAACTTTGCCTTTGTCAAGGCTAAGCTTGATGATATGTCGTGATTAACAGAAGTATTCAGGTTTAACGCCATAACGTATTTCAATTTTTTTTTTTTTTTTTTTTTTATTATTAACGGATGGCAACGAGCAGAAGACCAATTGGATGGTAAGGGTTACCTTCGTTCCATAAACACCCACAACACCAGAGATGTTGTAGATGCGTTACAACTCCAGAGGATACTGATTTGAAGGGGGGGACAAATGTAGTAGTCTACTCATCGGGTGGAACCACCACATTTTTGGGGAAAGGATGGGTGGGAAAGGGGAAAATCTGGCTTACATGCCATCGAACCGGAACACATCATTAGATATTTGGCGGTTCGTCTTTGACATGATAGTGGTCGCGAGCCAGTCGGAGGACGAACCTCCTACCACCTAACACAAGAGTTAGTGTTTTAAAAGAAATTAATTCGACAAAATTTAATCAACCTGGCACATTAGAGTGTAGTGTTGTTGAATACACGTAAGAACATGTTATTATTTATCATTTGACCTTTGCACTTTACAAGATGAAATTACTATCCACGGTTAATTATAACTCGTTGTCGCAACTTCAATTTACCTCTAATAGTTTAATATATTTTTGTTGCTTACTAAGCTTGCTACATAGTGTGACCATTGAGAGAATTTATATAACGGAGATCGTAAATTAATCTATTTATTCTTGCATGTAAACTCAGGTCCATGCTCGTAAAATCTCAGATTCAATCAGTACTTTACTATTAAAACATTAAAAATTATATTAGGTACTTAATATTAGAATGCTAAGAACAAATTCGAAGAAATTTTAATGTGCAGCAGATCTAATGGTCAGTATTTATACTCGGGTTTTACTTTAACACTACATCAACGACGTTTAAAATGCTAAACGAAACTATGAATATTATTGAATTAGTCACATGATTGATTTACTCAAAAATCGTTTTATATTACCATTTTAATATGCTTAAAGTGTTTAACAGTTACATTTTCTAAACGTTCATTTATGTTTGAATGCAGTTTTTTGTTCGTAAGGGATGTAAGCTTATGCCGTAGCGCATGTAGGTTAACGAGCGTTGCGCCAGCGCTGCCGCTGCGCAGTTGCCACGCTGCGCCTCCGACAAGCAATTGGATCACGACACAATCGTTTTATTGTCACAATTGATATGAAAATATCATTATAACGATAATGTATCGCGTTTAAGTATTTTGATATCCGTGTTAATTATACAAAAGTTAAAGTTTACGAAATTGATTATTTGCACATTTTTACAACAAACTAAATTATGGCACTCATTCGTAATCCAATTTTCTAATAAATAGTTTATAAATATTCAAGAAATAATATATCTTTTTATTTCTTCAGACTACCTTTCCGTGCAGGATAAAGCTGTTTTTTCCCCCTATCCATTCGTTTAAACGATATCTATAAAATTAAAACATATATAATAAATGATAACTATTTTAACAAACTTTATTATTTTGAATCATTGCACAATTAATGTATGCAATACAGTTATTGTAGAAACTGTATTAAACACAAATTAATCCTTCCCCTGTATCACGTTGACTTGCTCTTAAATGTAATCCAATCTGTAACGAGTAACATGACTCCATCTAGCTTGTACACGTATTCAAATGTACCTATAACTGCGTAGCTCGTAATAAGTTATCTTGCAATCACACTATAAACAAAATGCTCGGCTAACTATTGGTAATTTAGTAACACAGAGTGTATCTCGTTATCTTAATTAACATGAAATCGAGTGGCCTCAATCGGATCTACAATACACCAATTTATCTTCCACTATAGTCGAATGACGTCTACAAAATGTATTGTACTTATTTCTTGTAAAAATAAGTTACAATTATTGGTATAATCTCGATGGTAATGATAATGTTGTCTGCACGGCTGCAGAACTCACGCTGCCACGGCCGACGCAACCGACTGTGATTTCTAGACCCGATATGCTCTCAAGTCTCAACGACAATGCTACGGTTTTAATTGGCGCTCTTACATAGACATGTCTTATATTGACTTGAGAAGCAGTAAGTTTTCGAAAACAGGGCATCGAAATGCACGCGCAGGTGCGCCACGAAGCGCATTATTGCAAGCTAAATTTTGAATTGTCGTCGTAGTTTATGCAAAAGCAGCAGATTACCGGCAAAGCTCCTATACATAGTCCAGTACTAAAAACATGCATCTAAATTATCATGAAATATTTAGCAATGTGAATCGCTGTTGCATACCAGTACATCAATACGGCAGCTACGAAGACCCTTAAAAGTATACCTTATTCTTCACCTTTGACTTTTAGAGAAGATGACCATTTGTGTTCTCAACTTTGATCTCTTCACGTTTACGTGTTTCTTGCTATTTTGTATCAATTGTTAAGTTTTAAAGTTCAATAGCGGTGAAAATTTTGCACGTACTTGACTTCATTGTTAACCTTTCAATATAATATAAATATAGTATAAGATAAAGGTACAATGCAATATACGATATATAATTTTAATAACACTTATAAAGTGACTGCTTTTTTTTTTTTTTTATGGATAACTGATGGCAAACGAGCAGAAGGACCACCTGATGGTAAGTGGTTACCTTCGCCCATGAACATCTACAACACCAGAGGCGTTGTAGATGCGTTGCCAGCCTAGAGGATACAGATGGAAGGGGAGGACAATGTAGAAGTCCGCTATCGGAACCACTACATTTTGGGGAAAGAATGGGTGGGATAGGGGAAAACCTGGCTTACATGCCATCGAACCGGAACACATCATAAGATATTTGGCGGTTCATCTTTGACATGATAGTGGTCGCGAGCCAGACGGAGGACGAACCTCCTACCACCTAACAATACTGCAATCAATTAATACGTAAAAGTGAAAATTACTGTAGTTTAAAACAATCTCTATACTGTATTTCTACATTATTCACATAATCATAGTAAAAGAAATCTTTCATCACAGTCATGATTTTTCAATATCATTGAAGTAGTTGATTATATTTAAAAATAATATCTTGTCGTCTCTCTTGGGCACAAATGCGTTTCAGATATAATTTCCAAATGCGTTTTACATCTATCTAATGGCGTAGATTACTTACGCGATCGTTCGGTAACTAGAGTGCGTCGAATCCTGACGTAAAATATGGTTGAGTACATTTAACAGTATCGGCGCTTAAGTTTCCCACGCGGCTAGCGGCTTGTCTACTACTATTCAATGACTACTCCCGCGTATCTATCTACAATTCTAAATAAATACCTTACTATGACTCGTTAATTCAATTCATATTTAGGTTTAATAACTACGAGTCGATGGTTTTGTTGTAGCTACACATAAAATACGGCATTTTAACCTGTATTATTTTATAAATATTTCATTATAATTACAAGAAAGTATTGAAAATATAAACATATGTATATAATAAAAAAGTGATGTATGAATATCGGAAAAGCTAAAAATATTTCAAATTGCAATGTAATTTATCGATAAATATTAATCGTGCTATGTCGAAATCATGAAAGATTGTCCTACTTCACAGGTGCACTCACAAAAAAGAGAAACTGAGATATTGCGGCGTTGGAAAGAAAATCTTATTATCGTCAGAAGGGGCGATATTCGAGCCGACCGTCTGCTCCAGTTTCAGAAAACGCTCCCCCGATTTGGATCCGGTTTGCTCTTGTTTCGTGCGAACCTACTCGTACCTTCACTCTTAGTATTTAATCACTGTTATTCGGTATATTCCTTTATGTACAACAACGACGTGTTATTGGTTATTGACAGGTTTTAAAGTGTATTATGAAGTGTATTTGTCACTAGTGCGAAACCGTTTATGTCGTTCAATGAATGTCGTTTTGTCGTATTTAATCTATATTTTGCTACAATACCAATGTTAGTAAAGAAAACATATCATTGCAGAAAAAATGGTTCACGTAGGTAACATGACACTGACATAGTTGTTACACCAAGGACAAAAGCTTATGAACTTGTCATGTACTCTTATAATTTAAAATAACCTTAAAACTGCAAGTAACTAATTTAAAAAGAAATATGTACACTAAGTCCGAAGTATATTTTTTATTTGTAAAAGAAAAGAATTTCTAAATTAAAATATAATGTTAAAAGATCAAATACCTACATTTCTTTATGTAGAGAAATTGAAAGAATCGAAAAAGCTCAATTTATTATAACATAACAATCGCAATCGTCATGATTTAAAAGCACAGACTTTAATTCAATCTGACAGTGAAGAAGGCTCTATTGAAATTTACTTAACCAGTCAATTACAATCAAATGTACAATGCGGTTTTTTTAAGACAGCTCAAAGCGAAAAAATATTTACGCTTAAGCTTAATTCATGACTCAACACAAATAAATTGAGAATACGTTGCCATGACATGAACATCCATTTATTATCGGAGATAAAAGTTTTTCTAATTGCTAGTTAGTCGATAGTATGATGACTTTTAATGACGTTTATAAATTCGGAAGCAAATTGAAATCATGCTGCTGACAGCTGAAGCTTTGTCAGAAGTGCATAATAATGACAGCATTAATAAGGATAACAAGAAACTGAAAGTAAATTTTGAGACATTTCAATACTATCTTCGTAACATTTCGATGCTATAAAATATTAAATGTTAAATGAAAATAAATTTGTCACTAATAGAATAAGTTTCAAATTAAGCATTGTAAGCTACCTTTCGTACATACGGAAGCGTATTATATATTTAGCTTATAAACTTCAGGTTATTATAAGGTCACCTACTAAGCGTTTTTTACATCATACTCATAACGTATACACTATTTTTTTTTTCTTTTTTTTTTTTTTAATAACGGATGGCAAACGAGCAGAAGGACCACCTGATGGTAAGTGGTTACCTTCGCCCATGAACATCTACACCACCAGAGATGTTGTAGATGCGTTGCCAACCTAGAGGATAGAGACGAAAGGGGAGGATAATGTAATAGTCCGCTATCGGAGCCACCACATTTTTGGGAAAGAATGGGTGGGATAGGCGAAAACCTGGCTTACATGCCATCGAACTGGAACACATCCCAAGATATTTGGCGGTTCGTCTTTGACATGATAGTGGTCGCGAGCCAGACGGAGGACGAACCTCCTACCACCAAACAAATATACCATAAAACACTATATGAAAGTTAAGTTCGATTATAGATTAAAACTAACATTTATGAATTTTTGTTAATATAACCTTAAAACATATTAAAGCGTATAATATTAATTATATATCATAAAAGTATATACTTATTTCTAGATATTATAGGTAAGTATAACCAGAACTTTTTTATTGACATACAATAAATGTATTACCTATTAAAGGACTTCTGTACGGTAAATAGCTTCCCTCGATAATTTTCAAGTCGTGATCTAACACCATTATGTATTTCACCATTAAGAATGTCCTTATTTCTATATATTATCTCGTCTATCGGTCGGTGATATTTTGTAACACGGCGGTTTATTATTATTTGCATATTCCGTGATGGTGTCGATGTTTAACTGGCTTTATACTAACTTACTGCATATCCCATCAACAAATACAAGTTTTAAAGCCTGAATTAATTATGTGAGTCAAAGTCTGGTTAAATATTAAGTAATTCTACTTTGTACTTATATTGTGATTAATATATAATGAATATACAATTTTATAACTTTATAATATAGATATATCGATTTTAAATATAATATTTTGTATTTAATTAATAAATAGTTTTCATATTTTAGGATGCTGGGATGATCCAGATGCATGCATCCTTTCACTAGAAACCTTGAGATCGCGAATAGCTTGGCTCGACCGTTGGCCATTACCGATGCGCGGCTTTTAATGTCTCAACAAACTATTAACACAGATCAGTACAAGAAGATATATGTGCATAGTTATACACTGCCACCACAGCTATTAGTCTAATTGCATTCTCTTTGTCTCTCTATAAATTTTATTTAGAACAGTAAGAAGGAACTAACAAAAAAGCAAATTAAAATATATAAATATTTTCAATCATAATTACATGTTATTCAAATGTTTTTCTCCTTAAATATCAACAATGATTAACCTGGATAAGTACGCAAATAAATGCTCCACGTTAAAAGTTAGGTTTAAGAGAGTTTTTTAGTAATATAACTTTAAACATGTTTACTACACGGGAGGTAGTGAATTGGTAGTACATATACATCAGCTCAGAAACAGACTTAATTTTTAAGCTTTTCAAAAACATGACACCCATTGATACAACACATACTCGTAGCTACCTACTGCATATATTCTTTTGTTCATATACAAATATAATGAAATATATAGAATTCTCACGATCACAATTTTACTATCATGTTTATGTTAGACATTATGTTTTGAGCGGGTACTTTGCAATATCAACATCTATATGATTTGATCAAGCTTTTAGATTTTGCTGCAGATTTTTCGTTTCTTTTTTATTTATTTAGTTTTCAGTCGTTGATTTCGTTTATAATTTAATGTAGGAATGAAATATTTAAAAACTAGATTTTTTCTAATTATACAGTAAACATCGTGAAAATGCTTTTCAAATTGTATTTACATGTCTCCACATAAAGATTTTTTTTATTTTTTTTATTGTAACAACAGAGAACGAGCATTGAAGATGTAAAATATATATTTACAATTAATTAAATTAATAAAAAAGTAAGAAATGCGGAAGTATAAAATAATAATTTTCCAGAAATAAGTATTAAGGTCATTTTCGATTAAATCACGCTTGTGATGTATATTTATATTGCTTATATATAATGGCCTTCATTAAATTATAAGATATAGCTTTCTTTATTTTCATAAACGGCGGATTTTTTAAATTTAATATTACAAATACATAGTTACTACGATAAGAACTTAAAATATATTTTTTTGGTTGGAAAATTCCAAAGACAATATGATACCTACTGACAACATATTGCATACCTATTCGTAAGTTAACGAGAATTAATTTCTACTTAAGGTAATATTATCGAAACCGCAACTTATGTTACTCGATATTTTTTTTATTACAAAATATAATTATAACGTATTTTTTATAATTAAATATTACGTCTTAATGTTTAGCACACCTAAAATGGATTAATATTGAGCCGTGTGCAAAGTTCAGTGTGGCGGTAACGGCGCGTACCGGTATTGTGGTCCTCGCTCTGAACTTGATTGTGTTCAATCATCGAGATCCACAGATCCAGAGATGACTTAGTCACTTGTCTTCCCATTAACAGCTGTTTTAAAATATTTTTTATATTTAAAAGTACCATTATTAAAGAAAATGTTCAAGTAAGTAAAATGTAAATATATTATAATTATTTTTACTATTTTAATTATTTTAGACGAGAGAATAATTACCGTACAATTTTTAGCTATTAATTTATTTATAATATTTGAATATAGGTAAAGAAGACGACATTTCCATTATAACAATACAATTGGATTTTACAACCATAACGATACTCCCAAATTTGGTACATACAAGCAATACAAACGTCCAAGTACAATTAAAGTCAATAAAAATTATCGTTCTTTTTATCAGAAACGATGACTTTTAATTGGTCGAACTTTATTTTTTCTCTCATAGATTAAAAATTGAATTGTGACTATGATCATTATTTTTTGTATTTTTTAATGTAATTGATAGCAATGTTAAACAACGCGTAAATATCTAGTAATTGACATTCTTTGTAAATATCTGCATAATGTTTCTAAATATAATTGTTACAAAAAGTTAAAAATCTAAATATTACTATTTTTTATAATGACTTCTCTCTAGAATGGATATTTTAAAAGAATATTAATTTACATAATTGAGAAGATTAAAACTCACATCACAATAAGCAAAGAGGTCAAAGTGAAAGAATTTTGTACAAGATTAGAATTGGTTTCAAATATGCAAGAATTAAATATAGTAACGATATTACGTTTAGAAAATATAATACTATTGTTTTAAAAACTTTATATTACTGTAAATAAGGGTTACATCCCCACCACTGCCACTTAAGCAATTATTATAATTTATTTTTGGCTATGTACAAGTATAACAGTATTGTACTAAATAATAAATTAATTAATTAATTTGACACACACATAATACATATAAATACGTGAAGAAAAAACTTTGGACCCGTTTTTACGAAAATTATACGGACTTACCCCCTGATCGTTTCCATGCAAGTAGCGCTCAGTTATATTCGGCAATAATCAGAAATATATGTCGTTCGCAAATTCCCCACGATCACACGAGATAAAAGTGTGTTCTTGATTCTATGGTTGAAAAAAGGTTCATATTTCAAAGTGTTAAAATATATTTATATGGTATTGTATTCGTACTTACTATATCACCATATCAATATTACTTTCTAAATTACTATAGAGAATAACATGTTTTCATTATATTTTCGATTGATTGATGCATGACTTAATAAAATAAACCTTTTCAGATGCTACGAAAAAACTGAATAACGAAGAAAACTGTAGAAATATTAGAAGCAATCGTCAAAATCCTTTAATACAGTAACATTTCTGCTTACAAAATAATTAAGACCACAGGAATACCCTACAGTGTCCTAAAAAACATTGTATGGACCGTATTTTACAAAGGTAGTAATAAAAAGGAGACAACAAGTCGAATACAGATGAAAAGGAAAAAATAAAGAGAGAAAAAAATTAAACAGTGACGAAAATAGGTTATCAAAGCAAGTTGATGGAAAAAACAATACAGGCCAAAGGAAAATCTTTGGTAAAAAAAGAAGTCTCCAGTATGTTTTGGTAGCAATAGCCCAAATAATGTATATGCTTATGATGTATATGATGAATATGTTTATTCCCTTTGGATTCTTAGGTATCTATTTTGGTTACTGTCATTAAAATTTTTTCATTATATTATCAAATTATTACATTGATTATTGATAAGTGAGATATTGATTAGCCAATTAAAGTAAAATCTTAATAACAAAAAAGCGGCTTTGTAAATATTTAAAAAAAATACTATGACGTACGTAAATTGAAAAATTTTCCTTAGTAGGCTCCAATTTCCCTAAACTCTCCTAGCAATTTCAATAATAATAATTTTAATTTAATCTATTTATAATGCTTTATTATTTGCTTACTGCACTTCCTCGTCAGATAAATTGTAACTGCGCTAAATTTCTTACTTCGTCCTCATAATTAGGTATGATACCTAACGAAGGATTCAAAGTTTTTTCCTCCACGTATTAATAATTATAAAGATTACAAAATTGAAATTACTGAAATTAAATTACAAAAGGATAGGAATTTAATAAAATGATTGTTATCGTAATAGAACACTATGATAAAATTATATTTTCACATATATTAGCTGTATTTCAATTTAATTCATTATATTCTGACCCCAATTAAATAAAAATCTTTACATTATTAAGAAGCAGGAAATATCTATTAAATATATAATAACGGTAACTCTTTATCGGTAACAGAACCAATTTTTATTATAATAATAAAATGCCAATTGTTATTTCGTCTGCACCTCTAAAATCAACCTCGGTAATATAGTCAAATTGCAATTAATACAACAGTGCCGGTATTGAGAAACCGGAATTTTGTTTTAATTGAAGGCTTAAAACTTTTTTGAAGGTAATTGCGACAAGCTTAAAGTGAAAACAATTTATTTTACAAACTTTCCTTTGAGCGCTCCAGATATTGACATTTAATTTTAGTGAATCTGACACAATGTGCCATTAAAACGATTTTTGGTGAACCTACATTGTATATTGTATTGCTAATGTTTTACGTTAAAAGTTTTTTTTTTTTTTTTTATGGATAACGGATGGCAAACGAGCAGAAGGACCACCTGATGGTAAGTGGTTACCTTCGCCCATGAACATCTACACCACCAGAGATGTTGTAGATGCGTTGCCTACCTAGAGGATAGAGACGGAAGGGGAGGATAATGTAGTAGTCCGCTATCGGAACCACCACATTTTTGGGAAAGAATGGGTGGGAAAGGGGAAAACCTGGCTTACATGCCATCGAAACGGAACACATCACAAGATATTTGGCGGTTCGTCTTTGACATGATAGTGGTCGCGAGCCAGACGGAGGACGAACCTCCTACCACCAAACTAATTAATTATATGTCACATAAAACAAGTGATTACATTGTTTAGAAACAAAATTATAAGACAGAAAATTTTGTACTTAACTAAAACTCTAAAAACGCATATCTATAGAATGTATTGCAGATTTTAGTAGAAATTCAATTTTTTGTTACTTAGTGATACCAGACGAGAAATTAACAATTATTACGATTAATTGAGTTGAGCAACATTTTACTTAATGCTTTGAATATCACATATACGTACTCCTTTAAATGCACACTACTTTAATTTACTAAGAGTAGAAACTATTCTTGAAATAATGAATTTATAATGTATCTTTAAGCGTTTTAGCAACACTGTAGATTATAATAATTTATGTACGTATATAATAATGATGCTTTCCCTGGAAATCGAGTTGATACGATGCGTGCGAGGTCGTAGCGCTGTGTCTATGTACGACACGTTCATTACTAACGCTTCGATATTAACATCTGCAACCCCACGGTAATATATCTAATGATTTATGGTGTTTGATAATTATTGCTGCAAGTGATCCTTTGTTTCTTACGATAATTAACCATTTGAAAGTGAAATCTTTATGTATGTAAGGAATATGAAAATAGAATATATCTAGAATTAATATAGTGAAATGTTACCAATGTATGCTAATTTGTTGAATAAAGAGTAGTTTACTCGACAAAATTTATAACGCAGCGCAATTCAGTCATAGCATATTGATGCATTACGATAAATTAGACACGGCTTGAAACCAATCTCAGCCTGTAATCGGTTTTACGAAACTTACTTCGTCTCCTGGAGCTATTGCTTGTATCTATAGAATACTCACCTAATGTGATAGTCTAACCATAGTTTAACTTATGTAAAAGTCTATTATAATAACCCAAATACAAAGTATGGTTTCGGTAGAGACAGTTAGTCGAGGAGTGCTATAAATCGTTTATTTCTTTCACGTTTCAGTCGTTAAACCTTCCGCTGTATGTTATCTTTAATAGTTTTAATAAAAGAACCCCTTACCTTTTAAAAAAAATAAAGTACCTACATCATTAAGTCATAATACATACATATATGGCATCGCATATTATTTAGTATTTTATTTGGAATTCAATTATATTTTATATATAAAACCCACGACGTACAATAAAAAGTTTATATTCGTTTATATGTGATAAACGTGGTTTGTAATTCCGTATGCGTAAAGTATTTATATAATTTCTTTTGTTCTATATGTACGTTGATTGATAATGTCCTTCTATGGATTGGGATAATTTTACAACCTTACCTTTCTTTTGTTAAATTTTGAAGTCAGAAATTTTCTTTAAATCTGTATTTGTTTACTTCCTCTTTATAACTTGTTCATATTGTTTCATATTAATTATTCCGTAGGCACTGATCGATTGCTATGTTTGAACAAATATTTTACTAGCCAGTTGAGGCCAGTGTAACCTCCGTTTGTTGTTTTTATTTGGTTTTGGCATCTATGGAACGCTATACTTAGAACGGTTATACGATAAGTAGGTTGTGATAAGTGATCAACGGCCAACAAATGATAGATTGCAAGACAAGACAAGATCTCTATCTGTCCAAGCGAACATCGTAAAAATAAGCTTCTTGACGGCATTTCATTTATGATTTATTTTTGAAAATGAAGATTGAACGTTGGGTTTTCGACAATTATCTATATATATATTTTTTTTATTTATATATATAGAGCGCATATATATATATATATATATATATATATATATATATATATATGTATAGATAGAAAATGTAACAGTAAGTATCAAATAATCTTTATTATGCCTTTACTAATCAAATAAATTTAACATAATATAAAATTTTTACAGTTTCACCTTTAAGTTAGTCAGGTATACATTGAAGTGTTTTCGATGCTTATAAAAGTTATTAAACAAATTACACCCAATAGCAAACTACAATTTCTCCAGCTGTGGTCGCCAATGAAAAGAGTAAATTCTTGAAAGTACGCATGTCATAACTCGATGGTCATTTAACTGGAAAATCAATCACTCTCTTTAAATCGTAATACGAATGTTCTTCGAAAATAAGGTCACTGGCTGTGATTAATAGATACAAGTTTGTGCAAAACTTGAACAGGATTTTAAGTAGTAAATCCGCATAACAATGACATGGGGACGGTTCAAAGTCAAGTTAGCAAAAAAAAAAAAAAAAAAAATGTAATGTCGTTGTCATTGGCAACTTAGCCGCGCTACAGCGTGTCTGATCTTAAAGGTTTTGGTTACACTTATTATAGCTTAGTTCTTACCTAGAGCAGAGATAATCTTTATTTTTGTATATATTTTTTACTTTTTGTAAATTTTTCCTCTACAAAGTATCCAATGGTATATATTTTTAGCTCCTACATTGTAACTTAAGATGATTGTCCATTATTTTATCCTTAATAAATTTATATATTTTCTTAACGCATAGCTTCTTCTTTAATTTTCCATTAAACAGTATGTAGGTAATAAGTAATCAGATAGAAAGCGCGTTGAAGTCTTTTAGATAGTACTACAATATGTTAGTAGCAGTAGTTAGTAGTCTATAGCAGGCAAATATTTTTTATATTATTAGTTAAGAAACAAAAATCATGAACTGGATAAGGTAATTTCCTTTTTCGAGAATACCTGTCCTGTACCTGTGGCTGATTTTTATTTGAGTTAGGTATTGTCCTCTAGTCAATCTTTCTTTTTCCAGTTAACTGATCGGCCATATTAATTACATAAATGATAATACCTGGAAACACGCATGAGGCGAAGGTAGTTCCGTGTCAGTTGACGTCCGGCAAACCTTCGACATTTCCGAGCAAAAACAGTAGAGACTCAGCGCTCACGGTGGGCAGTGCGGCGACGCGGCGGCTGTGAGGGCGGCGAGGAGGGGAAGGGGGTGACAGCGTGTTCGCACGCCGCGCCGCGAGGTCGCTGTCTTTTTACTCGTATTACCTCCTGACATTCGATCTTAATGGAGCTGCCTTATTGAAATTTAAGCGCAACAAGTACCTACCGACATAATGGAATAAAATTAGGTTATCGTACCAAGAAAACGGTCCTCGAGTGGCCATCTTTAAACTCACGATGGCCCAATAAGAATTCGAAGCATTCCAATTTTAGCAAGCACTTTGTGTAATATATTCGTCTCGCTCGTGGAACGGAGCATTCTAGCAGTGAGAGAGGAACAGGTATAGGATTGTGTTCCTATCGACAAATAGTCATTGTTCTTGGTTGTAATGGAACAAAATAAAGACAGAGCAGCGGTATTCGTGATCGTGAGACAAAAGTATAGAAATAGAGGTGTGCGAGTGAGACGGAATTTAAGGTTTTTGGGTCGATGCCCGGACGAAGGAACTTAAAATTGGATTTTATTTTACGTAGAATAACGTTTATTTGGCACACATCAATCATAATAGATTATGATATTAAATTAAAAATAGTTGTATAAAATTACCCAGTAATATCATACATAAATATGTTTGTATTATTTGTAACCAAGCTGATTTTTTTTAGCAAAATCAAGCATCTATAAGCTTTTATACTATTCTATTATGATATAAGAATGATATGTCGAGGTCAATGTCTCTTAGAACCCTTTATTAACAAATTTATATTGACCGTAATTCCTAACACATATATAGGGCCAATTAAACATGTTTAATACACATGGTGTCTTTGCTGTCCTCGTAAAATGCTGAAACCTTAAAGGCTTCCGATGTAAATATTTATATGATTATAATACTCATGCTTTTTTATTATTCCCGTAAGATCCCGCTGACGTAGCGGGACGTTTTAAATAGGTCCCCCGTCCCTCCCCGGAGGCACGTCCGTACCGTTACGCGGGCGTCCTTGGCTGAGTTCTCTCTCACGCGGCAGGTCGTTCTCAACTCGTTCCGCGCTGTTGCTGCGCTGCACGTGTGTTACACTACTTGCTGCTTCTAAGGGTTGCCTTCTATCTTTCGATATTAATTAAGACACTTAGATATTTACTTACATACTCAGATTAATTAAAATTGATTTTTGCTATATATTGGTTCATACAACTATTAAGATCTTTAAATATGATGCTTTAAAATAATTCAGTAATATCTGTCATCTTAGCTATAAATGAGAATAAGATTTGATAACCCTATTTATTCAATATATGTGTGAGTAATACGCGGTTGTACGTGTGCGTATTGAATTAGTCCTAACGGATATTACGGAATATTGTTAGATAAATGCAGCAAATATAATCTAGTAAGAAATATAGTAGCATAGTATAGCTGTAAGCTTGTTTTAAGCTTAAACATCTTACGGACTATATTTTTAATTACTTAGTTTAAGTATATTTTATACTATGTCAATATTCAAGTAACATTTTAGATGAATGGCAATTTCGGTTTAAGCATACCAATGTATTACTTTTATTGTACATTGATATGTACATATGGGATAAAATTGAAAACTGAGACCTTTAATTAATCAATTTACTTAAAACAAAACAAATAAACGTTATATTTATTATCATTTTTATTTTTAATAATTTTTATTTATAGTTGTAAAGTAAAAGGCGCACAAGATAGAAAATGCGTTGAGTATAAGAACTTAGGTATCTCGATGAATATTTGCAAAGCTGTATAACGTTTGTTATTGAATTCGCTTATTACTTTTATTAAGTTTATAATGACTTTTGTTACGATTCGACCTTGCAACTTAGATGTTTGTTAACAATCGATTCATGCGTGTAGCAATTACGAAACTATATCACTGAGGTCAGAAGAAACGGCGCCGCCAATAAAAAAATATCCTTTATTACTATTAAGTCTAAATGACCTAGTTATAATAAAATCAATAGGAAGTTTTAAATCCAGACAATACATTAATTAAATTATTATTGTTATGAAAATGCTGCCCAAGTACTCATTTAATATTCATTTCACTTTCTTTTAATGAAATACACTATTTTAGAAAAAATAAATTTAAGCATGGGACTTAAATTTACAAGATTTTGAGAAGTATACATAGATTTTTTTTATTATTTTAAAGCTTTTATTACGATGCGTATTAATGCATTATCGATGTCGCAAACAGCAAGGACGCCGATCGACTCGTAGTTGCAGCAATCACTTGGATAGGAGCTTACGTAGGTAGTTTTGATACATTTGATTTATCTAAGATGTTATAGTCCATGCACTTGTCTAAGACTGTATGTTATCATTATTACTAATGTAATATACTATTAAATATTGGAAGAACATGCATAACATTAATATACCTACTTATTAGAAATTATAGTTTTAGTAGTTGGTTAACCAAAAGTGATATCTTTAATAAAATTAATTTGTCAATACTATAAACTTAATCAAATATTTTGGCCAAAGATCACGTATATAATTTGAAACAGATTCATTTATCTTAGCAAAGATTTATCTGTGTGTGTTTTCATACGCACATATGGATCACAGTGGGGACGATGCACAACATTGGTGTGCGTACACGAACACAGGCATTCGAGGTTCAATGTACTAGTTGCCACTCCACGAGTTCCTTGTTCTACTTAAACAGTTCGCTATTATCGGAGTGTTTGAACTAGGAAAAAAATCCTTTCATTATACCTAATTATTACATCAACATGTGATGTCTGACTGTTTGGTTGTGAGTTCGGTTCCTTTTTGGCGCCACTTGTAAATAACAGAGTGTCTTGAATCTAGGTTCTTTCTGCCTACCCTGTCCAGGAACAAGCGTGAAGCTTCTTTCGCAGGATATTTGATATATAAAGTCAAAGTCAAAGTCAAAGTCAAATAATTTTATTCAAAATAAGAAGTTACAAGCTTCATTTTTTGAACGTCAAATAATTTACCACCGGTTCACTAAAATGTTTATTATTACTATACTATAATGTTTATTATCCAATTAGAGATATATAATAAATGAATATAACAATTTTTAACATAAAAACTGTGTTACATAACTAATTATAATATTTAAGAAAAAAATTTAAACTTAAATCCAAAAGCTGGGATTAACAATAATGGCAGTATAAAAGACATCAACGAGCTCACTCTGCATGTACGTACATAATATGTATGTAAGTCATTCATTACAATGATAATAACTTTAAATAAAGAATAATGTTAATAAATTTTACGTGGGGATATATATATGTAATTGTGTTTTATATCAAATTTATTTCAATTACTTTCATATTGTACTAGTAAAAGATAAACTAAATAAAAATTAGTTATCATTCTATTTATTCATTCTAATACATTTTAATTCATCAATCATTTATGATAATACTATTTATAAATTGAAAAAAATCTGAATGTGAGTTAGTTTGAGCTATCAAAGATAAGGTAACAATGTAGCGCAGAGGCAATAAAACATAAGAAAAAATTTTAGAGAAACTATAAATTGATTTTAAATACGCTTTTGATATAAACAACAAATATTTAACCATAATTGAAAGTATAAAATTAGTTTCTTGGCACCCCGACTGTTTTTGTTAACAGAACAAGTCCAAATTCAAAATTCACGATGGGTCTCTTATCATCATCGTCACTTATAAAGATTTATTATTGGAATACAGATTTCAGTATTTTTTTTGCAAGACTTTAGTATAAATTAGATGAGAATATTTTATGGTTTGATTTTTCAGTAGATTTCCGTTTTCGAATTTACTTTTTTATAAAAAATATTTTGGAGTTGTATGTTTGCGATAAATATTAAGCTCTTTCATCTTATAAATATAAATTTGTTATTTTTTTTAGCGACTTTACGTTACTAAAAAAAAATAACTAACGTCTAGAAGGTATTTGTTATTTGCCATTTAATTAAAAAATATATTTAATTTTTTGCCGGTGACCAAGAAGATACTTCGACTGTATTCTTGATTGCAAGTTATAATTAACTTTAAATGTTAGCAGAGAACCTATGAACAAACATGCATACATATATACAGTTAAAAATAATAGCCCTCTTTTTGGTTCGACAAAGTAGTGTAAAATGTAATAAGTGCACGAATTAATTGAATTTAAAGATAAAATATAATTACAATTTATATGAATGTCATTTCCGTAAAGTCCATTTCCTTTAAAAATACTCTACGATTCCTTATAAAGCAAAGTTTAAAATTTAGATTATTTTATACACTTAATTTGTAATAACAGCCAATTGATGAGATTACACATTTTTAGAACATTGTGACCATTGCGAACGCTAGAAGAGATGATGATCACAAAATGCGCCAACATTGCCCATAAAAAGAAGAACTCACTTTGTTGCAAAGGTCAAAAAGCACATATAAGCGTAATAATGCAAAACCTACTAATGCAAAACGTAACATAGTAAAGGAAATCAAATAGTAACATAACATAAGAATAAAGAAAATATAAATAGCTGGCACATATCTTCTTTTATGTTATAATATATTAAATATATAATATAGCAAATAGTATATTTAATAGATATCAAGTTTTGTTTAATAACGTCCTAACTGGCGTGTGCAAGATCTTAGTCAGTGGGTGTAGAGCAATGTGACACGGAAGTGTCGCGAACCAGTTTCTCAGCTCAATTCGACTCCTAAATATGAATATAAAGAAGTTTGGACGATTTTTTTTTGATAAGACTTGACGGTCTTTTTTAAAGTTCATTATAATTTGACGTTTCCAAAATTTATGTTTGAAGAATATTAAAACAAAGCCTAAATTATACATTTTAATCGTTATTTAAAAATTTAAATCATAACCTTTACACATTTTAAGTGTTGGGCTTTGATTAATTTTTGACCTTGACTATGATTAGGATATTGCTTAAAGAATTTTACTATTTTCTATTCCTATTTTCGTTAAAATATTTCATGAATTTCTATAATTATTATATCATCAGATATGTTGAAAAAAATATTTATTATATTCAAATCACTTATTTATAACAAAAAAAAATTAACTTACAATAAGATTTTTTCTAAAGAAAGATTATGTTTTAATTAAAGACAAACATTAATAACTAGTAAACCTCTAAATGACCTTGATACGCAAGTATACGGATCACAGTCAGATTTGGAAAGCGGTCGCAAATGGATTGGAGTTATAATAATAAAAATAGTGATCATCAAATAGTTCAACTCATATCATAGTTGATTTTTTCTTCTTTCCCTCTAATTGTAAATCTCTATAACTTTTTTATTTAAGCCCTTGAATTACTTTAAGATTTGATTTATTTCAATATTGTGTTATTGATAGGTACGAAAAGCTCATATGCATGTAAAGTAATAAAAAAATTAAAAATATGTAACATTCAAGTGTTGTTTTAATAAAAATAATTATAATATATTTTATTGATATATAAATAAGATACGGAAACCAGAAAAAAGAAAAAAAATATTTTCATACAATGTAAATTTTAACATATATACAGCAATATTAGCACTTTCATTATATAAAAATGTAAAATTTTGTACTTTAATTTAATATCCATTTTTTTTTTTTTTTTTATGGATAACGGATGGCAAACGAGCAGAAGGACCACCTGATGGTAAGTGGTTACCTTCGCCCATGAACATCTACACCACCAGAGATGTTGTAGATGCGTTGCCAACCTAGAGGATAGAGACGGAAGGGGAGGATAATGTAGTAGTCCGCTATGGGAACCACCACATTTTTGGGAAAGAATGGGTGGGAAAGGGGAAAACCTGGCTTACATGCCATCGAACCGGAACACATCACAAGATATTTGGCGGTTCGTCTTTGACATGATAGTGGTCGCGAGCCAGACGGAGGATAGTTAAAAGTTATCCATAGTTAAAAGTTAAATTATTAACATTATAGGACAGTCAGATGCGATAGACTACAAGTGAATAGCGTTTTTAATGATCACTTTCATATATGGATTTAATCGTCACGAGTTAGTTCACGGATAATGACTACAAATAGAAGGTGCAGCATTGCGGTTCACGAGTTAATCAATTAGCATAGGGAAATAAAGAGCAACAGCAAAATATTTTAATTGGCATAAAATATTATATCAATTTATATATTTTCAAGTAAGTATACGTATATTTTCATTCTCTGACTAATAATAATTTTATTTAGCAAAACTTTTTCCAGTTTATAAAATAATTCCTTCGAACGTAATATATGACGTAATATTCCTTTTTTTCTTTTTTTAACTTCACGCTGGATCCCGCATATAGCAGGGTAGGCAGAGGGAACCTAAAAACTTAGTGTTAAGACACTCAAGAGAACGTCTTACAACAATTCCGTTCCCCACTTTCCGCCGATTTGAGGCATTGCGTGCTGAGTGGCGGATCTCAACGCCGCGCTTTGCCTTGTTACCAAACCCGAGAAATGAAAATATTAACATTTCCTGGAGTGGGAATCGAACCCACAACCTGTCGCGTTTGCAGTCGCACACTTGTCTCTGCGCCACGACAGGCGTTATTCTCTATTCTAATATTCTCATAAATAATATTTGAGTTATACATTGCTAAAGTACATAAACAATGGTTATAGATTTTAGCTTAAAAATTAACTTAAGCAACCATCTAAATGTTAAGGCTGTTCGCGCACTTGATGAAAACTGGTGCAAAGCGAAGTGGTGCAAACCGCAGAACCAGTCCTGCGACAGGAAGCGGCCTCGAGACCCGCCGTCTCCCGCACACCTCCGCGCCCCTCATGCTACCGCCCCCACTACCAGCGTGCACTCCCCGCTCCTCACTCCTTTACTACAAGCTGCTGCGGGGCACCTGATCCAGACAAAGCGTGTCCTTCGTGTCATTCTAGTGACGCATACAAGTGCATTGCACTAATAGTAAGTCGGTTTAATATCCGGTAACAAATATTACAATAAAGTAAAAATTTCAATTCTTATGTCTATTTAATCAAAATATATTAACATTTTTATTATCAAAATAGCTTAGTTATCTCGGACAATTTTTTTTTATAATTAAGTTTTTGGTTTAAATTATGCGATTCAAAAAATATATATTAAAAAATATAATGTTACACTTAACGCGTTTATTGTAAACATATTCTTACTTGGCATTTATTATAATGCAATCGTGACTAAAGTATATCTAGAATCTGATAGAAACCTCAACTGAATTGTAATGTAGAGAGTTAAAGAATATTGTTAAAATAAATGTAGCGGTCGGGAATTGTGATAATGGCTATCAAACAAAGCCGGGCTCCATTATAGGCAAGTCCGCAAGTCTCATCGGCCGCCCAAAGAAACGATCTCATAGAAAGTAGAGCAAGTCATTTATTTATTCAGTGCAGCGGCGGGTGTGAGTGAGACGGAGCCGCGAAACTGGCTCATTAAAATAAAAATCCGATTTAAGAGTGCAACTCGCGCGGAGCAAAATAAATGTTTCCGACGAAATTTGCTCGAGTTATTCCAAAAAAGGTGCACGAAACGCCTCCACTACGATCGAGAGATACAAGTGCGAAGAGAAACCGACCGCAATAGCCTCTGACTATATGCGCAGACTCACGACCGAGTGCTTTCGATCGTGGACACGTTACACCATAATACTTTACTGCTATAATTATCAATCCTACGAGTAAGCGTATTGGCGATAAATTCTCAAGTCATATTTTCAAATCCTAGTAGCACTTACGCCTCTAATGTTAGACCAGTAGTTCTTTTCTTTCCGCATTAATGTTTACTTCTGTTTTCACTATACAGAGCGGACCATTGTCTGAACATTACGTAGACACAACATTGCATTATCGGCACGATAAAAGGCAGCTCTATAATCATCGTAGGCAGTCACGAGATCCGCACGCGCATTCGCTATGTTAAATAGCATCATACATGACAATCTGCGCTCGTGAAATAGTTTATCTAAGAAATAATATTTCAGAAGTCAACATTTAATAATTTAAAAATTGCTTAATAAACCACAGAGGTTGTATTTTGTATACGTCATTATTTCTCACTGACAGAATAAGAGTCAATAGTTAATGTTTTAATACGAAATTATATTTTTTTTAATTTGTTAAGAAATGTATTTATCAGTTTTAAAACAATAGATTAAATAAATATTTGTTTTAAATATTAAATTTATTTCTATAATATTGTCGCACAGTTTGTTTTCATAAAGTCACGATAAGATGACCAGCCCATAAGTTTTTTTCTTATTTTTTACGTTTGGCAATTCATTCTTCCTACGTTGCTAATACCTTTGTATTAAGCGAAGTAAAATAAATTAAATAACTCAAACAGCCTTTCACATTATAAGTCCTTTCTAGTGTTTAACGTCTGAATAAATTTTATAATTTATCGACTTACGAGAACAATGTACTACGTAATGGTTCATAAAAGTGATTTCCAACAGAAATGCAAGCAGAACCCAATTTATTTTAGTATAACTCTTTATATATTTTTTATAGCAGGTAGTAAAATGATACGATTAAAACAATCTGTAATACTCGTACTTCTTAGTAATCAGTCATACGGCCTACATATTTAATACAAATGATGTATTATATGATGTATCTGCCTAAACTATAATAATAATAAAGCCTTTATTAACAATCTAAAATTACATACAATATATATATACTCGTAGTTTTAAATTTTTGACACCGGTAAAGATTGTTTTGCCTTAGCATAGGCCTCCCCCAAACCTTTCCACAAGACCCGATCGTGGGTTTTCCTCATCCACAGTGTGCTTTAATGTCCTCCTCCCATCTTTTCTGTGGTCTTCCTCTCTTTCTCTTTCCCTCTCTAGGGTACCATTCTACCACCGGTTTTGCCCATTTGTTCATTTTACTTCTAATAAGATGTCCTGCCCATTTAAAAAAGAAAGGGAAAAGGGAAACGTAGCCTAAACTATAAACCTTTAAAAATATGCGTGTACAGGGGGTAAAAATAACAATATTTTTAAATTATGTTATAAATAATTATACCGATAATTCGGCTTTCGTTACTAAAAATATTACTTACGAGTGGTAAATGTAATCAAAAGAATATGTGTTAAATGTAAAAAAAAAACGATTGAGTCTATGAATTCGAACACAGATAAAATCTACAATTGAATTCCCACCGATTGAAATGATAAGTGTTCTAATTTGGATATAAAAGAAATGTAATTGAATTAGAAAGTGATAATGAATCGTGACCCTACTTCCTAACAAAAATAATGCTCCACTTACGATAAAATATGTTACCTAAAATATTACCATTACCTTATTAGCTAGAAGACATTATTGACAGAGTTACTGAGGGATGCTGATATTGCGCAGTTGAAAATACTCAGCGTAGATAATTGAAATTTGGCATGAAAGTTTTGTTGGGGTGTTTAGCGATCACTATGAGAAGATATCTTGTTATTCTTTTGGAAACCGGAAAAACTAAGATTTTATGTTTTACTGTTGAATCTACAAAATATAGATAGCTATGGTTTAAAATCTCCATATTTTTATTATCTTTTCAATTTATATTATGTATATTAAAACAAATATATATGTTTAAAATACAAAGAAGATTAGTAGTGGGTAAGCATTATATTAATGTTCTTATAATGGACTTGGCGGCAATCTACAAATGTAAGCTAGATCAAGTGTCTATCCATAGGAGAAACGATGCGACTCAGTTAACTCGCTTTTTATTTATTAATTTCACTTTCTGATACATAATGTTTCGCTTATAGTTTAGCTGGTATTGAAAAGTATTGCTCAGCATATATCACTATCTTTTTTTGAGCTACATGAGTAAAGCCATTCGCGTAGAATGGCTTTCACTATGTATGATTATTGTGTCCACGGAATAAATAGCTTTGACTATTGTTTAAATATTATAAGAGAATCAGTGAAAATATTTTACTGGTATAAAGTATTAAAAAAATGTACTTTTTAGCTTTCTTCTAAAAAGAATGCAAATAATCTTGTTTGGTGGTAGGAGGTTCGTCCTCCGTCTGGCTCGCGACCACTATCATGTCAAAGACGAACCGCCAAATATCTTATGATGTGTTCCGGTTCGATGGCATGTAAGCCAGGTTTTCCCCTTTCCCACCCATCCTTTCCCCAAAATGTGGTGGTTCCGATAGCGGACTACTACATTATCCTCCCTTTCCATCTGTATCCTCTAGGTTGGCAATGCATCTAGTACATCTCTTGTGTTGTAGATGTTCATGGGCGAAGGTGACCACTTACCATCAGGCGGTCCTTCTGCTCGTTTGCCATCCGGTATCCATAAAAAAAAATAATAATAATACGAATGAAAAAGGCCCTACGATTTCTTCACGCATACTATATGTTTAGGTCAGCATTAAAATATATATTTTTTGTCTGATCTTATAACCGTATTTGAATATGCAAAATTTTATCATAAATATTCTTCAAAAGTTTAGTTTTATCGTCATTCGTGACTAT
Source organism: Philaethria dido (assembly GCA_033558755.1). Taxonomy (NCBI): domain Eukaryota; kingdom Metazoa; phylum Arthropoda; class Insecta; order Lepidoptera; family Nymphalidae; genus Philaethria; species Philaethria dido. The sequence goes on along the minus strand of JAKGSA010000066.1, from coordinate 71,766 downwards.
TCTATTATAAACTTAATTTACTTGATTATATGTTTAGCTGTTACTCAATTGATTTCGTATTTACATTTAGCACTGAATTAATTACATTAATTAACTATATTTTTACATATTCGAAAAAAAAGGATTATATAATAGATATATATATATATATTTTTATGGATAACGGATGGCAAACGAGCAGAAGGACCACCTTATGGTAAGTGGATACCTTCGCCCATGAACATCTACAACACCAGAGATGTTGTAGATGCGTTGCCAACCTAGAGGATACAGATGGAAGAGGAGGACAATGTAGTATTCCGTTCTCGGAACCACCACATTTTGGGGAAAGGATGGGTGAGAATGGGAAAACCTGGCTTACATGCCATCGAACCGGAACACATCATAAGATATTTGGCGGTTCGTATTTGATATGATAGTGGTCGCGAGCCAGACGGAGAACGAACCTCCTACCACCAAAAAAATATTATTTTAAATAGTAATTATTATAATTTCTTTATTTAATATCTATCGGAATATAACCTGAACAATCAAAGCTACAAATAAGTATACTTTTACTGTTTTCATGTTATTTAAATACTATTTTACCAGCAAGGGTGTAATTGATTATTTTGTGTATATTATTCATTTTTTATTCAGTTACTTATTTACTTTAAATAAAACAACCCTAATACCTAAAAATATTTTTATTAATTGTATATGCAATTCTACTTATCAACGTATTCTCGCTAGGTATGGATATAATACACAGTTTGCTTCTGATTTCTTTTAATAGAACCTATATTTTAAATACGAATAAAAGGCAGTCAAAACTTTTAATAACCTTGTATTAAGCGACCTCGTTATCAATATCTTATTAACGCACAACAATTTCATTGTACGTAATAAAAACATATGTATCAGTGGTGAAGCGTCCATTTAACACGATTCCCACCAGCTTATTTTTTATAAATTACAATAAATTAGTGTAAGTGCTAAAAAATATAAAAAAGGTCGCCAGCAAAATTTGGGAGCGAAATAACTAACATCCTTTACCGTCATCCATATATACTGGCTTATCTCTATGTACCGGCTTCCCCAAATATACCGGCTTTCCTAATTATACCAGCTTCACTAAATATACTGGCTTCCCTAAATCTACGGGCATTTAAAATTTTTCACGCCTCGTCTCTGATATGTATATTATTATTTTTTTTTTAGCTTCATGCTGTATCCCGCATATAGCAGAGTCGGCAGAGGGAACCCGAGAACCTAGTGTTAAGACACTCCGTTCCCCACTTTCCGCCGAATTGAGGCATTGTGTGCTGAGTGGCGGAACTCAACTCCACTTTTTACCTTGTTACCAAACCCAGAAAATGAAAATACTAAACTTTTACATATCCTGGAGTAGGAATCGAGCTTACAACCTTGCATACAGTCGCACGTTTATGCCTCTGCGCCACGACAGGCGTTGTATGTATATATATTATGATGACTTTTATGTATATTTCCTTTTCCCTAAACATGAAGGGGTCTAAATGAATTAAAAATAAATATCAATAATATATTTTTCTGTTCTTTATTTTGTCACAAAGTTTAATTTAGGGAGTGGTGGAGCCACAGAAAAGTCTTGTTAGATCTGTAGAAAAACGACAGGAATAGTTAAACAATTATTAGTAGAATGTAAAATACTCCAAGGTAGCGGCCAAAACTCACACCGTCAATGCAAAGTATTGGAAATTATACGTGAAACATTTAGACTATCAGTAGCAAAACCACCGAGAAATATAACAACCAAAAAACGATTAATACAGCTTGTGAAAAAACGTTCGTCTAAATAAACCAAGTATCAACACAAAAGCCTTACTTAATTTTAAATTTAGCTCCTGTTTGAACTTTCATGATGAATATTTATGAATATTTATTTATGATTTTTTTTTTTTTTTATGGATAACGGATGGCAAACGAGGCAAGAAGGACCACCTGATGGTAAGTGGTACTTTCGCCCATGGCGAACATCTACACCACCATAGATGTTGTAGATGCGTTGCCAACCTAGAGAGGATAGAGACGGAAGGGGAGATAATGTAGTAGTCCGCTATCGGAACCACCACATTTTGGGAAAGAATGGGTGGGAAGGGGGAAAACCTGGCTTACATGCCATCGAACCGGAACACATCACAAGATATTTGGCGAGGATTTCGTGCTTTGACATGATAGTGGTCGCGAGCCAGACGGAGGACGAACCTCCTACCACCAGAAGCCCAACTAATGATATTAAATCCCTGAGGGTGTTGGAATTTCATCATTCAAATTGGACAATTTTCTTAACTTTAGAAACAACTATTCCAAAAGACGATGGCCTTTACTTTACTTTGAAATGATGATTTCAAAGTAAGTAAGCACTTCACACTAACCATCGACCGCACCAGGAGGAGATTTAGAGCTAATTTGTACGCGGTAGAAGTAAGCGAGGTGTATAACAGCAAAATCAGTAAAATTTTTCTATAATCTATTAAAAGATCTTGGCAGGTCGAAAACATTGGTTGATTTTTAGCAAATTTTATCAGGTAAAACTTGAACAAAACAATAGCGGGCTTAAATATAAGAAAGCGAACCGAACTCTGAACTCCTCACCCTACAACGGGATAATTTACGGCACCCCCACGATGAATTATGGAATGCTAAGGAATTACTTACAGTATTGTTGTTTTTATCAAATTATACATACATACATACATAGCTTCACGCTGTATCTAGCCTAACCTAGTGTTAAAGACAATGTTTGGTATTAGGAGGTTCGTCCGCACTCCGTCTGGCTCCTGACCGCTATCATGTCAAAGACGAACCGCCAAATATCTTATGATGTGATTCGGTTCGATGGCATGGCCAGATTTTCCATTCCACCCATCCTTTCCCAAAATGTGAGGGTGGTTCCGAGAACGAGGAATACTACATTGTCCTCCTCTTCATCTGTCCTCTAGGTTGGCTTGGCTTGCATCTACAACATCTCGGTCAATAGTGTTCATAAAGAACAGTATCCACTTACCATCACACATCACTACTGTATTTGCTGCTCCGTATCCATAAAAAAAAAAAAAAAAGAAAAAAAATGCGTCCCCCTTTCCCGTTCTCATTTACAAAATTATATTTAAAAATTATAAAATTTTTTAAGCTACGAAGGTAATGTTAATTTATCTTTAGTTATCTTGTAAAAGTAAAGTACATCTTGAAACCCCATTGAATAAATTGCATAAAGTAAAAGGAATTCTAGATATGTTTTGCACTTTAAAATTTGAAAGCTTATAAGAAAAATGTAGCTTATATTTTACATAGGCCCATCATAAATTAATTGCCGCCACACCTCTTGTGGTCAAAGTATCTGTACGAGTGGAAATCAAATGTCACCGGTCACGCCAAGTACTCATATTCAAGTGCTTAGGTGATTCACGGCGTGCAAACAGTTTTTGTTACTTCGTTAAAAAGTTTTTAAGTGTTTATTCAACTGAAAGTACCGACCTTTTGTATAAGTCTAGACTAGTCATTTCAATAGAAGTGAAACTATACACTTCATTTTAAATAGGTACATCTTATTCCCAATTATTTATTTCTTTTTGATATATTTCTATACATATAATGTTTAAAATATGAAGTAAGTATATTGTCTCTGTAGCTGTTCAGTCATCAAACACAAGATTATGATAATAAGTTGAACAATGAGCCAATAGTAACATGCAAAATATTGCACGTTTGAATAGGATAATAAGATACATATTAAAATATGTGTGTATAGATTTCGCGATGACAAAGTTTTTTGTTATTATAACATTTATAAAGACAGCAATAAATTTTTTATAACAAATAGCGAACATCAAGTGGAATGAGAAATAGATCTGGTCACGGAGCTCGTGCGGTATAAATATTATTAACATTGTCCTGGGTCCGGCTCGTTGCATAATCGCTACCGGTACCTGTCATTACATAGTATTTCTTGGTAGTAATACTGAGTTTAATTATATAGAATTATTCATTTATATTATTATTGTAAATAAAAACTATATTGATATACACTTTAAAACAATTTAAAGTTACTAGACTAATTTTCTACATTAATTAATATATGTTTAGAAACAAAAAAAAACTTTCTTACAAAAATAACCTATGTCTTAATTTGTCTAATTGAATAAAAAGGAAAATATACTAAGGAAATGTGAATTGAAAATGAATATAGCCGTCTTATTAGCTTACTAATCCTAGTTTTTGATACAATTTACAATTTTAGTTTAGAAATGGAAACTTTAATGACTATGTAGTTTTGATATGATTTCAAAACATAACGTAATTTATAATAACTTGACTTTTTTATAAAAAGATATATTTAACTTACTTAGTTAAATATATCTTTTTATAAAAAAGTCTAGTCCTAACATAAACCACCAAAAGAAAAGATATATATTATTTGAATTACTTATTTGACGTTAATACTTTAACAAAAAATGACGTTAACGCCTGTCGTGGCGCAGAGGCACAAGCGTGCGTCTGAAAACACGATAGGTTGTGGGTTCGATTCCCACTCCAGGAAATGTAAAATTGAGTATTTTCATTTCTTGGGTTTGATAACAAGGCAAAGCGCGGCGTTGAGTTCCGCCACTCAACACGCAATGCCTCAATTTGGCGGAAAGTGGGGAACGGAAATACTGAAAGAGAAATGGAGTGTCTTGACACTAGGTTCTCTTGTTCCCTCTACCTACCCCTCTATATGCGGGATACAGCGTGAAGTTAAAAAAAAAGTGTTTTTAATAGTTCGACAAAATTTAATTCAAAAAAATCATATGTTTGGTTTTAAACACTACTAATAGTTTGACGCACACTTCCTGATTTTAAGCGACAAGTTAGAAATTATCTATATTTTGCTCTTTAACATCATAAGTCATATCTAGAAGCTGTTTATAACACCGCATTCCAACTAAATGGCCAATGCTGCAATTAATACGTGTAATCATAGTAAACGTTTGCGTTGCAGCAAAAATTAACTAAGTGTTCGCGTAAAAACAAAACTGTATTTTTAATAAATATAAATATATTAAACACATATTAACTTATACTTTATAAACACTCTTGACTATGAATATAGAGGTACACTAAATATTCTTAATTTATAAGACCTCAAAATGTATGCTTAGCAACCGAACGGTATTTTTTAGCTTATACCTGAGATATCGCCAGTTCATGATGTATGACCCATGTACATAACTTATTATTATTAGCCGGTCTTAACCGGCTGCCAAAAAAACAATATACCTACATTCTTATTAGCCAAGGCTTACGTTACAAACCGCAACCGGATGTCCCTCACCAGATGTACAATCACACTAACAAAAACTCTCACGAATTTTTCTCCCAACGCTTTCACATCTTCCACTAATTATTATCCACTTTATCGAGCATCTTCAATTTGATTTACGTCTAGCTCTTATACAGTTCAATCGGCAGACGGTTCACTTTTTCTTTTCGGCAAGGTAATTTAACTTTATGTTGACTTTTTCCTATATCTGTATAGGAAATGTTTCCTATGTATGTACACTGTACAGAATATTTTACAGGGTCGGTATCGTAGACAAGCTTTGAATGTCTATTACAAAGTCTGTTACAACAGCTGCTATCCGATTACAGGCCGATAAACATCATCTAAAATTTGTTCCTTTTTTGTCTTTAGGTTATTCTATAACGAATATTTTTAATTTAAAATACAATTTCGAAGAAATACAGTTATAACTATAATATATAATGTTAAGTAATATTTCGCACGTAGCTTAGAAAGCTAACCTTTAAGCTGATACTTAAAAGATAAATTATCCATAACCTGTAGTGTATTACAAAATATATTTGTACCGAATAGAAATGCTGAAGTCATAAATGTCTTCGTTAGTTATAAATCTATGTGAAATCTTAAAGATATCTCTTATACTTACATTAATATGACGTCGCGGTCGTTAAAAATTTAGTAAAACTTAATTTCCTTTGAATTTTACGACAAATATTAGAAATCACATAAACATCTGATACTTTACTTAGATAATCGCTGAATATAATAAAGTAATCACTACTAAAGTTGATTGTGTTGTTTTATTAAGGGAAACGTTGCTATGTTAGTAACATTTAAAAAGCTTACGCTTTTCTTAATTACACTTTTTATTTAGAACTACTTACGTAAAACATGTAACGCTATACTTTTTAAATATAAGTAGCAAACAACCGATCCTCTACATTTTATATAAAACTACTTTTTTTGTAACTTACACAATTAGACAACTAGTGAATTTCAGGAAACCCTACTGAAACAAGATGGATTTTTTGTTGGTCAGGATTTTAGATCTAAAGATCATACTTTAGGTAATAACATTAGAATAAAGTTTGTTGAGATTATAGTTATGATTACGGGCGCGGCTAATGGAATGATGCACCGATAATGTAAATCGTGAGCGGCGTCGATGAAAGTAGTTTTGCGCGTCGCTATGGCCGCTGACCCAAAGCTTCCTGCACCGCCTTAAGCTTCAAAATAGTGTATGTGTAGTCTTCGAATTTTTACACATAAAAAAATATTTTCTTTAATTATTTCGTAATTTTCAAATACCTTTGTCACTTATTTTAACTTTAACTTCTTCATGAAAACTAAAAAATACTTATATAAATTTGTCCGTAGTTTCAATGGCCAATCATTTTAAATAGCATGATATTAATTTGCTAACCAATTTATTTATCTCACAAACGAGTGTGAAAGTAATTATGATTAATAGAAATATAAAGTGAAATAAATTTACATAAACAAGTAGAGATCTGTATTTTAATTTTTATTCATTAAGTCCATCACAACACACACTGTAAACAAATTACGTAAGGTCAAATGAATGTCAATCAATAATAATGATGTTTCATTGGCAAGCGACAACCGGCATCCGAAAGAAAGTGAGCACAAATCGGCGTGCGCTAAATTGCTATCTATGAGTATATCATTATACATATATCTGTTATGTGTATAATGATATAAAAATTCAAGTTTCATGGTAAATTCTAGTACAATCTATAAAATTAATGGCAACTATTATTGTTAAATACTGGCTTGCTACATATTAAACATCCACACTTCCTCCCGATTATTTTTGGCAGATTCTGGTTTTACGCCGCTATGCGTGTAGTGCAAACAAACATAACCGTAATACGGTGTTGACGGCACGCCACCACTCCGCCACGCAGCCTTGCTTTGAGTCACGAGAGTTCGCTCGACGTGAGAGTCACGTCAAATGATCGTGATGTGTCTAGATAATAGCACAAGCGCTGCTCCATTTGCATGATCTATGAGCAATCATTTTGATTTGTCATGTGTGATAGTACTTTCCTTTTCATAGGCTTCGACGAAGAACATTTTCTTTTAAACCTATTTTAATTTTATATATAGCTGAATCTTTACATAGTACAAAAAAGTCACCTCCGCTGTCCGTATGAGATTATACAAAGCACGCAACAGATATTATTGGAGTTTTAATAATTATTGATAATGATTTGTTAAGAAAATTTACATAGGTATATTATACACAGCAGAGAAAGACACAAGAATTCAAAGACTTGTAAAAAACATTTTTTGTGCTTACATTGCAAAACCCTTATGAGTCACCTTATAAGGTTCAAAATAATGTACTATGGAATTGTATATTTTAAAAATTTCTATAAGAAAGTATTTGATAGTACCTATATTTTTTTTTTTTTATTGATAACGGACGGCAAACGAGCAGAAGGACCAACTGATGGTAAGTGGTTACCTTCGCCCATAGACATCTTCAACACCAGAGATGTTGTAGATGCGTTGCCAACCTAGAGGATACTGATGGAAGGGGTGACAATGTAGTAGTCCACTATCAGTACCACCACTATGTTACTATATAATAATAGGTCATTTACGAAGCTATTTTAAACACTCCATTTTTATTTTTTTATACAATTAAATATGTTACATGTTGTGCATTTAATATAGATCAATATTGTGCAGCATAGCATAAAAATTGATATCTAGCAAAGTATCACAGGCTAAAAAACGAGGACTGAGTGTTAGTCGCGTTGGGTCATAATATATAAGAACCTGAAAAAACTCCTTTGCTTATTCTAGATTAATACTAATAGTACTAATAGCAACCTGGTCATTTTGACACTGAACAGCAAAACTATTGATATAGTATACAACAATACAAAATAGGGCGAAGTGACATTATAATTTCCTGACGACAACTTCGTTATTATAAACTGTATTGTTCGGTAGTAGGATTCAGAAATTAAGAGAATAGTAATATATCATATACATGGTCTCCACACTCGACATTTCATTTTGATCTATCAATAAAATAATAAATTTGGACAAAGTTAGCAATAAATGTGGATCAAATAATAACGCGGCCGGCCAAAAAAACGATATAGCCATAATAATGAATCGAAACATAATTTATGTGGGTGAAGCCGCAAGCGATACGTTAGTATAATAAAATATATATATATATATATATATATATATATATATATA
>JAKGSA010000066.1:3247-63117 GCA_033558755.1 Philaethria dido | reverse complement strand
ATATACGTTTTATAAAAGACGATCCATTCAATTTGTTACTTAACATTTTCAAACATGGCTACTATTTATTTAAGGCTAATATGTAGTTTTATTTTTGTGTTTAGGTGTTTTTTGTACTTATAAAAGCGAACATTTCATTGTAATGTATCAAGCGATCGCTTTACATTCATAATATAATAGATCGAAATGGCGTGGGTGACTGCATGCTGCCGAACGACCAACCGGATCTAAGTCCGAGATAAATCATGTCCGGACTTAAACCAGCTCACCAAGCGGGGCTTATTGTTAATATAGGTTTTCCTATTCTGTACTATATATACGTAAATGTCATTATTTTATTACACTATATCTAATACGTATTATCACGTCCGTGGTCCATCATATTGTAAACTATTCGAGTACTGATTTTTGAAATGTTATATGAATATGAATAACTTTGTTTTCAATTTATTTAGTACTAGCTGATCCTAGTAACTTCGTTGCATTTAAAATGTTATATTTATTGCTGTTTTTTTCATCTCCCTTAAATATTTTTTCGTAAATACATATACTTAATGCAGAGCACGATGGATAGTCTGTTCATATGTAGTTAAGCATATTATTCATAGCAATGCATTTAATGAACACATGTTTAAAACAACAATGCCTGTGTTTTAAATTTTATTAGCGGGCGGTATATATCGAATGGTCAAAATGCCATCACGATACGTTCAGTAGTTTTAGGCAAACAAAGAAAAAGCACTTTCTATACATATATACAGACTAGGTGTTTCCCGTTTTGTTTTTTTTTTTTTTTTTTGTTTCCCGTTTTGTTTTTTCTGTTTTTGTTTTTTTATATACTGTAGTGTATAGTGCGTATATGCGTTAATTTGAAGGCTTTGAAATAGTAAAATTTTCAATTGTTTTGATAAATTATTATATCATTTTCTAGAAATAACCTAACTGGCTACCTGCACCGTCCCGTCATAATCCGGTCCAGCCATTTAAGAGGTTAGCCGGAATAAACAGACAGACAGACAAATACTTGAAAGAAAATTATGGTGAGGTATTATCGTTGCAGAAATACATAAGGGGAGAACCAATGAAAGAGGAAAATAAGACGAAAACTAAATGACAGAAGTATTTAGAAGAGAAGTTAGTATGGTTGAAGGCAAGTTTTCGGCAAGAAAGGTAGCAGAGAGGTTTAATGTACTACCAAGCTTAATTTAGAATCGGCGCGGGCGCGAAAGATTCGATTTATTTACCATATAAAAAAATACAGAAAAACTAGAAGAAGAGAGGCAATAAAAAATATTAAATAGAAATATAATAATGTAACGGAGCCCAAAAGGCGTTAAAAGCAAAGAATAATACTTAAAGTCTTTCTCAGAGAAATAGAGAATGAATGCACTGTATGCGAAGAAGCATTTGGTAAACTCTAGATACTGAGTCCAGAGTTTACCAAATGCCAGGAATGCCAAGACTGGGCCTGTGAAAACTGTATTCATTTTTGTGCATCGAATATTTGTTCTAACTGTGATGTTTGCAAAGCTAAAAAGCGATTGGGCCATCATTGCATTTTTTTGACGGAAAAAACTAGACCAAATTATTTTCAGTACATTTTCTTAAGAAAATATGATATATAATTTCTGGTTTGATCAATATAAATAAAGAAGTTCTTAACTTAATATTAAATATGAAATAAGACAGAAAAGTCCCTTATTTTTATTTTTATTTGCGTATCATTAAAGTGTCCGGGGCTACCTCCCCTTTCCCTACTTATGCCAATTTTCGTACTTCTCCGTCTGCATAACTTTTATTAAAAGGGATCCGTAGTTTTTCCATAGGTAGTATAACAGATATAAAACATTATATTATACAAAATTATTTTTTTAAATAGCATTTTGATAATCTGAAATGTTTGTATATTGGATAATATTTAAGTTTAAATCTATACTTAATTTAAATAGGTACAAATATTCTCATATCCAATAAGTTACAAGAATTATTAAAATTCAATTTCTAATATTAAGCGTGTAGGAGTAAAAACTGAATAAATCATAGAACGATTTAATAATCATTTCATAAGTAATTTCATTTAGGAATATGGTTTATTGAGGCTTATTAGAACATTCAATTTACTTTATAGAATAATTCAAGTACTCGGTATGCATATCTATGCACTAACAGCCTTAATACCACTTTGAGTCATTACGGTGGCTTTGGTGATGTTGAACATTTTTTTTTATTACGAATGTATTAAATACGCAGGATGAAAAGTATTACCGGTGAACAAAGTACAGTGTGGTATGGCGGTAGTGGCGGTAGTACTGCCGTGACACGACGCCGACCATCGTTCCACCGCTTCGCCGTGATCGCGAGCGCAGAGCGGCCACTGCACTCGCTTCGATTTCACTTTTATTAGCAATCTACTTAATTGGATACCACTGTTGCGGTTTTATTCATTCTGCAGATTCATCTTAGCAATATTTTGGAAGAGCGTATTGAAGATAAAATCTTTATGATCATTTTATGTATCAAATGTAGTACATACTTAAATGAAAAAGAAAGAAAAATCATTTATTGTATATATATATATATATATATATATATATATATATACATACAGGTTTTTCGTGATTTACATTAATTCTAGAGCATAATTCACCGAGAACGTTTTTATTATAAAATAATGCCTTAAAAAATAAGTCGCAACTTTATACCTTATTGTTCCAAATATATTCCAAAATAATAAAAATACTTATTAAGTAGTTGTGATCTTAAACTGATTTTTCAAACAGCAACTGTTATATAAATAATATTTCACTGTGACAAAGGTTCCGGCTCTATGTAAAAAGCTGAAGGTCGAATTACTGGAAAAGTACATAGCGAATAAAGTTTATACCTAACTCTGAGATCGTAATCCCACGCTCGAGAGACCGATTAAACAGCTTATCGGGTTTTTGCAAACCTTAGTAATCTTGGTACAACATAGTTATTGTCATTTAAAATTAAATGTGATTTTGTACTGCACCGCCTATTCTTTTTTGATTTTTTTTTAAATTTTTGGATTTAAACTTTATTAATGGATTTTTATCGAACTGTTAGCCCAAAACCGAGAAATAAAATGTTATTACCAATGCCACATTTTAAAAGTGTGTCGTGTTTGTAGCGTATTAGATAAATGTGGAAGATAATTTACGTTTCTCTTTATATTTATGATATTAAGTGCCTTAATTACATTTTTTGCGTATTCCTAGCTAAGACTAACCAAAAAAAGCGAATATTCTGCACAATGATCAAAATCGTATGCTAGTTTTAACGAAATGCATTATTAATCGTATTTGTATGTAAAATATGTAGCAAATTTATGTAAATGTGTAGATCTTGCAACTCATTTAAATACCTAATGATATCTTGTGTCTGTATAACTTTGTGTTTTTGGCAGTGCGGAGCTTTATCGATCAATTTCCGCGTCAACTACATTGAAGGACATTTCATTGTAAACGTATTGGATCTAATTTCGGAGATTATATTATTATAAAGTTTAATCAAATATCTATTTAAGGAACACGTGTACAATTGATATCGTATAGTAAACCAAAATATAGTTTTAACTCAAACTGATTAAGTTAATTTTTTATATGTACTAGGAATGCCTATAATGAAAAAATTAAACCTCTACTAATTAATAATAGCATATGGGGTTTCATAGTAGATATAATACAAAACGGAACTGTTTTTATATGCACGGAGATCATGGCTTTCACTTACACTCAATCATCGAATATTTCTTTAAGAAACCAGTTTTTAATTCGACTAGCTAGATATCAGCTACGGTTCTAAAAATTCTTAGCTTTTAATTTTTATATATCTATACACAGATTATTAGTTATAAGTCAAAGATTATTCGGAATATCTTTTGGAAATATATGCAAATATGCATTAGTTCAATAACGTATAATAAATGATAGCTGATATAAAAATAATAAACGAATGATTTAAAAATAGAAAATGTAGATAAAGCTATCATAATCATTAATCATTTTCAGGTTTGGCTTCTAATTAATCAAAGATATAATTATTTCTATTTCTGTTTTTTTTTTTGGTTTATATATTATATACAAAATTTATAGAGTGTTATATGTATCTTTAGTTATTTATAATAAAATAAATATATATGAATATTTCAAAAAATATGATTATCCAGACAATTCTACCTAAATATGAGCTTTATCTTACTAAAAGTATATTTAAAGTTATTTTAAATGCCTTTTCGATATTTGAATAGGATACCGGGTCACACTATAATGTTTTCATTGTCTTTATTATTAGAAACATGCAAATAATGGCACATACATAGTGAGTATAATTAAATCATAAAAAAATATAATTGCTTCTAAAGTCACAAAGAGAAAAAAGCAAAAGGGTGGACACTACACGATGGATACGATGTAGCAAAATAAAGACTATCACTGATGAACCACGTTTTTTTTATTTTTATTTAATTTTTTTTTTAGTTTTTTTTTTTGGGAAAAATTGCGCTACAAATTTAACGACAATATTCAATAATTTGCTATACATTAGTACATTATGTCGTTTAGAAAGCTTTTATATTTTTTTCTGAAAAGTATTTAGTAAGAAAAACAATTATTCTATAGACACAAGTATAAAATGTAGTTGTACCGAATACATGTTAATTTGTTGCGGAATCTGAGAGCAATAACCGACTGCGGTGCTAGCGGTATTCGGTGGTTTCTTTAGTAGATAGTAATATTCGACAAAAACAGCAGGTAAGTATGAATGTGTGTTAACGTATATGTGTGTGTATAAGGTAAAAAAGTATTTCCACCTTGATTTTAACGTAATTCGACATAAAAGTTTAATGAAAATATTAGATTCGCAGAATTTTACTTATTTATACTTGCCTATAAAAACATAATATTTTATTTATATTTTTAAGCCATCTTGGTAAAATACTTACAGGTATATCAATTTCTATCAGTTTCCTAAGAGATCGCGCCGGTTCTTCTCAGGTCTGAGGCATTAAATTTAGTGAACCGGTGGTAAATTATTTGACGTTCAAAAAATGAAGCTTGTAACTTCTTATTTAGAATAAAATTATTTGACTTTGACTTTGACTTTGATCATGTGTATTTTCTTTTACTTTTATAATTAAGAATTACTTTGAATTTCATATATCAGTTTTGACACTAAAATGTCGATTAACGTTGACATTATAGTATATTTAAAATTACAACAGAGGAAAATAATGAACGATTTTGAAGAGAGAATTTTTAGCTTTATTTATTTTTTAATGTGATAACAGGGTGTATTAATACAAAATAATTATAAAAAAGGATTTCTTATTACTTAAAATGTATATAAACTATTAAAAAACAAGTATAGTATGATCTCTCAGGAGTTGTATTTATTAGTATGAAATAATATTAAATATAGTTAAAAAACATATAATTAAGCGAGGTTCTACTTATTTTCACTTACAAAAAAGACCGGAAACAATTTAAGCGCAGTCTCAGGAAGTCAAAACTAGATTATATTTCCCATTGAAAAATTAAAGACAGGATATTGTAAAAGCAATTCGTCTCGACGACTATCGTATGTCAAAATGTCGATAAAATTTAAAAAATGTGCTTTACACGCTATTTCAAATTGACGTACATGTATACATATCTTAAAATAGACAAACATTTAAACCGGTTTGGCTGATTATAAAATCACGTGTAGTTATGAATTCGTTTAAAAGAAAATATCTTTAATAAATAAAGACAAAAACTACAATGATGTCGCTTTTCGCCAGAGGCCAAAGGTTAAGTATTGTTTTGTTACAAGGACAAACAATTTCTACGCAGGAGTACGTCGCGGTCGGACGAGCACCAACCTTCCGCCTAGTGCCTGCGCCGCGAGGGTCAAGGCGCCCGGTCATTTCACTCAATTCAACTACATTACAACAATTACACTTTTTAGTCAACTAAACATTGTGGAAAAATTCGAAGAATTTTACAAAATAAATACTTCTCATACCTACTTTACGTTATATAATATAACGAACTTATATTTTAGATGAATAACTTATTAATTAAATAATAAATTTAGACATTATGAAGTATTTCGAAATATTCTTTTAATCACTATTATATAAAAATAATTATGATTAGTCTAAGACATTATCTGTTTTCATTATTTCGTTATAATAAGAATAATAAGAGATACCTTAATAAGGTAAATAAACATATATGAATAAATTAAATAAATTTATAAGTTTCCCATTAGTTAAAGTTCAACAGTACGGGTATAAATTAGTGTTTTGCTTTTATATAACAACATGTACTTTACTTGCTGTTATTTTTTATCCGACTACGCGATACAATCCTTTGTATCACATAGTCGGAGATATGTGTTTAGCAGTCACGTATATTTGCCCGTTTTTGATGCCGTTGCCCGATTTTGATGATTACGTTAATCGTCTTAACTTGGCGAGTGTCACTAAAGACATTACAAAACTCAAAATTCAGCACAGCATCAACTAGATACCATACTGTCAAAATGAAAAAAATAAAATCCACGAACTATCTTAAGTGGGGTATCGTCGAATAGGTATTAAAAATTGAGTTTTGGGTTGCTTACATCATCTTTAATTTTAAGTAACTGTTTAGGATATATAATTTAAAATTATTTTAAGGATTTTCTCATTCATTCATTCTTATGACGAAATACTAAAACACACAACGGGTATACTTAACGGGTATTTCGTTATTCTGCCTTAGTCCATGTAACCGGGGACTGCGAAAGCAAACGTCGGGTTCAAGTCCAAGGCGCGCACCTCAGACTTTTGAAAATCATTTGCGTACCAAACAATAACATGAAATGACAAGATTGCAAGAATATACTGCCTTAATTAAAAATAGAAAAATAAAAAAAATATTTAAAAAAAAAAAATCCGACTATGTATAAAAAATACGAGTATTTTTTTTTCACCATAGAATTATAATAGTGTTTGCTTACTTAATATGTGCTAAAATATTAAACCTACCTAGCAGTTATTTCAATAATTACTTTTCATCACAACTTATTGCCACAAAGAATATAAAAACTTAAATTTAATTTCACTCAATCTCCAAACGTAACTGTTACACAATGGACACTATCAAAAAATCCATCAATGACTTGGCACTGCACTTTAATACCACCATGGCTGAATTCCAGAAGAACTTGAGTACATCAATCCCAGCTACAAGCCCAACGTCTAATCTGGCCGCTCAATTTAGTTCATTCAGAACATTTATGCTTTATGCTCTTGAGAACCTGCAGCTTCAAGCTTTTATATATGCAATTAGTAAATATTTTAATATAATCTTTTTTACGTTAAAATATAAGTATACGATAAGCAAATAATTTTACAACAGAATTGACAAAACCACAGTTAGCTAAATATAATTAAAAACATATCATATCTGTTTTGCATATTTGAAATCCAACAAAGTAGAGAACCGTGAGACAAACGAGCCTTTGTATGGATTAGTGTTACGTAAAGCGAGCATGGATCCACAGCATCGGTTCATGCTCATAGGGTAATAGATATTATTGCACGCCGTTCGAACAATGCAAGCTACGCCCCTACCGCGCCCGCTGACTTTAATGGCATCTCTCGACCGCTAAAGGCGAATTCTTGGTAATATTGCTGAAATGCAACCTACAATATTATACGCAAAGTTAGATAACTATCCATATGACATGACCCGATTTGTGTTTTCATTTCATTGCAATGTAGTGTTTCTGATTTGGTTTATTGATTATAGAAATTATAGTTATATTAACTATCTTATTGGTTATTGCTTATGTTATATTGCATTGACTAAGAAATAAACGTTACTTTTATTTCCTAGGAAACAACAGTAGTAGTATAAATGAAGAATGAATCAAAAATTGAATTGTACCTAACAATTTTAACGAAACTATGAACCAGTTGGCTTTAAGTAATTATAATTATTCATTTAGGTGTTAAATTTTTAAAATACAGAATTAATATGTAATCTTTTAAAGAAAATAAATAGATGAAGCTCCTTAAATATGAATTCTTTATTCATAAAAATTTAATAGATTACTGTACATAAAAAAATATATATTTCATATTTCGATTAGAAAAATAAAGGTATTTTCTAAACAATTGGTAGAATATTCTTCGAGCTTGTTCTTGTTATCTATACATATGAACAATATAAAATATTATATATTAACTTTACACGCTAAAATTATTAATTTTATGAAAGGTTTACACTAAATTTATTAAGTTTCAAGCCCTCTATGGATATTTTCTAAGTAAGCAGAAAATTTGAAATTACTTTTAGTTTCAAATGACTTGCTTATAAAAAGAAAGTGCATCAAATATTATATCTTCTTTGTAAAAATTTTGTTTGTTTGTTTTTCTAGATAGTAAAAGTGAAAATATTTAATACTTAAAGAATTAAACAGGAAATTTAGGTAACAAAACAGTATACTAAGACAAAATATATATTAGATAATATTCCACTTATAAATAAATCCCAATAAAACCTAAATCTTGTTATTTTTGTCAAATGCTTCAACAAAAACAGCGTTACTAATGTTGCCTTACCATAAATATTAATTTGATCATTTGTAAATAAAAGTAAATATTGATCAATATATTTGAGCATGGAAAAAGCATTTTACACTTAAATTTATCTTAAATGTTATATTATACATTTATTTTTTAACCAATACTTGGTATATATGCCAAGTTACTAACTCTATGTAGAGTAGCACGCGCTCGTTGAAGTCTTTGTCCCTGATATTCGACAAAATGAAATAAATTGTGCTTTAAGGTTTATTAAAAAAAATAAAACCCAAATTATACCTTGGTCTTGGGTATATTTATAAAATTATATATACTTCATACACATATATTTTTTAAATGTCACCATACAATAAATGTATGCTGCGATGACGCAGCATAAAGTAATAAATTACCCACACATTAAGTACTTTATTACTTCCATATAGTTTATTATTGCATTTGTTATAATAAAAATGCTTGTGTGGAAAATGTAGAATAGATTAAATGGTATAAATACGCAATGGTTACCTACATAATAAATAGCTAAGTACAACTCAAGAGAGTAAAATAGTGGACATTACTGAGCGATATTTCGCGATTGTTTAGTAAAATTAGCTATTTTGTTTTCCTTTGTAGTTTGTTTATAACTACATAATATATTTAACGGGTTTTCTTTAGAATTTCTGTAAAAAATAAATTAAAAAGACATCAATAATAAAATTTGAAACATAAAATTATTGCTAAGATATATTTCTATTAAAAAAGAAAAAAAAATGTTGTGGGTAAGAAAAAATTCTTCGAACTGTTAATTTCCCAGTTCCAGTAAAGTAAATAAGGTAATTATAAGCCTAAAATAGGCATTAATTATTTCCTTAACTACTTGCTTCATTCGAAAAAATCGAAATTAAGTAACTACGTCGAGTCAGAGTCGAGTGATTAGTAACTATTATATCTTATCACAATATATGTAAACTGCATGTTACCAAAATTAAACTGTTTAAGATATTTAGGTAAAATAAATAACGTTAATTAAAAAAGGGTGTCCCAAAATTAACGCAAGATTTGACTTTGCCGCCATTTGCTATTATATTCATTATTCATTCGCTATTAAAAGACTAAAATGGCATTTTCTATTTAATTCAAATCTTGCGTTAATTTTGGGACACCTATATGTGAATAATATTTTTACTTTAGTCATATAAATCATACTATCGAATCTTATTCTTTCTTATTTTATTCAGTCAACGACTTTACTTAGAATGAATTTATGTATAGGTAGGATTTGTCCGACCGTAGAATATCAATAGGACTGTAGACATTTCCCTTCATTTAGTTGTTGTAAGTATATTTTGTGATAAGCACATTATGTACACATTTTCTTAAAATACAGATCCAATTAAATAATATGATTTAGTTTAATAAATATTCGTGTACACATTATAACTGTTAAAATACATAGACAATTAAATATATGTGTTAGAATGTCAAAATCATTGCCGAAAACGCGGAAAGAGCGATTGCCAAACGTGCGTTGCAACTTATTTAATAGCAGTATAAAATTCCAATGTGTAGAGATAATACAGCCACATGGCATAAAGGAAAACTAGTTTTTGTTCCACTTATATTAATATAGATATATATAATCTAAACTTTATACAAGTTATATCACAAGAATTTCGTGCTTTTTAACTTGCCAAATTTCATAATAGCCAATCACGGATGATTTGAACGCATCACGGCAATAATTATAATACTATACTTAAAAATTGCCAATATACTTATAGATAAGTCGTTATATTCATTTAAAAAAGAAAATCAAGAATCGTTATGTAGATTAAAAAGAGAAAATTATCCTTTATACAAAAGTTATAATATCCAATGTATATTTAATATATTCTAATTTATAACCAGCACATACAAAAGTGCAATTGCTCGCTATGATATTGTACAATCCAACAGTTATTGTTTTTATTAACATATCATCATGCAACTTACGTTAATTCAAAGATTAGTCACGACTACCTTTATTACTTTACGTATGAGCAATGAAATTTAAAAAAAGTACATCAAAAGTTTTATTTAAAAATTACTTTTAAAAATAAACTTACCTTCGTTGACATAAAGGCGATCCAATAAAGAACCAAATTTGGATAAGCACTTCAGTGTAAAAGCACGAGTAGTAGCACTTCGTCTCTAAATTAGAGAACAAATTTGTAGTTGTCAGTCCATGAACACCCTTAGAGTACACAATACTTGAAAGGATTAGTCCAGGTTAGAGTCCAGGGTAATGCGAGTGGCGATGGTGTCGTTGAACAGTGGAGATTGCGGAGGCCGGGTTACTGAGTGCCGGCGGCGCGCGGGTGACGGTCGAACGTCCGGCCGCACAACGCGCCTTGCAACGGTAAACTGGCAGGCCGCGCCACACAGCCTCTTCCTTGCTTGTATGAGTGCCTCCAACCTCCCTCCTAACAAATAGTACCGTACACCGCACTTCTGTCTTGGAACCTTTATTAGTGTTACCGTTGCGTCTGTGTGTTCTATTACACCAACACGTTTGTATCCGCGCCCCGTGAAGTCGTGTGGGTGTCGCTGTTGGTAAAGTACCTATGCGTGCTTTGATCTTACGATTCGGTATGCACGGCCGCTCAGCCGCACGTAGCACCGAGGCTTTATTTTACTCCTATAATATGTA
Source organism: Philaethria dido (assembly GCA_033558755.1). Lineage (NCBI taxonomy): Eukaryota > Metazoa > Arthropoda > Insecta > Lepidoptera > Nymphalidae > Philaethria > Philaethria dido. Next base: position 51,850 of record JAKGSA010000066.1, on the reverse strand, counting down.
GTCAATAATTTAACTTCAGTTGTTTGTGCAATAACATACGTCTCACGCTTCTGTATCTAGGCCAAAACTAGTCTAGACGGACTATATTATATTTTTTTCTATATTTTTAACGAGTATTAAATATGTACATGCAACATGCCTAAATCCTTATTTAATACATAAGACAAAAGATTGTTTTACAACCTTCACCTACCAAAATTAGATCACGTCTACAGATACTTTAAGAAGGTCATGAATCATAATATAACATTCTGATGAACAACCAAATTCTACTCAAAAATAGCCATTGACAGTTAAGGTTATCTTTGATGTACCCTTAGATTTGGAAGTCATGTCAAATCTTTGTTGCATAATATTATTTTATGCCATTTTTCAGATACACGCATTTTACCGCACTACAGGGGAGTCAAGATCATGTTACAATAATCAATTATTAATATACATTTTATAGTAATATTATTTACTATTAGTTTAGGATATTTTTTTCACAACCCTATAATTAAGTATAGGGGAAGGTCGGGTAACCCCGGACGGCATATAGCCACTTCAAGCAACGAAAGTCAACACATTGCTTAGACAAAGAATTATTGTAAAGATACCTCCTTTAGTGTAGAAACAAATGCAGTTCGATTGGGGTGCTTAAGCTGAGTGAATTAGTCGTGGGAGAATGTTTTGTTTCCGCGAAAACAAAATCATCGATCCTGTGAAATGCCAAGACTGTGGATGTGAAGGCTGTGTTCATATATATGACATATATATGTTCATATGCATCAAAAATTTAGCGTAACTGTGATGTTTGCAAGGCCAAAAAGCAATTGATCCATAATTTATTATGTGTCCTGGGCTACTTGCCATCTTTTTTGATGAAAACAAAAATTTAGACCAAATTACTTAAACCCAGTATATTTTCTTAAAAAATGAATTATACATTATTTTAAATAGAGATGTAACTAATTTAATATTAAATAAGGCAGAAAAATCCTTTGTGTTTTTTTGCAGTTCCATTTAATATAAGTGTCCGGGGCTACTCTACCTTTTCCTACGTATTTTGTTTATAAATTTCATATACCTACGCAAAATAAAAAAAAAATTCTTATGATATTAGTCAAATAATTTAATAATTGTGTGTGTAAGTTAATAATTGTGATAAATGAATATTATACTTCCAAATGATCGAATAAAGCAACAATTAACATGTATACATTTCCGTACAATAAATTAGTCGACAAAAAAACAAACAAAGACAAAGAAAAACAGAAAATAACATATCCTAGATGAATAGCAGAAAATGTCTCAGTTTTCTATCTCTTGATTACTAGCCACAAAAATTATTAAGGGGGTGGTTGCAGGTAAACTGCAGGAAATAAGGTTGTAAATTGCAGGAAAAATATCACCAACTACTTGCTTTGGTAAACCTAGTCTGCCCCACAACGCTGAAGTACTAAATATCTGAAGTACTTCTATTCATATGAACGATGCATCCACATCTACTAAATAATTTATATGAAATGTCTTGCCTAAAAATCTAATATGTTGTTCTTGCAAAACTTCCAGTACCTTACGTCTCCAGATATCAGCCACCAACCTGTGACCCCACCGGATAATACTTCCTTATAGGCACAAATATAATATCTAATACTTGTGGGTAGCCTCCGCAGTATTCAATGTTTGTGATGCGTATGCGATTAATGAAGCCCTGATTATGTTAAAATCGAATACAGGCACTGGGTAATTGTACACTAAATAACAACATGTAAAGGTTCCAAATATTCTTGTTTAAACTTTCAATTTGTTATGTCACCATCCGAGAAAATATTGGAACATCACCTAATAAATACGGCAATGGAATATTGGTACGAGTACACCATAGGAACTCTCAACTTCATCTTACCGCAGAAAAATACTCTTAATTTATTCAATAATTGTATTACATTATTATGAAATTGCAAATCCAAAAGTGTATTATGTAATCGTAGTGCACATATAATTGTAAAATTTAATAAAATAAAAAACAACACAGCATTGGATAACCGTTTTCTCTACAGTTTCTCACTATGATAAAACGGATTTTTTAAAAAGATATATTAAATTGAATTTAATTGATAAATTATTTTTCAAAATCTATTGTTGTCAGTGACACTCGTTATTTGACGGCAAAAGTTTTCCAACTGTATTGACTATTTTTCGCTATTTTTACAGTAAATCATTTTTAAATGTAGTAGAATATTAACCATAAATTTATCATTAAAACCGTATACAAATTATATAAATTTCATAAACGAATTCAGATAATTTAACACAAATTGATTACAAAATCACTCTGTAGACACCCATTTACCTAAACGACCCGTAGTCTCCAATAGCCCAGCCATACTGCTAGCTACGGTAGAGGCTATAACAACGATAAGGCAAGGTGTGTTAAGAATCACCATGGAAATCCTGGTGAAGGTCGTATAGTTAATGTAATGATTAATGAAAATAAAAAAGCAGCTAAAGTAAACATAAAAATAAGACTAAACTAAAAGAATAGAACATGATCAGCAGACATGACTTTCGTCAGTGTAGCTGAGATTTCTAAGTTTATTAAAACTTTCAAAAGAGTATTTTATCATTACAAGTCCTCAATTACAATTTTCCATATAAAATTCACTATTCGCCACGTATTTTAAAAAGCTCTGCTACTTAAGCTGTAGCATTATATTTATTCTTTTTTATGATTTAGCCTCTGTTGCAAGATGTAAAAGTGCAAGTATATCTATGAAGATTCATTAAGCACTATTAGCGTAATTTTTATACCCCCCTGTGAGGGGCCGCTGTTAGAATACTATTCCCCTCCGCCGCTGGATAGCGTCAGCTGGATACCGTAAGAGGCGGGCAACCCAGTAGTTTGGTGGTAGAAGGTTCGTCCTCCGTCTGGCTCGCGACCACTGTCATGTCAAAGACGAACCGCTAAATATTTTATGATGTGTTCCGGTTCGATGACAGTTAAGCCAGAATTTCTCTATTCCTACCCATTCTTTCCCCAGAATGTGGTGGCTTAGATGGCGGACTACCACGGCCTCTACATTATTTCCTCCCCCTTCCAACTCAACTTCTCTGGTGTTGTAGATGTCAATGGGCGAAGGACCACTTACCATCTGGTCGTCCTTCTGCTCGTTTACCATCATTCATCAGTAAAAAAAAAAACATATATAAAAAAAATCTTTTTATATCGAAATATTTTTTAACCGCTTACGTTACAATTCTTACCTTGCGATATTTACAAAAAAGAAAATAGATAGGTATGTTAAAAGCAAACAATTTAAGACGTAAAGAAATCACTTTATCTTATAAATCTATAAAGCTTTGAAGGCACTGAAACTTGTAATTAAAATAACTAAAATACACTTGGTAGGAAGTTCATGAAAGATACGGACACAAAATATTATTATAAGCTTATAAATCGCATAAGGCAAATTTCTATTGTGAGGTTTACAGAAACAGCGACAGTGACAACGTACATATAGACCTAATTAAAAATAAATATTGACCATAAAATTATCATAATGACTCATAAATAATATATTATTAATATAATTTATAAATTCTTTGTTCAATTCAACATGACTATTCTACTAAAACAAACTAGAGGCACAAAACATTTGAATATTGTGATGATATATTATGGACAATAACATTACGTATTGTAATGTAATAAGACAGACTGGCCGAAAGTTCGGTTTTTGGCGAAAATCGATCTAATTTTCGGCTATGCCGAGCTCAAATCTGGTGTACAGTAAAGTTGTTAGGTACTTTCCAAATGTGTTTGTTGGATTATAAGTTAAAACATGTATCGGTACATATCTTCATGCTTTATCCCTAACAAGGTATTCAGAGAACGGAGCGTCAAACACTACGGTCCCTGCATTCTTTTAAGAAGTATCGTTTACAGTCATTACCCTCTTTATACATGTCCTCAGGAGGTTTCTCGTGCTTTTTACATGATCTTCCTCCAGTATCATCGAGACTGTGTTCTCGAACGTCAATGAGATCTCTCTCTACCTCTCTTGCCGCAGGAGTTACGAAATATAAAATAATGTTTAGAATGATAAACTACTGACGATATACTGTTTGCACCATCCACGTTTATCCACCTAAGGAAAATATGGATAAACACAAAGTCTCATTACAGACGAACGTGGACCTGTAATTCTTAATATTTCCAATCAGCAGCAGTAGTGAGTAGCTGTGTAAAAGTTGAAATTGACCGACACACCCCGCCATGCAGTTATTGTGACATATTGCTATTCTATAATAATATTCTATTCTTTAATATAATAAGAATAATAGGACTGCTATTCTATAATAATAAGGCTGACTAGGCTGACAAGATTAATGCATATGGAAAATCGTTAAGGCTGTCATAGGCGTTTCAGTTAAAGGCTTAATAGCGAAAAGTTTAATTCAACATCTTAATAACCTAAGCTTAACTATTGGATCAAAAATCGGATGCTGAAGATTGTATTACTCTTAACGGCGCACCACGAAGAGGTTCTTTTTCGAGGAAATTTCCCACCCAATTCTAGCCGATAGCTCCAACTATTTGAACATTCTTGCCAAAAAATTAAAATGTATTTTTTTTATTGTAAATAACAAAAATATTTTTTACTGCAATAAAAATGAATATATGAATATCGACTTTTATTAAAGTTTACTTAGAAAATTAAGACTAACATGTAATTATATTTAATTATTAATGAAATCTGAATCTTTCATACAAAATTACTAAATTATAAAAAATTTAAGATGCTTTGACCAGTTTAGACCAAAATTAAGATCAGACCAAAAAGACTAATATTGAGGTCAGACCAAAGAACCGATGTCAAATATTTAATATTTGATACAATAAATATCGAATATTTTTTAAATATTAACTTTGATATATTATCTACAATGTAAAATTTGTAATCTATAGTAGGAATTTTGATTAAAATGGTAGGACGTCGTTTAGTCAACTGGCATCCCTGCCGGGTGTGTGTGCGGCATATGAATTGTGTATCTGTAATTTACTGTAGTTTTAATTGTAAACAATGTGTTTAATAAATCATTCTTACGTGAAAAAATAATATCCCATTTATATTCGTGCAAATGTTGTAATTTGAGGGCTCTTATTTACTTTGTTAACATTGATGTGAGGTTCTTGTGCTTTGTCTTCGTGTGTGACAATATACTCAAAATGGCGCATCAACTGGCACCGTCTGTAAATTGTTCATTGGACGACATTGACCTCAGTGCATTAAAGGTATATTTTCAAATATTAGTATTTTTTAGTATATACTAAGATGAATATAAAAGCATATGATTAAATAGAAAAGTACAAAATATTGGGAGCAATGATCTCACAGGGCGTGAATCATAGTTTGGGTTCAATAAGGATTATAATTAGCTTTTATCTATACCTTTTGGTTATATACTTGTTTTCAGGATCCGGCTGGAATTTTTGAACTTATTGAAGTTGTGGGCAATGGCACCTATGGACAAGTCTATAAGGTATATATTTATGTATAATATAATGAAACAAAACTTAATTACTAGTAAATAATTTCATTTACAAATATAACTTCTTTTAAAGTAATTAGAATTCATTTTATCAATATTTGTAGCTTATAAGTGATAAGTTATCAAAATTAATGTGCATTTGATTCCTTTATTTATTAAGTAATATTCGTCTTATATTTTAATATACACACTTCACTGTAAAAAACAATGTTCTAATGTATCAATATTGATAAATTAATAATAATTATTAAAAGCTTTCTCATTTTTACATTTAAATAAAAACTTGTTAAAGTATTAAAAAAGTTATAAAAAAGCAATATTATCTTTTTAAGGGACGCCATACCAAAACTGGACAACTTGCTGCCATCAAAGTCATGGACGTTACACAGGATGAGGAAGAAGAGATAAAACTTGAAATAAATGTCCTCAAAAAATACTCTAACCACCGTAATATTGCTACCTACTATGGTGCTTTTATTAAAAAGAGCCCTCCTGGAAAGGATGATCAACTTTGGCTGGTAATGGAATATTGTGGTGCTGGTATGTATTATACGCTAAGTAATTTTAATAACAATAATATAATTTGTTTACAAAAATTAAATATTATATCTTAGTTTCATAATTATTAAAGGACTTCATTTTTTTTATATACTTATATGTTTATTTTTAAATAAAATACTTGTTTACAATTGTTGAAAATTAAATACATTTTAGATAAAGTAAGATGACATTTCCGTAAGAGACAATTACAATGCTTTTAGGATAATATGCACAAAGGGTGTGTTCACTTTTTATTGCTTTTAATTATAGCATCAGGTTAATAACCTTTAACTGAGACAAGAGGTCTGAGTAACACAGTGAACAATAGTTTACCTTTAACACTATATTTTATATATACTAATATCGTTCAAATACTGTTATAAAATTTCAGCTCTAAAGTAAATCTATTATTTTTTTTAATATTTTACACAAATGTGTCATCTTTTTTATATTTATACCTTAACATTTTTAATTGTTGTTTGTTATTATAAACTTTAATTAAACACTTAGATATATTTAAATCTATCAATCTTTACCTTTTTTAGTTTTATCTATTGGACAGAGATGAAATTGAAACAATATTGAAGAATATAAATCATTACTATAATAATTATTTTATACTATGTTAAGTTTTTTGAATTTTAAAACAATAGTTAGCATTTCTTGTTATAATTTTTGTTTATAATTTGTTATAGGTTCCGTGACAGACTTGGTAAAGTCAACTAAGGGGCAATCATTAAAAGAAGAATGGATTTCATACATTTGTAGAGAAATATTAAGAGGCCTTAGCTATTTGCACTCTAACAAAGTTATTCATCGTGATATAAAAGGACAAAATGTACTTTTAACAGACAATGCAGAAGTTAAACTTGGTATGTAGATTCCAGCACTACTTTATATTTACTTATTAATAGTTAGATTTATAAGTTCTTATGCTGAAATTATATGAGCAGATTATTATATGGTATTATTATATTTTTATCTGTAATCGATAAGCAAAATGCAGTTAACATAATTGTATATCAATCTTTTAATTCAATGACAGTACTTTAATTAGTACTAGGTACATAAATTAAAAAATATATATAATATTTATTGTTGGTCTATATCATTTCCTACATCATTATTAAATTAAATCAAATCATCAGATTTAATAATAAATCAGAATTGTAATACCAAAGGTGGTTAAAAATTCAGCTAATGCAATTTCCTAAAATCAGATACCATTTTTTATTTACTTGTCTGTGTTTTGTTAAGTATAATGTTGATATAGTCTATTTTAATCCTAACCTATATTGGACTTTTAAAAAATGTGATGGACTGCCATATATGTTAGTAAAAGATGGACTTTGCCGCTTTTGTTATTAAGGTCCTGAAATATTTTATAATATTTATTCTGCAGTGTAACTTCAAAAAGTTTGGAAGCAATCACAAAAGCTAATCAAATGAATAATACAAAATAATTCATTTTAATTTATGTAATAGCTTAAACATGGATTTTTAGTTGTTTTAATGCACTGCAACTAAATAAATAACATTACTTGCTAGTATTTCCTTTCCTTACATGGCCTATCGACTACTCTCATTTTGTACATACTTCATTTTTCGAAATTCTTTATGGTTAGTAAACCTCTTGGCGAAGGTAACATTATTAAAACATTGAAGTCTTGGCTAAGGCTAGCGCATTTGATGGACACTTCAAAACTATTTTTATCTCAAAATATGAGATAAAAATAGTTTTGGGTTGAGACTGAAGTAACCATCATAACTGTACAAACAACAAAGAGTCACCAAAAGACATTCTGAAAATCGCACAATGCCATTATCACATCACATTGGCCTTAAAGTGGCACACCCTAATTCATGATTGGTCTATAGCATTATTAAAGTTTTATCCTAATGCGTTCCAAATGACCCCCATGGATCAAAGTAATCTAGTAAGAAGGGGGAAAGCTATCTAGAAGTCTTGCTATATCTGAAGAGAGGCGATAGGAACAGATAAACACGAGTTGGTAGGGTGTAGGGTACTCGTAGAACTTACTAATTTTTAGAACCAGCTTCTGATTGGACTCTCGTGATTGACACGTATGAGAAACAGTACAAAATCTCTGAGGATGTTGGTATTTCGTCATCCAGACCGGATCCATCCATCCATCCATCTTTCTGTACAGCCTAAAACGTAGTACTGGTAAAACTTACAATTCCGTCGGAAAACAAACATTCCTTAAGATTACCATTTTAAGATGAATAAATATTATGAACTTACCAATGTACTGACCAGGAATAGGTTTAGAGTTAATTTGTACGCGGTAGAAGTAGGCGCGAGAGGTATAACAGCGATATCTCTCTATAATCTACTAAATTATCTCGGCCTGTCTAGAACGATTATCAATTAATTTCTAGCACGTATTTAGAAAGGCGGCATTAGTAGAATCTTTTCAAATTTAGTTAGGTAGAGAGAGGAGCGCGAATAATGGAGGTGAACGTTAAGGCGCGTTTTTAAGGGGCCCCTTAAAACTGCACTTGAGTCGTAAGTCGCAGGCACTCTCCAGACTCCTCTCTCGGTAACGCGATGGGCCCGGCACCCGCACGGTGAATCCATGGATTGCTAAGGAGTTTCTTCTCTTTCTGATATAGGTTGCAGCAGATTTTAACGTTTTCAAAATTGTTTTTAATTAAAATATGAGTGGGACTATAATGTAATAAAATATTAATTAAGTTTATTTTTGTTTGGTGGTAGGAGGTTCGTCCTCCGTCTGGCTCGCGACCACTATCATGTCAAAGACGAACCGCCAAATATCTTATTATGTGTTCCGGTTCGATGGCATGTAAGCCAGGTTTTCCCCTTTCCCACCCATCCTTTCCCCAAAATGTGGTGGTTCCGATAGCGGACTACTACATTGTCCTCCCTTTCCATTTGTATCCTCTAGGTTGGCAACGCATCTACAACGCCTCTGGTGTTGTAGATGTTCATGGGCGAAGATAACCACTTACCATCAGGTGGTCCTTCTGCTCGTTTGCCATCAGTTATCCATAAAAAAAAAAAAATTTCCACATCATTATTAGGCATATGTTCATACAGTTAAGTCTAAATTAATGTATTTTTATATTTTTTATTACTTTTAAACTGAGCACTAAGTTTTGTAGTCTGTTTTCCTTAAAACATATTTTTATAGATACATTTAAAAGCAACTAATTAATATCAAAATACAGTATGAGTGTTTCTTTATTTTTTACTTAATACTGTTAAGTGCAATAAGGTAAATGATACAAAACTGTCCGTCTGTTCCATAAGGTTTGTCCTTTCATTTCAAATAATTTACTTCTTTCCTTATTTTTTTTTAAATATATTGCGCCTTGCCAACTACACTTTAAAATAATTGAAATTACTTTAAATATGTTGTTACGGCTACACGCTTTATCCCTTATAGCAAGGACAGTGTCCTAAGCATCAAGTGTAGATATTCCGTTCTCCTCTTTCCACCCGAGACATTACGTGTTGAAATTCAGAACTCAACCCCGCGCTTCGTTTTACCAGAGCGGGGAAATGAAAATAATTTTAATATTATTTTAATTATTATTCACCAAATGAGAATCGAATCCACAACTACTTGCGTTTATAGTCAGACACTACCACTACGCCAAGATGGTCTCTTTTTAATAATGTTTTTCAGATACTGATAAAAAGCATTGTGTTTTTTTAGTTGATTTTGGAGTATCAGCACAGTTGGACAGAACTATTGGCAGACGCAATACGTTTATTGGTACGCCATACTGGATGGCGCCAGAAGTAATTGCCTGCGATGAAAACCCTGAGGCCACATACGATAATCGCTCCGATCTCTGGTCGCTCGGTATCACTGCGCTCGAGATGGCCGAGAGTCAACCACCTCTTTGCGATCTCCACCCTATGAGAGCTCTCTTCCTCATTCCAAGGTATTTTTTATATTTAGTTTTACATTCATTTACAAAATAAACATAAATGTGTACTTTATTTTACAAATTTTATGTCGTTTTTTTTTCTTTTTTATGATAAGCTAATTAAATTTTACAGAAATCCACCACCTCGCTTAAAGTCAAAAAAATGGGCAAAAAAATTTCATAGTTTCATTGAGACTGTTCTCGTAAAAGACTATCATCAACGTCCTTACACTGAACAACTCTTGAAACATTCATTTATCAGGTGAGCAATGATGATCTCAATTAAATTTATTACTATTTTTGCAAAGTATTAAAAGTTACGTTAAATAACTTTAAAAAAGATATCATAACATAACAGTGAATAAAGAAACCATATTTAAAATTTATAAATAATTGGAAAAATTTCAGAGATCAGCCCACAGAGAGGCAAGTTAGGATACAACTCAAAGATCATATAGATAGATGCAAGAAGAGAAAGCAGGACAATTCGGTGCGCGAGGACTACAAGTACTCGGGGTCGGAGGGCGAGGAGGAGGACAACGCGGTGGCGGGCGAGCCCTCCTCCATCGTGCACAACGCGGCCGCGCACCAGGGCGGCGACACGCTGCGCAGGAACTTCCAGCAGATACAGGAGGGAAGGTCACTACCGCCCGCATCTTTTTAAATTGTTTTATATCAAAATAACTAATATACATTCTACACTCACTATTCTTATTATTATTATACAGTGATGTTTAAATGTAATACTAATACTTGCCTCGTAGGACTCTCAGAGACTTTTACAATTTTATTAGGGCTATATTTGTGCAGTAAATTAAATATTACAATATAAAGCACTAATAAATAATTCTAGAGCTGCCGCAGAAGCACAACAACCGCAGCCACCACCTAAACGTAACAGTAAACGCGAAGAGCGCGAGGAAATACCAGGTAACAAAAACATGTATAATTATTATTCATTTATTTATTTATGACAATAAATATGCATACCGATTGCCAATTAAATGTTTTGTTTTTAATTTTCAAAAATTGATATAGTAATATTTGTTCTGTAAATAGAACCAGGCCCGCCAGCGCGGCCGTCCATTCCACAAAGACTGATTGTAGTGCCCGACCCACAGGCACAACAGCCAAATAGATATAGGTAATTATATATTAAATTTACTAATTTCCATAATATTTGTTATTTGTAAAACATTGGTATTCAAATTGTATTAAGAAAATCGTTATATATAATTTTTTAATTGAATAATTCAGGCCACTACCTCCAACGCCAAAGTCGTCGGGTTCATCCAATAGCTCGGGCTCCAACAACGGCACTCCGCCGGCGGGCGGCCCGCAGCCTCCGCAACGCGGCTCACATCACATCTTTAAGCCCATGGTACATATACACTGTGTTTTTATGTATGGCTACTGTTCTTTACAATTACACGAGTGGTAATAGTTACTGTTGCATTGCTAGCATATTTTCAATAATTATAATTATTTTTCATGTTTTTATGGTAGTGCTAAATTTGTAGATATAAATAAGACAAAGCGATATTTTTGTTAGTATTACATACATTAATAGTTAAAAAAGTTGTTAAATGAGATTTAATAATTTGTTTTAAATTTACAATATATATATGTGTAGGTTTCTTGGGGATTGTAAAGGAGCACTAAGATTTGCCGAAATTCCTAAGGAACGAAATAATATTCTAGAGTCAAAAAGGCCATGATAATAAAATTACGAGTCACAATTTCCTCTTTGTACATCTGTTAGTATAAGAATTACTATTGATTATAAATTGATAAATATGTGTATATATATATATATATGTCGCGGAAGCCGGCTAAAGGAGTAGCGACATAATCAGTACCTTCGGACGCCATGGTCAGTGTGCTCCAGTGACACAGGCGAAAGTCCAACAAGATGTGTGTTCCGCTCTACTGACGCATGCATTGTCATTCTATAGTTTTCTAACAATGTATCGCCAGCCGGCTAACCATCAAATCATATGTCAAATATCGAATCAGTCTATATAAATAATAAATACTCTTTAGTCATTATTCCCTAACATATATATATATATATATTTTAAATGCATGCAAAATACGCCTTTTACATGTGATTTTTTTATTTTATTAGCTTGTGTTTTTGTTTTCATGTCACGCTGTTTTTTTTGCACATCCGATATAATGGCTGCAGCTTCCACCGCGAAGGCCAGAGGTAGGTATAATGAGGCCGCCTCAGATTTTGATTATTTTTTGGTGTGATAGTCGCTATAATGTTATACTAAATCTTATCTAGTGTATGTTAACCTATAAATTGTGGATTTCAGGATTTGGATAAGTTAGCTGCACAACTCAACGAGCTAGGAGTTGTTTCGGGCAATGAACCTCCCAACAGACCGCCGCGCGCACCAACTAATGGACAGGGTAATTCTTGTATATGTATTAAATTTCAATGAAGTCAATATCGAATTTATCACAACATTGGGAACAAGCTAACATGGTTGACTATCTAACGAGATGTTGAGATAATTTCATCGTGAAAAGTAGGGTATATTATCATTTATTATTATTATTACGATAAAAGAACTAGCTCTTCGAGAACCCCATTTTTTGTTCTTAGGTTTAGCTTTTTAGTATAAAAAATATTATTTGTTATTTTTTCAATATAATGCTACGATAGATGAAAATATCTTAAGTAAGTCGTGATGGGGTGTAACATAAAGTTTCCCTGCATTTTTCAAAGTCATCGGGATTGATGTTATCCCTTTTTTGAATCATGACTGTTTAAAATATTTATTCCTTATATGTGTGATACGTGATCCTTATATCTGTGAAACGGCGGCTAACTTTACAGTTGCGTTAAAATGCGACGGCTCTGGACTCGTTTCTCAGGAAAATGGTGATATTTAAATTGTTTCCGTTTCCTGCTCTACTTAAGAGAGTGCAGAATTCAGTTTCGCCAATCGGCACGCAACGTTTCGAGTTCGGGCGGAGAGCAGAGTGTCTCGATACTAGGTTTTCTCCGCCTACTCTATCACGTGGGATAAAGCGTGTAACTAAAAATAATAATCATGAAAACTTGAACGTGTACGACTGGCGCCAGGTCCGGTGGCGGCGCCCGAGCCGACGTTCGACGAGACGGACAGCGACAGCGAGGCGGAGGAGAGCGGCGGCCGCGTGCGCAACGACGGCACGCTGCTCGCCAGCGACCCTCCCAAGCCGCTGTGAGTACTGCATTTGCTCATCTGGTTATTATGTCTATTTATAATATACAAAAAAAATCATTATTTATGACAGGATATTTAAAAAAAATTGAAATCTATATCATGTTTTCCAAAAATGTAGAATTCGGTCTTAGATTTGTAATAAATATTCAATATATGTAACGTAATAATGACGATGACGTTTATTCCTTTTACTTTTGTTTGCATATATTTTGTGTTTCCCCGTTTTCGTTGGTTTGGTTTGTTTGGTTGCGTTTGCGTTCCCGCTTGTCAGTCCCGAGTTCTGCTATAGGCCAGGGCTGAGCGCGGTGTCGGAGGACGGGTGCGGCGGGTGCGCGCCCACGCGGCCGCTGCCGCCCACGCCCGACGACGACGACCCGCACGCCGACCCGCACGCCGACCGCACGCTCGTCAAGCGGGTAAGAACCACACGCTCGTCGGTCACTCATTCATATTCTCACATATACATTCCCATAATATGTTTAATCTGGTGTTGCGTTCTAGTTGTCCGCTTTGGATTGAGATTATTTTAAAAAATCTCTCGCTTTACATTTATTGCTATAATTTTTTTGATAGCGTGGACCATTTTATAAAGTTATTATACTAAACTTACGATGTATTCGATATAACAATTTCTGATTATTTATAGCTGAATCCGTGATTAAAATTTTAAATCTCACCACTGTCTTTGTAATACTTTAGAAATAGTAAAACGCTAATTACGAGAACTCATATATCACGCCAAAGTAAGATTAGTGAGCGCAAAATTTTTAGTTAAATAATCTTATACTTACTATTTATGTGTCACTTGTACTAAATCATCATCTTTAAAAAATATCAGAAAGAGGCTGGAAACGATAAAAGACAATCGGACATCGACGAAGCCGTCCTCCTTAAAGATTGGGACTTTGCCAGATTTTTCCCATCGAAAAATACTGAAATCAAAGAAGAAAAACAAGATTCTACCAAAGAGGCCGAACAAAAACGAGCGCAACTTCAACGTCAGTCGAGAATTGAAATGGAGGATGCGTGGGCCAAGTGTAAAGGAATCGCGACGCCACCCTCGCGCCACAAGCAATTGTTCCATAAGCCCGTGGAAAAGACGACCCATGACAAATTATCTGACATACTCAAATATAAAAAAGAGCAAGATGTAGACGCTAATGGGACAAATAGATTCTTTAGGGGATTCCGTCGTGAGAACTCCGATCTTCTTCCGCTTTCTAGCACCCGACACTCTGCTATCTATTATCCGAAACGCGATAACCAAACCGGCGTCAACAAACAACTCAGATCCAGCGGGATCTTTAACCACTCCCGTAAGCAGTCGACGAAATCTCAAGCGTCGGGAGAACCGGTGTTGACAGATTTTATCAAAATGAACGACAGTCTTAAAATGGCACAGAGAAATAATCCTAAAAACGGAGAAAGGAAAGACTCCGAAGAGCTAAAGCTCGCACCGAGCAATCCCATAGACGCCTTAAAGAACGTAGCCGTGCTGCTGCGGCACGGCTCGGACTCGCCCGACCTCACGGCGCCGCCCGGCGCGCCTCGCCCGCGCAGGGAGAGGACCGACTCCGATATCATATTCCGAAGGAACTCACAGTTTGATCGGCACAATGACCTAATACCGAGCGGGCAGGAAGCGGTAATCGCGCAGGATCAGGTAATTCCTCACTGCTCGGGATAGTTTGATTGATACCTTTTTACTTACGTTTGGTATGAGGGCTCTAATTATGATTCTAACATAGCTGTATTGAACTAACCTTGCCGATGCTTGTTGTGTTCTTCGCGTCCTGTACGTGATTTTGTAGTTATTGGTGTGGGCTATGGTGGAAGAATAGAGCTTGTGGGATTCGTTGAACTTCGTTGAGTATAATTGTACATTTTTACTAAATTTATGAATAGAATGGTTTGTTTATATTTGGACTGATTTATGTTGAATTTTAGTAGAATGTTTGCTCACACGTCTTATTTTTGGCGTGACCTATTACGTAATATCTTTACTATATGGGAAGAAAATGAACATTTCATGTAGAGCACGAGGTCATTAAAAATAACATTGACACTAAGTAGATGTAGCTAGTCTCTTCATAACGTTTACTCACCATAACAAACCTACTAACACATATCTGCGCGAATACCGTCTTCCTGCCACGAAATGCAAAACATCCTCAGCGATGAACCTAGATTGTGCCAAAATTTAACAAAACCGGGAATGACCGCTAACGACTCACAGGAGCTGCAGAGAACATTCAACATAATGTTACGTGAATGTGTTTTGACGTGAATGTGACATTGCATGTCTTATGCCGTGTTTGTGTTTGTCACGCTATGCCAACTTCAAACAATAACTACGCACGCCGACGCCGTCACACTGTGTGTGTGTGTTTCAATAATATATGACACATTGTGGCTTCAATTCTGATATTACGTAAGCCATTTTTTTTTCGTTCACGTTCACTCGTCTGTTCATAGAACGTAAATCATTTACGTTCTATCCACAGACAAGAGATTTATAAATTTAAATATTAAAAAAAAAAAAGAGTTACTATTAGTACAAAATACATGCCGCTGTCGCGGCGTCGGATCTACATGACAGTATAACAAAGTTCACATCATATTATTTAACTAAATATTAATTGTATTCTAATTATTATACAAAGACACAAATTTTAATTAAATTTATGATAATTTAAAAAATAAACACGGGAGTGTTTTAACATTAAGTTCCCAAGTTCCCTCTGTCTATTCTATGTGCGGGATACAGCGGGAAGCTAAAAAAAAGGTTATATAGTTATATATGAGACAGAAGCTAACATTTGATACTATTTATATATTCTCGTCTTTATAAATCATCGGCAGTACAATAGTAAATTATTGTATCTCCTCTCTTTTATGTTTATCAGTAATAAAAATGAAGGACGCACTTGATTTCCCCAAAATAAAAGCAAATTAAGGCATTAATCATCATATTGACCTTATTTTATCTCAATAGTTATTAAATATATTTTTGACTGTTACAAAACTAATTTGGATATGAATTTTTATATTTAAAAAATATCAGAATGTGTTTATTGAAATTATATTTATTTAAAAAACTTTAAACAAAAAATCATTATGTTTAGAAAGAAAAACTAATCATAGTTATTGGAATGCAATGAATGCAACCGCAATTCATTTGTACCGGACTGTCTGAATATTCCTAATCGTAATCCGATATATTCATACAGTCCGGTACAAAACTACACCAATAAAGCGGCGGTCAGTTAACTATCGAAGTAACGGAACGCAATAAGGTCAAGTGATACAAAAAAGATATTAAAATTTCTCGATGTTCTTTGATTGTTTATTTTATTTTTATTACTGATTAGAAGTTTCTATGTAAAAAAGTGTCAATGTCAAAGTCAAAGTCAAATAATTTTATTCAAAATAAGAAGTTACAAGCTTCATTTTTTGAACGTCAAATAATTTACCACCGGTTCACTAAATTTAATGCCTCAGACCTGAGAAGAACCGGCGCAAGAAACTCAGCGGGACTTTTTTTTTTTTTTTTATAATAAAATATATATGTGAACAATGTCGTCAAAAAAATGGAATTGCATTACTCATAAAAATTATAATACATGTTGAATTATATACTTTCGATTAATTAAAAAAATGTGGTAAGATTTACAAATGTAACATTTAGGGACGATCAAGTAACAACGAGGGCAGTGGGTCCCGCACGAGCTCGGTGCTGCCCGACCTGCTGAGTCAAGCGGGACAGCCCACCACGCCGCCGCGACACGACAAGTCCACTAGCGAAGAGGTACGTACTTGCAAACACTACTTTATCCGACCGATTTTCGCATACAATGTTAAAATAGCCGAGTGCTCATCATTGGGCATTTGACATCTTGTTGTTTATCCTTTCCATCCAAAGAAATTACCTATATGATACAAGCTTAAAGAAAAGTTAAAGTATATATGCATATATATATATATATTGCAATTAAAAAGTCCTAAACTTGGCAAGATTCCGTTAAATATTAAATTCTAATTTCTGTCTTAGTATTTGTAGTCAATGTAAATAAAAGACGTCAAATACCCTGGTAATGTCCTAAAATTCAAATAGCTATTATGTACTATAAGCATAAGCTCAAATCATATTAGAAGACTCCATATATATTATTAATATATCAAAATTGCAGTTATATATTCAATTTTATACTGATATTACACATTTCACTTAATCTGTGCTTAATGTTCAATTTTTTTTTTACAACGCCACTATATATTTATAACCTGGGGCTCCTAATTTGACATTTACAAATTTGTGTTTTTACTCATTGTATTTTCATTCCAAACCTTAATATATATACACATCTATATACCGAGTGTGTGTACTAACATTCATTTACAATCTAAAACGATAATTTCATAGATTATATAATGATTTAATACATATACTGTAACATCGTGATGATATTAGGAGCTCCTGTTATCGCAACATGTGGTGCCAAGCTTTTAGTATGTAGTATTAATGTGATAATGGTTGTCAATCATGCGAACACCATGGAGCTACGGTCCGCGACCGGTTTGCAGACTGCTGTTATCACTACGTAAGTACGAATATCGCAACGAGAATGCTTTCATACAGCATATCATAGAATGTTTTTACACAAATCACTTCTTCTCTATGTATGCTCTCTAGACAGCTTCCATGTGTATTCATTCGCCGAGTCATTATTCAAGCCTTGACGGTAGTTCCAAAATATTGAGCCAGCTTTATAACCGCAACGGCCGGTGTAATTGACACTACATGATTATAAACTTAATATTTTTCCGTTTCGTCCTATGTCATAATGAAAGATCTTATATTCATATTTATACGACTATGAATAAATTTAGTTCCTGTACATAACACATCACAACGACAATGAGTATACTTTATTTAAAAAAGTACATATTGCTAATTCAATAGCTACAAAGTTAACATAACTTGAAAAACAATCAATTCTTTTTACTATTACTGAATCAGTCTAAATTCTATTAAGAAATTATTTTATTTGAAAGTGGTTTTGTCTACGTGAACATATACCAAAGTTTACATGGTTATCCCATCAAAATATTTTCCATTTGTAAGTAAAGTGCACGATGCACGAATAGTCAACCTGTCGGTCTATGCCTGCAGCGTTGCGTACGTTTTTGAAAAAATTGTCAAAATAAATTGTTGTAGATAATAGCAACGCAAATAACTTTCCTATCATTTTTTAAATGTAAACTAATATATGGGAGATGGATTAATTATTGACTAACAAAGACATTTAATCACATGATGCTGAGGTGCGGATATTATACGTTATATAACTAAAATTCCGTTCAATACTCAAAGAGTAAAGGAGTATATTTTCTTTCAGTATAGGCAAGCGATCGCGGGAGGCACGCCCGCCGCTCCCCACACTCCCCACCCCCCGCACCACCACCACCACCAGCAGCCTCCCCCGCCCCCGTCCTCCGCCCAGTCGACGCCGTCCAAGTCGTTCATATCGGGTCCCGCGTCCCCGCACCCCCTCCAGCAGTCGCCCTCCAACTCGTCGGTGGGGTCGCAGCAACAGTTCCTCCCCTTGCAACAGAAGCAGCGCTCGTTCCTGACGTTCGGGTTCGGCGCGGGCTCCGCGGGGTCCGCGGGCGGCGGCACCGGCACGGGCGGCTCCGGCAACGCGTCGCGCCGCGAGAGCCACGTCAACGTCAACGTCACGCCCACCGGCCACGACCTCTCCTCCGACACGCCCGAGATACGTAAATACAAAAAGAGATTCAACTCGGAGATTCTATGCGCAGCGCTTTGGGGTGAGTACGATTACAATTTTGTCTTGGAAAGCATGGAGAAGTTACCTTCTTAGTCATTATATTAAAGAAAAACATTTTAAGAGAACGTATAAAAATTATACTTTACGGGACCAAACTATTGTTTTTAGTAACAATCTTGAGTAACAGAAATTAATAAAAAAATCTCAGCAGAGATGCTCACAATAAAAAATAAATTGTAACAAACATATAAAAAAAACCGATGTGGCTGGATAAAAATGTATGGCTTACGATTAGTGAGCGCTCGGACAGCTGACAAGACGCTCGGGTTCGAGTCCCCGCTACGTTCAAATTTATATACGTTTTTTTTAAATAATCACATTGTGTTGCAAAAATAGTTTATGAACACAAAAGGAGGTTCGTCCTCCGTCTGGCTCGCGACCACTATCATGTCAAAGACGAACCGCCAAATATCTTATGATGTGTTCCGGTTCGATGGCATGTAAGCCAGGCTTTCCTCTTTCCCACCTATCCTTTCCCCAAAATCTGGTAGTTCCGATAGCGGACTACTACATTGTCCTCCCCTTCTATCTGTATCCTCTAGGTTGGCAACGCATCTAGAACATCTCTGGTGTTGTAGATGGTCATGGGCAAAGGTAGCCACTTACCATCAGGTGGTCCTTTTGCTCGTTTGCCATCCGTTATCCATTAAAAAAAAAAAAACTGTTTATTTTTTTAATTAATTAAATTGAATAATCAAGATGTTCGTAAACTATTTATTTAGTTTTAATATGTTATGAGTTAGTATTTTTATTAGCTATTAATATTTCATACTATATTATTATATTTCCTTAGGCGTAAATCTCCTAATTGGAACTGAAAATGGTTTGATGCTGCTGGATCGTTCCGGTCAAGGCAAAGTTTATCAATTGATCTCAAGACGCCGCTTCCAGCAAATGGAAGTGTTAGAAGGACAAAATATACTTATAACTGTATCTGGAAAAAAGAATCGGGTGCGAGTATATTATTTGAGCTGGTTGAAGTCTAAGATATTACGGACCGATGGTTTAAGTGACGTAAGTATTCTACCATCAACAAATAAAATGATATTTCAATATTTTAAGTATGTTATAGCAATTCTTTGTTCTAATTTTGTATTTCATTTTTAGCAAGTTGAGAGGAGAAATGGTTGGATAAATGTAGGAGAATTACAGGGTGCTGTTCATTTCCGCATAGTCAAGTATGAGCGGATCAAGTTTTTGGTTATTGCTCTCAAGGATTCTATTGAAATTTATGCATGGGCTCCAAAACCATATCACAAATTTATGGCCTTTAAAAGTTTTGGAGATTTACAGCATAGGTAAATAGTATATGTTTAAGTATGGTAATAACATAACTATTTTTATTATTCATTAATTGCTTTCATTTTCAGGCCTTTGTTAGTTGACTTGACTATAGAAGAAGGCACAAGACTGAAAGTAATCTACGGATCTGCAGATGGTTTTCACGCTGTCGATCTTGATACTGCCAATGTATATGACATATATATTCCAAAACATGTGAGTATATGCCATATATTGGTGATTAGATAATTTTTTTGCATAGGTTATTTTCCGTGTTTTGTAATAATTTTAGTAATCCATATTACATGAAAGAAAAACTGTATCGGTTTTACGAAAAATTATGCGGACGAAAACGCCTGTCGTGGCGCTGAGGCACAAGCGTGCGACTATAAACACGACAGATTGTGGGTTCGATTCCCACTCCAGGAAATGAAATTTTTCATTTCCAATGCCTATATGTTGGTCGGAAACATCGGTACTTGTATAGATATGATTATTTTATATTTTATTTGTTACATACTTGTGTTATTGTCCTTTACAGACCCAAGGGGCTATTGTTCCTCATTGTATTGTACCACTGCCAAATTCTAATGGAGTGCAGCTACTGTTGTGCTATGATAATGAGGGTGTTTATGTTAACACATATGGAAGAGTCAGCAAAAATATTGTATTGCAGGTAAAATAACTACTTACCATACATTTTTGCCATTATTATTCTTCATAAAAGGATAATATATGGTTCTTTTAATTTTTTTGCTACATTATGATTAATTATCATTATATATAATTTTTATTTGTTTGTCTTGTTTTTGACGTTTAAAAATCAAATTTTGACAAGATTATTTAAATTTTAATATTAAGCAATATATAGTTATTATAATTAAAAATATTTTTGTTTTAGTGGGGTGAGATGCCCACATCCGTAGCATATATAGGTACAGGACAGATAATGGGATGGGGTAATAAAGCCATCGAAATACGATCTGTTGAAAGTGGGCATCTTGACGGCGTTTTTATGCACAAAAAAGCCCAACGGCTGAAATTTTTATGTGAGCGTAATGACAAAGTATTCTTCTCATCTGCCAAAGGTGGTTCATCTTGTCAAATATACTTTATGACTTTAAACAAACCCGGGATGGCCAATTGGTAGTGGCAAGACGCAGCGGACGCCAAGGACGTTTAGCTTATGTGATGCCATTGACATGCCAGTATTTTATTCTGAGACAAAATTCAATCATGTGCTTTGGCCATTCGAAATTCAAAGACTTGTGATAATGACAGATTATATGCTCAAAAGACAAACCACAAATTATTACAATTTACATTTTCGCATTTGGGAATCATCTTTTAACAAATGTGGCATTTTGTACTGAATACTGTAATTTCAATACAAGCTACTAAGGAATATATATTATTAAGCAATAACCTATAGACTAAATGTTTTGATATTGACGATTATTCTTAAGTAAGTTAAATAAAATGCTTAGGTTTTAAGTTGCTGGTGTTAATTCTGTTTGAAAATATAATTCAAAACTAACTATCAACTCATATTATGCCATATTTTATTGTTTATAATGTTAAGCTAGATGGGTGATAACTGATGATCCATATAAATTTGTTATTACGTTTATTATAACAAAAACCAATGCCAGAAACAATTATGATTAATAATCGGCAAACTTACAAATGATATTTAGTCACTGTAAATTACACTTCATTCTATAAGATTCACTTAAGAAATTGGCACATAGTCAAATCACTGTATATGGTAATTATCACGTTCAATCTGCAATAATTTTATTAATGGATAAATCCTTAAATTTGGTACTATTTATTATTTATTTGTTATGTACTATATTATTTACATGTATAAAGATGTAACTGTGCATATTGAAAATTATATATTTAATGCCTTTTTATTTGAAATACCTTAGCCCAATAAATTACGAAATATAATAATGGTTGATTTGTTATTCATTTAAACCAATATTACATTTATTCTTAAAGAAGTGTCCTATACTTATATTTATACAAATAGTAATAATCCTTACTAATATTATAAATTCGAAAGTAACTCTGTCTGTTACGCTTTCACGCCTAAACCACTGAACCGATTTTGATGAAATTCGGTACGAAGAAAGAACTGAACTTGGGAAAGGACAAAGAATACTTTTTATCTCGAAAAAAATGATAGAGGGGGTTGAAATAAGGGATGAAAGGTTGTATGGAAGTTCCTTATTGTCAAACATAAAATCATGTAAGATTGTTTTACTGTTTATAACTTTGACACATAAACCACTTAACCAATTTTGACAGATAGTCTAGACCTTGGGTAAGATTATAGGCTAATCCTTACCATGTCGCGCGATATAACCGAATTTCACGCGGGCGAAAAGCTAGTATACAAATAAATGTAACTTTCGAACTCATGTCTGTAGTACTCCCTGGAAGATATCGCTTTAAGCGATAAGGCCGCCTTATTGTACGCTATTACTACTTCTATGTTATTTGTTTATTTGTGTGCAATAAAGAATATTTGTATTTGTACTTTTGAAGATTTGAAATTATTATATGTGGTTATATTGAATTTTAAAAAGAGGAACTTACATTTCTTCGCATTCTTATAACCACCGTCGCTTATTTTGAAAGATTTAGTTCTAAGCCTTTTTACTAAATAATCCTTTAGTTTATATCGCTGCTAAATGATAGCCATAACGTGGCTATATTTTAGCAGCAATATATTACTAGTTCACTAATAAATAACATTCATATAACCTGTTTGTTAACACTTATAGGAAATATTTTTACTCATAAATATATTGACTTCAGTTAGAAAATGGGTACAGATTCATTATAGTCAATAAATTAAATTTTGACAAATCGCATGTTTAATAAAATAAAGAAATAAGTCAAAAATCGTAGTTTTTTAGATTTAATTAGAAAACGTTATAATACGACGATAAAAATAGATACGCTGCGACTCCCGCTGCATTTAGATAAATAAATGTAGGGGAAATAAATGAACTTCCCCTCTTTACTATCAACTTGAGCGAACAAATTGTAACAAAAAGATACATTCACTCAATTATTAATAGGTGATTTTTCATTTTCTGTTATATTTTCCTAAAAAAGTGATATTCTCAGTTTATTACGCTACAAAATCAAAATTTTTTTTTTTTTTTTATCGATAACGGACGGCAAACGAGCAGAAGGACCACCTCCACCAGGACCATGGTAAGTGGTTACCTTCGCCCATAGACATCTACAACACCAGAGATGTTGTAGATGCGTTGCCAACCTAGAGGATACTGATGGAAGGGGGGACAATGTAGTAGTCCACTATCAGAACCACCACATTTTGGGGAAAGGATGGGTGGGAAAGGGGAAAATCTGGCTTACATGCCATCGAACCGGAACACATCTTTTAATGACATCTAATGGTATAGTTTTAAGTTGTAATAATACGTACGTATAATTTTCAGTTAATTCAGTTTACTTTTAAAACATATTTTAGGTACAGATCGACTAACGTCGCTTTATAAAATTACTATTATCAATTACATTTGTCTATTTTACATTAAAGGTGGTTTTGTGTTCATTAGCATATTAATTAAATAATTTTGTTTTAAAGGTTTACATAAAAAAGACGTATTTGTAATTTCTTAATTTTTTAGGAAAATTATACAGATTTCGAACTTAATTTATGAATAAGCGAGGGACAGGTAAAAAATATATATTAATATATCCTTTAGATCTTTTATTAAAATCTAATCTGGCTTCGGAGCTATCTTCACTTATTTAGCCATACAAGAAATTTTTTGATGTGTACAATATCTCTACACAAAAAAACTTACTATCGATAACATTATATCAAAATTATACTGAAAATAATCCAGCTCTTGATAACCCTTCAGATTCTTTATCAGATATTGGGACTAACATCAAACCAGGTACAGGTGGCTGCATTTCTAAATCTCTTAAATCATTAACTTTTATTTTAAGATTACTACGAAGCTTATTTATATCAATATTTAATTGTTTTTGATCTGATTCTAACAAAGATATTGTAGCATTTAAATTGTGTTTCACTAAGGATGAACCAACTGTCACCCAACAATTCGATACGGATGTTTTTAGCAATTCTCTTAAAGCTTCTCTATTTTCATTTCTTCTTTTGTCCAACATTATAATTTCCCTTTTGTCATTTAATATTTCTTCAGCTAGTTTTTCTACTGAAATAAGATATTTTAAAACCTTGGAGGGATCATCCATGATAAAATGTATATTTTTAATACCCTGATATTAGGATTATAGACGAAAATATTTTGCGATTACAGAAGCGAAATATTTTGCGGGTGTCACATATAGTAGAGAAAACGAGAGAGCAAATTAGTTTGCGCAGTGTACAGTTTGTTTTGTAGAATATTAAGAAAAAATGAAGATGGACTGGGCGACGTCAATATCTAAAACAAATAAAAAAACAATTTTACTCATTTATATATACATAAATGATAAATAAGGATAAGATGGAGATTGTAGAACTTTAGATATAAAACGATCAGAAATATGTTACCGACGAAGATTGAACGGAGGAACAACAAATTGCACTTACATAGCAGTTGTGGGAGATGATTTTGGTTACGAAAGGTGTTAACCTAAGATGATTCTTAATAATGTAAAGATTTTTGTTAATTTGGCTAATGTTTTAATGTATGACTTATTGCATAGGTACATAAATAATACTTTTAAGATTCAACACAGTTCACAAGTGATAATTCTCGTCTCTCCTTCTTTTCATAAATAATATTGACATCTATAATGTGCTTCTTTCTTATAAAAACAACTACAATATACTTAGAAACTGACAATCTATGCACCAATAGCTATGTCCCTCAATAAATCGAAGCAAAGTTGAGTTTACAATTCCAATAACATGTGTAGAACTAAATAATAGCACAATGTCATCTAAATATTGTAAAATATTACAAATAGTTTTAGCAACTGACCAACCTACATTTCCAATAATAAATATAGAAATTCTAAAATAGGACTTGACGCAGAGCCCCAAGAGAAGCTTTCCCAAAGAGATCTACGACAGAGAAGATTGCCTTGATAGATGTCTTGTTGATTCATAAGGATAAAAAGATAAATAATGAAAATTTGAAATGAAATTTTCAGTTTTAAAACACTTTGTTATTTTCACCTGGAGAAAAGTAAAATATAGCACATATCATATATTATATTGAACATATAGAAGTTCATCAAAAGTACTTTTTTCTTGTATATAATAGAATTCAAAGTAGTTAAGCAGTGAAAGTAGTATCTTTCAGGCAATTAATTCTTCTTAATGGCGATACTACTTCCCACCGTGGAGAAGAAGATAAAAATTAGCATAAATTCAAGTGAAATATAAAACACTAATAAAATCTTCAAAGCAATCCAGAGAATTTTCGTCATTTTATTTATACCCATAAAATTACATAGCTAATTAGAGTAAAGTCCTAACGTAAGTAAAACTTCTACCAATTAGCATTATTCACACTATTTGGCAATAGAAATGTAAAGACAGGCAGTAGTTATAATTAAAAATCAAATATTTAAAAAAATAAAAAAGTATAATGAGGAAATGGTCCCTGCTGAAAGATGAAAGACCTTCCAATTCAAAAAGTCAAACATGGGAAATAAAGGAGTCATGTGGACTCTTTTCCAAAAAAAGATATAGAGAATAAAATTATATTTTTATGTGCATCATAACCTATATAAACATAGGCTTATGTGAAAGTGGAGTAGGAGATTTTGAGAGATTTTTTTAATTTCAAGTTGAATTATGAGAGACATATGACTTTTTTAACTTACTTATGAATAAAGAAAGGTAGTGTAAGCATAAGGAGAACAGTTCCTTTGTAATCTCAGCATCTGAGCAGATGTTACAATTGTATGATCACAACAATTTCATTAGTGGCAAAATGGCTTTCAGAGCAATTTAGGCACAAAGAAAAACACTTTAATCACCTGAACACCATTATGAACATTTAGAGCACCTAGGCTAGGTACCTGCAAGGAAAGATCCAATCTTTCTATAAATTCTTGCATTGACCAGTCAATTGGTACATTGTTGCCCAGATGTGTACAAGTAACACTATAAATAAACATAAAAACTATAGACTTTTAATACTAATCAAAAAAATCAAGAAAAATCATTAAATTATTAAGTGCAGTGGCTTAAACAAGCTCTACATTTATTTTATTCTACTTCATTTTTGATAATATAATCCCATTTTATTTTTATGTTCCTCATAAATACCTGAGCTGAAGGATTCTAGAGACATGAACTATAAATGTCTAGACACAGTATCAGAATAAAAATTAAGTTACTAATCAAATGAAAAATAAATTTAGGAATACTGTCTTAAAAAAATATATAAGACCAATCCATATTAATTTTGTTTATAACTAAGTTTATGTATAGTAAATTTCAGCAGTTCAGTTCATGAAAGCAAAATAGATTCAATTCTAAAGACGGCGTAAAATAATTGATCAGGATGTGGACAATAAAACAAATGGATACTGATACTGATTGTATTTCTAACAATTCGATACCATTGTTTTCCTTATTTTTTGTCAAATTAAATTCCAAATCGAACTCGAAATTATAACTAACTAATTTGAAACTTACCTCAATTGCTTACATAAATTATAAACGTATACGTGATATAATATAATGGAAAAAGACCTTAAATAACGCGTTGATTGCATCAAACGAGATGACAGAATTCCATTGTATATTACCAACGATTATATCAACGTCAAATCATCAAATTGCACTACAGTCATAGAATATAAATCCATTCGATTTATGTCATGATCGCTTTTTGAAATCTGCCGTAGTTACATACTAATATATTCTAAGAGCTATTACACACTGTCGACTAAACATAGGCAGACTAGGGCCAGAAGACCGAGCCGAGCGACTGTATTACAAGTATATTATTATTACGATTAACATATTCGATATTTGATAAATCCTTAATAGCGTTATGGAATTCTATTTTCAATATAAAGTTTTCAGTGTCGAAACACTTAGTCATTTTTGTAACTGATGTCTGTTCGTTACGACTGTTGCCCGTAGTGCGTGCGCTGCCATTCGAAGCTGTGCTCCTGTTGGTCGCCGGCGACCAGCTGTCGCTTTGGCGTAGCCACTACGCGGCGAGTCGTCGAGTGGCCTGAGCGAGTGACGACCAAGTGTGTAAGCACCTATTGAAACTATAGTAAATTACAGTCGCCGTCGACCAAGTAGCCGGCGACTAGACGACAGTGCTTAAGAGCTTATATTAACTTACTATAGTTTAAAATGGGTGGTTACACACTTGGTTGTCAGTCGCCGTGGGACGCCCGGGCAACTGGACGACTCGCCGCGTAGCGACGACGACGCCGGCGACAAGTCGACAGTGCGTAATAGGTTTAAATATTATTAATCAACTCATTTAAATTTATATATCCTGTTTTCTAATTACAGCACATATAATGACTCAGTGGCGCACAATGTATGTTAATGCTTAATTGGAACGTGCATTAGCTTACAAGTCCATGCCAAGCAGTGTGCACTAGGTATGACCGTTGTGAGAAAAAATATTTATAGCATAGCAATCCTAGTTTATTAATTCATAAAGTGATTTAAGTAGGACAACAACTAGTCGAACATTTTTAAAGGTTATATATAGTAATTTCACCACACGCGAAAATCACCCAAAAGCAATGCAGCAAGTTGCTGCTGTTGAAACATTCAAGGTTCACCGTTGATAAACATACCTCGTAATGGGCGTTGATTCTGTTATTGAAAAACAGGGATATACAATCTAATATTTTTTTAAACTATTTAATTATGTTTAGTATAGTTTATCTAATGTATTATAATTTCTATTATGTGTACAGTACCTATATATTTTTTATATCTGTGTAAGGAAGTTGTTCTATAGTCTGTGGTAGTAGAGCAGTGCTACCGGTGCGTGATTTAGGTTTTTTTTCTTCCGACGCCACCAATTTACTGATCTCTAAGCATACGCATGCTCCCGCCATTTTGATCGAATATTACTTGGGTTGACGCTATTGTAATTTAGTCTTGAGTTGTATTTTATTCATTAAAAACAAATGGAAGTAATTGCATTTGTTTAAAAATTGTTAGTATTAGTATTCGTCGCGTGTAGTTTTTAGAACTTAAATATGGATGGTCCGAATCGGGGCTTTCGTGGAGGACGCGGTGGTCCAGGTCTTCATGGCCGTGGAGGTTTTGATATGCGTGGAAGGTATTGTGCTTATTTAAACTTCTTGTATACAGACTAATTTATTAAAGTACTACACATTATTTTGATATTATGAAGCATTTTTTAAAGTATCGAAATGGTTTCTTAAGAACGTGAAGGTTATTATCTTATTCTATACTAACATTACAATTTTTAGACGCGGGCCAATGATGCGTGGCCGAGGCGGACCATTAAGAGGCGGCGGATTACCACGTGGAGGTCCTCGAGGTTTTCGTGGTGGAATGCCAATGCGTGGAGGTGGCGGCGAAAGAGGAGGACGATTTCCACCAGGGCCTCAAGGGCCCGGTCCTCACCCCGTCCCTACTATTGAATCTCGAGGTCCACTACAAAGTACGTTGAATATCTTATTTTATAATTAATATTTCATTTTTCTGCAATTTTTACTTTTAAATTGGCATACAACTCACTTTAATTTCTTGCAGCGAATCTGTATATGAGTATTTTAGGGACCATCAAACAGATGATTGCATGTTTCAAGTATCAATATATGTATCTAACATTGTTTATGTACTATTATCATTATGTACTATGTGAATATATAATCCATAATACAGTTAATATATATAAAAAAGTTTGGGTTTTACTTTTCTGTATATTTTGCAGGAGGAGGATTTAATAATAATAGAGGTGGTCCGGGGGGAATGAGAGGAAGAGGTGGTAGGGGACGAGGAGACTTTGGACCACAAAATGACCGAGGTGGACGTAGAATGCTCTTGAGAGGTAATTGTTCTTTAAACTTTATGTATCTTCTTACATATTACAGAATACATAGAAAGAACTGCTCATTTTATGACATTGCATGTTAAGATTTTTATTTTATTATGCTTGTTTATGTGTGGTTGGATGGTTAGAGCAACAATTTTACAGTATACACATTTGTACTGTAAGTTCAATATCATGTTTTGTTTATTATCATTATAAATATAGAGACATTGATCTTTCAGTGATTGCATCTAATGTCATACACCAGTTAACCATATAAAAAGAATGCCAAATATTGTATATGCGGTAAGGTAATAAATATGAATTGCATTGAAACTGATAAGTCAAAGCATTTCTTATACTAATATCAGCCATATAAAAAAGTTAGATAATTAGTCAATAATTAGGTCAGAATTTTTCACATTAACTGGCTATAGAAGATTTGGATCAAGTAAAAATAAATATTGAAAGATTTATTTCAATTCTCTTAAAGCTTACTTAACACATTGTGTGCGGAACACGTAAAAATATGTTTTTCGCAAACTGCGGGTAGAGTGCAATATGTTTTATAATAACGATAGAGAATACATTCTAAGATAAGAAAATAAAAGTTAAAAAAAGAAATCAGAGCCTTTTTAAATTTATACTGATTTTTAATAACAATAAAATTCGCGCACATTTTTCAATAAATTACCCGCTCCAGCCGTAATGCACTGGCACAAAACGCCCAACCACAATGTGTTAAGCTTTTTTACTTAAAACAACTTATCGTAGTAAAAATAAACTCCTTAGGTGCCAGGTACAAAATGTTGCAGAGAGAGGAGTCAATTCCTTTGTTATCATTCCTCTCTCTATCTAATCAAATTTTAAAACACCCTACTACTGTAGCTTTCAGAGTAATAATTGTTATTTTAAATAGTGATTACACAGATAACTATTTTTAAATGCCTAAAGCAATAAGATATATAAGCATATTTTATATGATTTTCTCATTGATTGATGGTCATTTTGACTAAGAACTTTGTTTATTTAATAAATAAATACTATGGAATATTATTTATTATTAGTTTTTAATATTATTGTTAATAATTATAGATTAATTATAATAGCTACTCAATTACTTAGACTTACATATGATACCTCCATTGACAGTTATGTTATGCTTTCAATGGAGGTAACTTATGTTAGTAAGTAATTTGCAATTAAGAGTAATGTCATTGTGATTTTCATATAACTTAGGTAGGGGAGGCATAGGTGGACATGGAATTCCAAGTGGGCCACCTGGTGGGCCTGGACCACATCCAGGCCCACACCCAGGACCACATCCGGGACCAGGGATGCATGGTCCTCCTGTCCCAGCCCCTGGGCCTAATATTCCAGCACGAGCAGTGCCAGCACCGCATCCTGTAGGTGGAGTAGTGCAAGGTGGCGCATTCAAAAGGGGTGGTGGGCCTCCACATGGTGGCCCTGGTGGACCCCCAAAACGGGGAAGGTAAGTTTTTTTTTATATATATTTGTTTTAAAATATTGTTGTACTAAAGAGACCATAGTTTAAAAACATTAATATTTTAACACAGGTTTGAAGGCCCACGTGGTGGAGGTGGAGGACGCCCGCCGCCTCCGACAGGCTATCAGGCATCTGTGCCTCCACATAATCCACCAGCAGCAAATGGATATGGACCACCATCGTAAGTTAATATAAAATAATATTTATAGTAATTGATTCATTGAAGAATGAACATTTTTTTTTTTTTATTTTTTTTATGGATAGTAGTAATATAAAAGAAAGCTTATATATTATATATTATTATAGCTTATCTGTTATGAAATTAAATAATCCCTGGTTATGTTTAACATTAACATTTGTCAACAAAGTTGTGTGACAAATATTAATATGAATTTCATTTTGTGAAATTAGTTATTTTATTATATTTCTTTAGAATGTTATATTTCATATAGTTCTACAGTGTTACTATTTCAAGGTTGTTATTCAATTCCATGCAAAGTAGGCAAAAATTATCTATTAATTAAAATATAGAAAAAAGATATTCAAGTAAATAAATAAATGATGATCCTGAAACACGATAGGAATGTGCCGTCTGATACATATATGACGCTAAGGATAATACTGAAAATTTTAAATTGTTTTTATAAATTAGAAACATTTTTTTTTTAATTAGCAAGACTAATATTTTTTTAAGGCATACTGGATATCAACCCTATGAACAACCAGTGCCAGAGCCGTATCCATCTCAATCATACAACACATCAAGGTAAGTTATTTAGACAAGAATAATTTAACTTATAATATTGAACTTATTTAACTTAAATGATGAAAATATAGACATGATAGGAATTGCCGTCTGATACTTAGATGCAGATATTTAATTTTCTGACAAATTATAACAATCTAATATCTATTATTAGTGGTTGCCTTTTTTTCTAATAATCCTACTCTTGTAGTTCATATCAAAGCAGCTATGCATCACAAGCTCCAGCTCAACCCAATTCTGGCTACAACTCAGGTGGATATGGATCTAATTATGGATATTCCACTGGAAGTCAACAGGGTTATGAAAATGAAAATTATAGGTATAACAATATCAATAATCTTATTTATAATATTTTTATATAAATTAGGCATTTTTAGCTGTAACAGTCAAGTATATGACTTGAAGTTTTTATAAAAATAACAAACTGTTTTCAGACATTGATATAGTAAGCGAGAATTAAAACATAACTAATAATTCAAACATAAGTAACAAATCTCAAATTCGCTTTTTCTCTTTTCATACATTACATTTTGTTTGGTGGTAGGAGGTTCGTCCTCCGTCTGGCTCGCGACCACTATCATGTCAAAGACGAACCGCCAAATATCTTGTGATGTGTTCCGGTTCGATGGCATGTAAGCCAGGTTTTCCCATTCCCACCCATCCTTTCCCCAAAATGTGGTGGTTCCGAAAACGGAATACTACATTGTCCTCCTCTTCCATCTGTATCCTCTATGTTGGCAACGCATCTACAACATCTCTGGTGTTGTAGATGTTCATGGGCGAAGGTATCCACTTACCATCAGGTTGTCCTTCTGCTCGTTTGCCATCCGTTATCCATAAAAAAAAAAAAAATTATAAAGTATGGTAGGAAGAAAGAGAAGTAATGAATATGAATAAAGTTTATCAGCTTGTTTTTTCATAGTTTTCATTACAATTTAGTTCTCATACAAGTTGTCGATACATTTTGTGTGTAGTATTGATATCAAAATATCTAAAATGTATTTAATTATGTTTTGATATATCAATCTCATGCGTAATATATTATATATATGGCGAAAAGCGGGAAACGGAGTATCTTAACACTAGATTCTAAGGTTCCCTCACCCTGCCCTGCTATATGCGAAATACAGCATGAAAAATAATGGTAGTTTTTATCATGATATTAACGTTAAAAAAATCTTTCTTAATCTCTATATAAAAAAATCAACAGTAATCCCAGTGGGGCTGGTGGTGATGCGGGGTATGGATCAGCCGGACAAGAGTATCGCGGCCCTGCACCAGCCTACGATTCTTATTCGCAACCTTGTTACAATACCTATCAGCAACCTCAGTCGCAGTACAATAACACCTATGGTAAGTACTAGAATATATATATTGCTGCACCTGAGTACGTCAAAGCAAACAGAGCTTAATCCATGTGGGTAAAATTATTGATTAGTTTAAGCAAATTTCTTGACGATCTCATTTAATGTGTGAAATAACATTAAATATTTCTGCCTTCATATATTATGATTTACACTTATGCCTATAAAAAAATATGGAACTTAATAGAAGTTTAAGAAAGATATTATAACTTAGTTGAGTTGCATATATAATGAGTGGAACAATTCTATATTATTTAATGCCGAGACAATTTTCTTAATAAGATATTGTAGGTGCAAAATGTGGACGTGAAACATAATGATAAATATTATCTTTAATAGATAAATTATAACCTTTTGATACTAATGAAGTGTAATACTCCATGGTTAAAATACCAAAAATTTAATACTTGTTTTTCATAGTATATAATTAATGAAATATTTCATTATGTTACAGAATATAAAATCAAATATGCATATTGCGTAAGTTAGTGGCTACTATGAATTGATGTTACTCTCACTAATAAGGGTTAACATTAGGAATATTTGCTGAAATAAAAAAGAATTATAAATATTAAAATTCTATAACAATTACATTTATATTAATTAATGTTATCTTTGAATAAGATATGTTAATTTATTCGTATCTAAATATATGTACATTATACATATACTTGAATGTTTATAACGTTCAATAAAATATTTAATTTAGCAGTAATAGTAGTAAGCATGATAAATAGTATTCCAGAACTCAAAGATATCTATATAACAAAAAACAAAATATGATGTTTTATTAGTGGATATATAATTTAAGATATTCCAAAATAAATATTTATTAGCATAGTAATAATATTTGAAATGGACAATATAATAACTAATCCAAATATGTTCAATGAAGCGCTTTATTTTAAATAATAATTATTTGACGCTTTTTAGACCAATATTGGTAAAGCATCAATGTTTTTGTTATTGTTTGTATTACAGGCAGTTGGTGATGTTTGACTAAGAAAAAGTATGAACCATCTATATGCAACACTATATGTTAGTAGCTGGATCAATTTTCTGAAGCATTAATGGATGCAATGGTTTATTTGTTGTATGACGTAATTAGGTTCACTTTAACAGTTTTAATTAATATTGACATTAGAAGAAAGACATGTTACTGATAAAATCACATATTTTATTATTATAAATGTAGGATTTTTATGGATTAAACATTTAAAATTTGTTTCATTTTAAGTCAATATATTGAATGGTATTTATAATTCATACATTTTGTATTAAACATACATGTAACAGATGGTATGAGTAGGTACCATGTCTAGACATTAAGAACAATTCGTAATAAAATTATAAAAGAGAATTTGTGTGCAATTTATTTACTGATCTCAAAATACTTTATTATATTAAACAACTTTTACGGTAACTATGTTAGAATATATTAACTACAATTATCAGCTAATAATATTATTGTGGCATTAAGCATTGAACAACAACAATTTATTGAGATGACAATTTTATAGTGATGAATATTTATTTAAGATGAATTATGATTATGATTATCCAAAACTAAATGAGCATATTGCAATTTACGGCTATACTTTAACTCACTAAATGATATTGAAACAATATTAAAGTAATGAAATAAGAAGTTAAGATTTTTATTATACCCAATTAAAAGTGTACTTTAATTTTCATTTACTTACTAAACGAGTTTTTCTAAATTGGGAAAAAGGTCATAGACCTAACACGTCACATGAGCAGCACCAGTAACAATTAAAACGAGAGTAGTATAACTACAGGTTGGCGATTATAATTATTGATGAATGACAGGTAACCATTATTTACTCATTTATTTTTAGTTGTTTAACTTGTTCTTACGACTTCGGCTTAGCAAGTAGGTTTATCTGCCAGAACGATATATATATATATATATATATATATATATATATATATATATATATATATATATATATATATATATATATATATAAACATGTGTTAACAGCAATGGCAATATTATAAAACAGAAAACAAATTTTTGATTTGTAGAAAAAATGAAAGGTCATGCTCTACAGCTGTAACAAACAATATTATGTGTGACATATTGATTTTATATTATAAGACATGTCTTAAATTAAATAAGACAAAATTAGAAACAAGCGTAATATGTTATTGAGAAACTCATACTGATAGTTTATAAGATATAAGAGAAATGGGTAGAAAATACATATTGAACAGACTAGGTTTAAATAAATATGCTGAGAATTATATGCTCTAAATATTTCTTTTTTTTTTATTATAAAAAATTAATGATGTAATTTAGTCTTATCTTATATGAATTTCTTATTTAATATATTATATGATTTTCAGGTTGAATGTGACCAGATATTCAAAATGTAAAAAGAAAGCACTGGTTATGATAACAGACATTGGAAGTGTTTGAATTGAGGAAAAATAAAGGACAGGTAATTTCCATGTCTCAAATTCAACAAGAATATTCCGGGCTTTAAAAGCACACACTGTTTAATCTCATGTATCCATAAAATTGATATCATTTTAAAATTTGATAGTCTGCTTTTTGAACAGAAGTAGAATTAAAATGAACTTAATATTATTTATGCCGACTTTTCTTAACATAGTTGATGATGAGAATCTAAAGTCAGTATTTATAGACACATTCATATGTTCTTAAAATAACATAGTTAAAATAAAACATTGTAAAAATATACTACAGTAATTAAAATATTGTGGTCCTTATTAATTTATAATTTAAATTCTAAGGGTTCTCTAGGTGGTAGGAGGTTTGTCCTCCGACTGGCTCGCGACCACTATCATGTCAAAGACGAACCGCTAAATATCTAATGATGTGTTCCGGTTCGATGGCATGTAAGCCAGATTTTCCCCTTTCCCACCCATCCTTTCCCCAAAATGTGGTGGTTCTGATAGTGGACTACTACATTGTCCCCCCTTCCATCAGTATCCTCTAGGTTGGCAACGCATCTACAACATCTCTGGTGTTGTAGATGTCTATGGGCGAAGGTAACCACTTACCATCAGGTGGTCCTTCTGCTCGTTTGCCGTCCGTTATCAATAAAAAAAAAAAAAAAAAAATAGAATTAGTGTTTTTTCAAACAACGACAAAATTTCTAATTATTATTTTTCTTTCATTACAGGTCTTGACTAAGCCAGAATTGTCAACGAAAATAGGGGAGATTTCGCTCAGAGTCTTGTGCCGTCTGTCTAAAAGATATAACCGCAATTTTATATATGCATTTGTTACATGAATTATACAGATCATTATTTTTAATTTAAAGTATGACAACTTTAATTGAACTCGCATTATTGAAATAGTGATGATCTTTTTTATTTATATTTTTTAATAACTGTTACTTTGTAATTCTTTTTAGATGCTGTAATTACTTCATTTATAAAGAGACAAAATTAGTATTTTTTCACTAATATTTATTTGGATTATTATGTTCCTTTCTTATAATTCATTTTAATATATGTAAAATAAATATGCAGTCAG
Source organism: Philaethria dido (assembly GCA_033558755.1). NCBI lineage: Eukaryota > Metazoa > Arthropoda > Insecta > Lepidoptera > Nymphalidae > Philaethria > Philaethria dido. Next base: position 15,308 of record JAKGSA010000066.1, on the reverse strand, counting down.
ATTAACTTAACGACATAGGTGGACTATGTTAAAATAAATTATCTATTCTATTTCTCTTGATTTTTTCATTTAACTCTATTTATATTATTTTACTTTTTTTTAAAGTTTATTTATTTGATTTTGGTTGGCGAAATGTAGTAATTGAATTTATTTCTTATTTTATTATCATAACTCATGGCGTGTACCTACGCCTTGAGTTATGATAATCTAATGACAATTTTTTATTGATCGACGAGTTTAAAATTTATGATTCGCCAATGGGACAAAATGGCGGATTAAAGTTTTTACATAGTCAAACCTTTTATAAGGGATTTGTAACTATGGAACAAAATTAAATTTAAGACGGCGTTTGGAACAAAATTACAAATGATAAGTTTAGTGAAATCCTAATATATTCAAAAAATAAACTAGTTCTTTCGTAAAAAAAAATATTTACCAGCATTCTTAGACGTTTACATATGAATTTTTAGATGTGTAGGGCCATCCATAATAAAATAGTGATATATGAATTTTGAACGCACACTTGGGTTATTCGAATATAATTTTTCTACTATGGTATGATAATTTCTTACCCATAAAATTAACTCTTAAAGGGTTTTAAAGAACATACACACGAGATTGTATTTTTATGTTTCTACCTTATATGCTGAAAAAAGTATATTATTCTGTCCAAAAGTACTATAATGATGTCAATTTGTGGAATTATATGTTATTGACGCTCACGCGGGAGGCTCATCATAGTTGTATATTTATTGTAAAAATTTTATTTGAAAAGAGCAACTGTTGAGTTTCGTGCCGGCTCTTCTCAGCAGAACTGAATTCCGAGCCGGTGGTAGCTTCCGTTAGGACTGACACGACTGACACCTTTGTAAACTGACGATTCGAAAGTGCTTGTAATAGCCTACTTGAATAAAGAATATTTTGATTTAGATTTTTGCTAAAGTCAAGGATTTTATAGACAAATATATTCAAATTACCTAATATTCATCTATTTACAAAGTCGCTTCCCGCTGTCTGTATGCGGTTGCTGTCTGCAATTTTAGTAATTGACAAAGCGATTTATCGAGCAAAATTATATATATAATATATATATATATATATAAAACCGATTTTCAGCGATTATCGTACGAACCATATTTTTGCACGCTTACATTAGAAACGCTGCCTGTACCTTACGAGGAAGAACAAAATAATATACAATTAGTAATGTCTATTTATTTACGAAGTTATTTTACATAATGCAATATTATTTTTCTATCGAATCAATGAGCATTTTGCTCACACAAATTTTTTTGCGATTTCAATCCCCTGTCCCCGTGACACTACTCACTCGCAGTTCGCAGCTCGAGCGCCACAGCGATCACGTAGCGAGGTATTTGTGCGCAGGACATCATGAAGCGCGGCATTTTACTCATCGCGCGCCTACTTGTGCGAGTATCTTTTTCTAAGATGTAAAAATTATATTATACTTTATTTGTTCTCGTCTATATAAATATCTATATGTATAAATGTCTATTTTAGTGTTTTAATTGTTTTAACATATTTTTTCTTATTTTCAGCTCATAATGTTTTACATAACCGACATATCACTTAAATTTATGCTTGGCTAGAAAAAGTGGATTCTGAAGAGGGACAGGTTTTGAACATAACGCCCCGAAGTCAAACTTGAGCCTACTCTCGCAGTTTGGGGGCCTCAGTGGATCCACGGTGTAACCACGATGACAGTGGATTTACTGTGAATCCACAATGGAACCATAATAGAAACACAATGGATCTATTGTGGTTTTTAAGCCATTTTGTCATCATGGCTCTGTTGCGGCTACACGGTGGATCCACTGTGGATTAACCGTGGCCCCCAAACTACGAGAGTAAATGTTATGTAAAAATTGAGCCTAGACCAAACAAATTTTGTGAAATAGGTCCCATAAGGAAAAAACATAATGTTTATATGCCGTATTTGTTATGAGAAATAAATGTACTCGTACATATCTGATAATCTTATGGAAGAATAAAAAATCCATTTATTTTTTGTTATTTAATTGTAATAAAACGTTTCAATAAATTTAGAATTTTCATTTATTATTGGGCCAAAGGTCTGAAACAATTCTATTTTTTTCTTTCAAAAAATATTTTGAAAGATTAACACTTTAGGGTGCGCCTTCGCACGGGTTATTACAGATAACCTTCCTTTATACTAAATTAATTTAAAATTAAAAAAGGGGCATAGCAGTCGTCGCATCGGGTAATTGTCATGTGTACTTCGTTTACTGGCAGTGACCGACATTTATTACTTTCATTTTTTGAGAGGCAGTACTAATGGACACTGGACAGTAAAACTATTAAGGTGGTATTTTTTTTTTCTTTTTTTTTTTTTTTCGACTGTGTAGTATGCTGTTGGCCCTATTGGCCTCGACAGCGTCACCGGGTTTTGTGGGGGGCCGAGCTTGAAGAGCTCTGACCCTGGCTTGGCCTCCTCGGTAGGAGGACCATCAACTTAGAACTGCAGTGTCACAGGGGCGCCTCCTGCGAGGCCGAACCTCGGCTTGCGAACACTGCTTGTAGTGGGGGAATATGGTGGTATACAAAGTAGGGCTTCATTGAATTTTAACTTCCTGACATCATTAGAATAAACTAATCAGGGTCTTAATGTCTAGACTGCATTAACTTCTTATTTCTATATTATCCGATAAAATTTGAAGTTCGTGGTTCAAGCGAACACACGGGCGAGCTTTAAAAAAAAAATATCTATAGTAGTGTAGAGTCGAGTTCGGGCGAAGTTGCGTTGCGAGCTAATGTCTTGTACTTTACTAAAAAATGTATTTTTGATTTTTGTCTGTTTGTACGCCAGTTATTCCCTGGACGAATTTTAATAATAATAATACTTTATTACACAAAGAATAGGAGTTATAAATTATTTTAATGTTTTTGACAATACAATACGAAATTTTGACAGCACATTCGAAATACCTTTCTCCGGAGACGTACGTAGGATTTTTTTTATATTGCATAGTTTTTTTTAATCAACAATTTTGTATAGTAAAAAAGTTTTTTATAATGAATAATGTTTTGTTCAAAAGTGCACCATTTCGCGAAAAAGTCCTACGTACGTCTCGTCCTGTTGTTATATAGAAACTAAAAATTTTCGGAATTTTGTTCCAGGACCAAATTTAAGGTTACATCTTCCGTCTAAAAAAAGAGGCGCCTCCGCAGAAATGCTGGACAGCCGCCATTTTGAATTGACACGAAAAAAATTGTATTTGTATATTAAAATTTTAAAACCTCTTTCACAGGTGTTCGATTGATCTCTCTGTCATCACAAAAAAATCTCAAATTATGACCACGCTCCACGCTCTAGACCAGCTTTCCCCCTTAAGCCTGGACACATTATAGGTTATTGATTTTCACAATGAAATACACCCAATATAGCACCATTATAAGCCAGCTAAACTAAGAAAAATTGCATCTCAGTAAGTGCAATGTGGGGCCAATAATTTAAGCTCGGATTTAGACAGCTGGTGAAAAAGGAAATACTATTGTGTGCTAAAATTAATATTAAATAAATGCAGGAAGCCTTATTCAAGTTTGTAAAATTTTACTTTTGAAACTGTATAATACAAAAAAATATATATAGCTAAATTTCCACACTATTTAATGATAGAAGTAATATGTTTAGCACGAATTTTAACTGAGCTTGTATAGAGTTGTGTCTGTTCTGTTAATTAGTGTCAAAATATTGTACCCCAATTTAGACTAGTTTCCATCAACATAATAAAATTTCAATTGATTTAATGCTATATACTTAGAAATAAATAAAACAAAACAATATTTTTTAATAATTTATTATCTACACAGTTGCCTCAGGCAAGGTAGTAATGATGTCAGAATCTCCTGGGTCTGTAATAGCTAATGTGCACACCCTGTAATACTTTCCGCAGGCAGTACCCAATTCAATATTATTGCCGCTATAATGATGAACTCCAGTTTTGGCGAGTAGAGCATAATATTCTATCTCAGATTTCCTGTAAAAGGAGGTAATTTACAAACCTATGCATATATTATGATAACATATAGGTATTAAAATCACAAAGATATAGCTCTGATAAACTGATGTTCAATATCTCACCTATCTTGATGCAAATGGATTTAGACTACTCCATAGGGTTCCCATAGTAATGTGATTCGATAATGAAATTATTTTATATACTATATTCACTATATTACTAATATTTTTAAAATAAATATTTACCTAATAGAATGGTTTTAAAGATTTAATATTTGATTATATTATTGAATCACTTTTAAGGGATACCATACTTCTTTGTCTAAGGACTCCATATGCTTCCCATAATAAAATAGAAATAGGGAACTCTACTTCTCAGTAGTCTCACCTCAATGGTGGTGCATTCTTAGCAATGATGACCAGCTTAGCTTTTCCTTGCCGTAAAGTTTTTAATGTTTGCTTGTAACCTAAGCAGTATTTGCCGGATTTCATTACTAGAGCCAATCGAGAGTTGATAGACTCGATGGTCTTTTTCTGTAAAGAAAAGAAAACTAATTAGCATACAAATAAACGTTTATGTTGAACAACTCAACAGCAATAACTAATAACAGGGGTCAAGCCAAAAATTATAACCTATAAATGTACGTTACATCCTCAACCCCACAAATTACAAAAAATGTGAGCCTATCGAGAAACGTATAATTTGGGACTTATTTTTAATGTGTTATATATATTCATGATAAATAAACTTTGTAACAAGTCCCGTGTGTGAACAAGCGTATGAATATTATTAAGACCACGTGTAACATACCTGTTTCTTGGCTGCAACCATTTTGTTGAGCGTTGATATGAAATATCACTGTAATGAAATAAATGTTATATATTACAGGCAAACAGACAATTTCACATTAATGAAATCAATTTAAAATATAAACCGAGCACTTGCCTCTCCAAGCGTCACTGTGTAAAAAGAATGATTTCGTAAACGGACAAGCAATGGTAGCTTTTATATTGACAGATAATAAATTGTTAGGTATTTTATATATTATTTTTATAATTCAATAAAGAAATATTTAATTGGCAGATTAATTTTTAGAATTTATAATGTACTCTTTAAATAATTTATTAATAAAATTTTGATATCACTTTTTGATAATATTTTTTCTGTTAGCATAAACATCTAGATGGTGACATATTTCAATGTCACAAGTTATAAATTTCAATTTTTATGCCAATGTCAACCGTGCGTACGTTGTTATTAATTTTTTGTTACACAATAGAAGCTGGTCGCATTATAAATCTACTTAATATGGTACACTAAGTTGAATACGAAATTTACACTTATGTCTACACTTTGCGTTTTCAATTCAGTCGGAACTCGATAGTCTTATAGAGCTATCGAGTCTTTGAGACTGATAGGTGCTTGTAGTAATTTACTTTGATGACGCAAGCGAACTATATTGTATTTATTTTTAAATTATAAGTTAAAATATTTTATGTCAATATTTAGTAACTGATTTAAAATAAAATGTCGGGCAAAGTTCAAACAAAAAGTAAATCATCAGAACCTTCAGCTTTAGGAAAATTATATCTACTATCCTACAACAGTATTCAAACATTGGGGTAAGTAATATTGCTGATATTTTCTCATGTATACCTTTTATAACATTATTTAAAATTTATTTTTATATTTATAATTTGTATTTATTTTTCTTTACAACACAAAATTATTACATCAACTCTATATTTTATTTAAATTTATCGTAAGTTACAAATTTTGAACCTGAAGTTCCATCAATTAAAAATTATATTTAAAATTTTATTATTGCTGTATTCTATCTTTATAATGTTATAAAAAGTATTAAAAATAATATTACAGTATTATTTGATATTCGTACACTTTATATAACAATAGTAGGAGGTTCGTCCTCCCGTCTGGCTCGCGACCACTATCATGCCAACGAACCGCCAAATATCGTATGATGTGTTCCGGTTCGATGGCATGTAAAAGCCAGGTTTTCCCCATTCCCACCCATCCTTTCCCAAAATGTGGTGGTTCCGAAAACGGAATACTACAATGTCCTCCTCTTCCATCCCTGTATCCTCTATAGGTTGGCAATCTACAACATCTCTGAGGTGTTGTAGATGTTCATGGAGCAGAAGGTAACTACTTACCATCAGGTGGTCCTTCTGCTCGTTTGCCATCCGTTATCCATAAAAAAAAATATATATAACAAAATTTATATGAAACTTAATTGGATTTTATTACCACAATATTTATAATTTACGCAACTTTCACGTTGAGTTTCGCAAAATAAATAGTAAATTTTAGATTTTAAATATACTTAATACTTAGAAAGTTAACCACGCCCGGAGAAAACTGTTTTGTAAAGCTAGCTCTATCTTTAATGCACGTATGTACGTCTCTGGCTCGGTTAACATGCATTCGTTATAGTATGCAGAATATTCTATTGTACTTATAATATAATATTTTTGAATATTTTAACTTAGCAAATCATATCTTATTGTAAATTATGGATGGTACGTATAAAACGAATAGAATATATAAAATATAAATTAATAGTTTTGCCACGTGCAAAAATTCCGCCTGCGTAAACTTCGGATTTAAAGACTTTCGAGATAAATATTTAGTGCTCGGGCGACAACCGTTAAATAGTCATTTACGTGGCAAAGTATGTCTTATTTAGAAATCCAGTTTAACTATTTTATATATATTCAATTCATCCAATAATCTATCATTATTAACAAATGAACAGATAATATCTATGATATCTGAATAACATATATCTACTTTATTTAATTGCTTATATGAATATTTTATTTTAGTGGTAAATAACTTTATACTTAAAAATAAATCAATAATGTATGTATAAATCTTTATTTAACTACACATTTAGTATAATTACTTATCTGTCATATACTTCAGATTAATCTCTGGCAGTTACAAATAAATAAATTTACGCTCCTATTATTTTGTTTGGTGGTAGGAGGTTCGTCCTCCGTCTGGTTCAGGCCACTATCATGTCAAAGACGATCCATAAATATCTAAGGATGTGTTCCGTTCAAATTGGCATGTAAGCCAGTTTCCCTATTCCACCCATCCTTTCCCCACCCAGAATGTGGTGGTTCCAATGGCGAACTGCCGCGGCCACTACATTATTCCTCCCCACTCCCATCTGGCAGACACTAGGTCGGCAGCTTGCATTTACAACTTCTATGGTGTTGTAAATGTCCATGAAGCGAAGGACAACTTACCATCAGGTCCTTCTGCTCGTTTGCCATCCTTTATCAATAAAAAAAAAAAAAAAAGCAGCTCCCTATGGTTGATTTCACGTTGCAAGGAAACCTATGCATAGAACTTACATTGTTACACCACATATTACTCTTTTAGATAGAATTTAATTATTATACTCTATAGAAAACCTTATAAAAGCAATAATATGTATATACTAGAACCCGAAAACCTTCTATACTGCTTTCGACCTTTTACCAACAAATAAAATCAATTTAAAATATCTCTGATCCGGGTGTGATCAGGCCCACGACGATCATTTACAATCGGATGCTGTCCGATGTGCCCCATTCTCAATTTTATTTTGTCATTGGAATATACCCACCATACTGGACAGTCATGGCGGCATATGCTTATTTCTCATAGTTTAGATGTACTTTTATGGTTCCTCACCAGTTGTTCTAGATATTTCATTTTTATATGTCAACAGAAAATATCCATTACGGTGATCAACTTTTGTTAAGGCGGGCTTTTTTATTTCTTATACATTTACTTATATCATACCACTAAATTTTATCCGGACTTAATACCCATATAACACAGTAATACTGTTTTTTATCGCCCTAAATAGTTTTTTCGTAAATTTATTCCTAGTACGGACACTTTTTAAATTGTGTTATTATAGTAAAAACTAACATAATATATAATGTATTTAGGAAGTACTGAATGCTGTAGAAATAAGGTGATAAGTATGATATTCAACAAAGTAACGGTTCTGTATCTGCGATGGTGGGCCGTCGGAATGTCAACATATCTATACATAAATTATTATGACGTTACACAATGATACGTGGACATCGATACTTTCACACAAACATCGTGTGACAAACGCAAATTTTACAAAATTTAAATAATTATTGAGATTCGAATTCCTCGTAGGATTTGACATAAAGCCAAGTCCAGAGTTTTTTTTTTTTTTTTTATGGATAACGGATGGCAAACGAGCAGAAGAAGATTTTTCTGGCCTTTACTCAATAAGTGGTTACCTTTAAGCCGCAGTCCTCCTACACCACCAGAGATGTTGTAGTAGATTGCCAGCCTCTAGAAGGACAGAGACGGAAGGGAGGATAATGTAATGGTCGCTATCGGAATTCACCACATTTGGGAAAGAATGGGTGGGAAAGGGGAAAACCTGGCTTACATGCCATCGAACATGTGTTAGTAAATATAGAAAATAATGTGAAATGGGAAGTTATTCCATGTATACCTGGCTTATAAGGCAAATAGTTAAAGCTAGTGTTAACCGATGTTTCTTATCTATAGGTTGCTCTCTATCTTCCCTTCTAAATCGAAAGATGCGTGAAATAAAAACCATATCTAAACTTACCCTTATAACTTTTACCTTCCTTTTTTGTCTTTTTTTTTTAAATAATAAAAAATATAAAAATATATAAATTTTATTCCATGAATAATAAATTCGATATAATATTAGAATATTTTACTTATTATAAATAATATATTATTTTACTTCAGATGGTCTTACTTACTTCTGCAAACGGTGACTTACTTCTTGAACCGTGGCACGTTGGATAATTATTGGAATGAAATAAAATGTACGGTGCTATTATTTCAAACCGCAGCTCTATTAGAGGTTTGTATATTTTAAATATTAATAATTACTTTTAAGTATGCTTAATCGGCATAATAAGTTAATCGATACTTAATTATTGTGACGTTGAGACACTAGTAAAGCCAGCACGCAATGTATAAAATGTAACAATAATTATTAATTGTTGTTTGGTGGTAGGAGGTTCGTCCTCCGTCACGGGCTCGCGACCACTATCGTAATCAAAGACGAACCGCCAAATATCTTGTGATGTGTTCCGGTTCGATGGCATGTAAGCCAGGTTTTCCCTTTCCCACCCATTCTTTCCCAAAAAATGTAAGGTGGTTCCAAATAACGGACTACTACATTATCCTCCTCCGTCTCTATCCTCTAGGTTGGCAACGCATCTACAACATCTCTGGTGAATTGTATTATATGTTCATGGGCAGAAGGTAACCACCACCATCAGGTGGTCCTTCTCAACTCGTTTGCCATCCGTTATCCATAAAAAAAAATACTCCTTGACAATATAAAAATGAGAGTCACTAAAATATCTCTTTACTTTAACTATTGTTAAAATCAATATAATCACTATGAATACAAACATAACACAAATGAACATGTACAATTAAAATTTCTTTAAACCTCCCAACCCTGTGAAAATATAGATTTTTGTACGTAAATAATAGCCTTTTGTATTCAAATTGTGTGAATGCATATATTAAGCTAAGAATGTCTAATCATTTACTACATATCTATACACATTTGATCTTTGTTATGAAATCAATTCCTTTGATTACAAAATGAAATGTTTTTGTTATACTTGTATAGAATTTCCAATACCTGATAATAAAATATTGTTTGTGTGATTTTATGAATTTAGAGCGCCATTTCTTTAATATTTAATATAAAAGTTTTATAATTTTCACATGAGTAAATAATTTATTACTCAATTTTGCTTTGTTTCATTTTTCTTTTAGTTTCCTCCACATACCTAGTGGGGTAGGTTGAGAACAACTTAAAGTGAAGTTAGACTTTTCACTTTAGAATTTCCCCGTAAAGCCCAGATTTTCCCTTTTTCCACCCATCCCTTTCCCAAAATGTGGTGGTTCTGATAGTGGACTACCATTGTCCCCCCCTTCATCGGTATCCTCTGGGTTGGCAACGCATCTACAACATCTCTGGTGTTGTAGATGTCTATAGACGAAAGGTAACCACTTACCATCAGGTGATCCCCTTCTGCTCGTTTGCCGTCCGTTATCAATAAAAAAAAAAAAAAAAAAAATAGCTGCGTAACTCTTTCAAAAACATAAATATAATTTTAATATTTCCCCAAATAGGGATTAGATTTACTACAATCGCTCATACAGTCACTGCGCTATAATGGATTTTATTTGATGTGACAATGTATTCAGTGATTTTTTTTATATATTAGTTTTAATAAGCGAAAAAATGTTTAGATTTAGAAACCACTATTTATATTTGCAGGTAGTACACGCAGCTATACCTTCAAACTGCCTTCTGGAATTATGGTTGTTTTAATGCAAGTATATTCTCGCGTGTTCCTCGTATTTGGAGTGTTACTTGCCACTGAGTCAGCGATATTGAGTCCCGGTCTCCCTCTATGCGTGTTAGCTTGGTCTATCACAGAAATAATACGATACGCATATTATACATTTAATCTTCTAAATATGGTACCACAAGTGCTACTTTACTTTAGGTGAGTTACGTCATTTCTTAGTCGTTATTATGATGAATGAAATGTTTGCTTAAATGATAAAACGTTATAACAACTTTACATAATACTAAAGTATTGTTGGAAATTTACAGAAAAATCAATTTTTATAAATATGTGGTAAAAGGAAATGTAACGAACATTCGAGTCGTACTTGTATTCCTTTATAGGAGTCAAAAGAGAATGTTGTATTTTGTAGCTTGTTTAAGCATGTCTTTGTAGGTCTCTGTGGACTTGGGTAAGCATAAGCAAGTGTTGATTGTAGAAAGTGAAATTGGGCAAAAATAGTTATAAAATTTATAAAAAAGTTATTGTTTGGTGGTGGAGTTCTGCGTCACTCCGTCTGGCTCGCGACCACTATCATGTCAAAGACGAACCGCCAATATCTTGTGATGTGTTCCGGTTCGATGGCATGTAAGCCAGGTTTTACTTTCACACCATTCTTTCCCAAAAAATGTGGTGGTTCCGATAACGGACTTCTGCATTATCCTCCACTTCAAATCTCTATCACTCTAGGTTGGCAACGCATCTACAACATCTCTAATTGTGTAGATGTTCATGAACGAGGTAACCACTTACCATCAGGTGGTCCTTCTGCTCGTTTGCCATCCGTTATCATAAAAAAAAAAAAAAAAAAAAATATCTAACACACCGCTAATAGTAATATGATAGATGTGAATTTAAAATAAAGAGTTATAATTTTCCATATAATTTCCATACAGAGGTTCTAAGAGGTCGGTTCCTTCATAGGTCGTATTTAAAATACGAATATATTTGTTTGAAAATTAATTTAAAATCATTTCTATTGTTTCAGATATTCGACATTCCTAGTACTGTATCCTCTGGGTATTACCGGAGAGTTACTTTGTATGTATCATTCATTGGATGAAATAGCAGAAAAACAGATATTTACTATATTAATGCCAAACAAGTGGAATGTTATATTTAATTATTATTATTTCCTAATTTTCTACATGTTCTTATATGTTCCATTATTTCCTCACCTCTTTGGACATATGTTAAAGCAAAGGAAAAAGATGCTTAGTGAAACCTTGAAGAAATATGCTTAAGTCAACACATCCAAAAACTATATTTATTTATTTTTAAATTAAACAAATTTTCAATAAATATTATTTTAATTTTCGTTAACCTTTTTATAAATTTTATAATACTTTTACCAATTGACAATTATGCTACGTATATTATTATAATTGCCATAATATATAATAAAATAGTAAAATAGTTTTGTTAGGTGGTAGGAGGTTCGTCCTCCGTCTGGCTCGCGACCACTATCATGTCAAAGACGAACCGCCAAATATCTAATGATGTGTTCCGGTTCGATGGCATGTAAGCCAGATTTTCCCCTTTCCCACCCATCCTTTCCCCAAAATCTGGTGGTTCTGATAGTGGACTACTACATTGTCCCCTCTTCCATCAGTATCCTCTAGGTTGGCAACGCATCTACAA